>JAPQNM010000021.1:1530050-1535050 GCA_029783475.1 Metacarcinus magister | reverse complement strand
GAGGAAATAAGGTGAGGGGAAGAGAGGTAAAGGGAAGTAAGGTGAAGGGAAATGAGGGGATGAAAAGTGAAGGGAAGTGAAGGAATGTGAGGTGAGGGGAAGTGAGGGGAGTGAAGGGGAGGGGAGGGGAAGGTGAGGGGAGGTGAGGGGAGGTGAGGGGAGATCCTACAGGTTATAGAGGGAACACTCGCTCTAAATAGTCTTTCACGGCGCTAATGGAAACTTTTTAAGACCTCAACACCAGCGGAGTGACGTGAGAGAGAGAGAGAGAGAGAGAGAGAGAGAGAGAGAGAGAGAGAGAGAGAGAGAGAGAGAGAGAGAGAGAGAGAGAGAGCGAGTGAGACCGAGCCAGCGAGAGGAGGAAGGGGGTAAAAGTGAGGGGAAAGACAGGAGTGAGGGGAGAGGAGTGCGCGGGTGACTGGCGGTGCTGGTAATAAAATCGTACAGTGATAATGCAAGGTGGAGATCACACGCCGAGTCTGATGGGCGGCGAGGGAGTAGTGGAGTTTATGCTGCGTGGCGTGGGGGGGGCGTGGGGGGGCGTGGGGGCGTGAGGGGAGGTGGGTGGTGGTGGGTGTAGAGGAAGAAGTGTGTGTTTTGGGAAGAGAAGAGAGAGTGAGGGAGGGTAAGGGGTGGTAAGAGTGAGAGGAAGTGAGGTGAGGGGAAGGGGTAGAGGAAGAGGAAGAGAGAGAGAGAGGTGGATGAGTGAAAAGTGACATAGGTAAAGAAGAGAATATGGAATAAGAAGAAGAGGAGAGAAGAGAGATACAGAAACAGAGAGATGGAGGAAGAGAAGAACAAGAAGAGAGAGAGAGATATAGAAACGGTTAAATAAAAAGGGAATGAGAAAAATGAATTAAGAAAGAGGAAAATAGAAGAGAAGAAAAGATAAACAGAGAGAAAAAGAGAGAAATAAGTAAGTGTAGTACTGCGATGTAAGAAAAGAAAAAGAAAAAGGGAGAGAGGAGAGTGAGGGGAAAGGAGGAAAATAAGTAGAAGAGAACAAAATAAAGAAAACAAGGAGATAAAAAGGAACAGTTATTTATATACGGAGGAAAAAAAAACAACGAAAAAAAGAAGAGAGAGAGAGAGGGAGAGAAAGGAGAGGAGGAAAGTAGAAGAGAAGAAGATAATACAGAAAACAAGAGATAGAAAGAAACCAAGGAAAAAACAGTGAATGAGGGAAGGTAGGAGAGAGAGGAGAGGAAAGGAGTAAGGTGAGGGGAAGTGAGGGGAGGTATGGGGGGGGGGTCGTTGTTTCTCCAGGGTCCCATCACCTGCTGGGGTCCCACCTAATAACCTCACACCATCATGTCTCCACCTCACAACATTACCACACACATTATCACCGGGCGTCAAAGTCTTCCCTGCCATCACCACCTAAACTTAATGGACCTCACCACCACCACCACCACCACCACCACCACCACCACCACTACTACTACTAAGGGGAGGGTGAGGTGAGGGGAAAGTGAGAGGAAAACAATGAAAATGAGAGGAAAAGATTAGGAAAAGAAGGGGAAATTAAGTGGAAATGAGGGGAAAACAGTGCTAGTGATGGGAAATGAGGAAGGGATGAAGGGAAAGAGGAAGGGAAGTGAAGGGAAAGTGAAGGGAAGTGAGGGGAAAACAATGAAAGTGGTAGGAAATGAGATAGGGATGAGGGGAAAAAATATGGGTGATGGGAAGGTGAGGGGAAATGAGGGAAAATTGTATGGGGATGAAAGAGAGAAGGGAAAAAGGGAAAGGGTTAAAATGGAAAAGGGGAGATTGAATAGAAGGAAAGGGTTAAGGGAAGGGTAGAGCAAAGGGAGGGAGGATAAGGGAAGGGAAAGGGGAAAGGGAAAGGTTGAGAACGTGAGGGGAAGAATAGGATAGAGGCTTTGTGTGTACTCTCTCTCTCTCTCTCTCTCTCTCTCTCTCTCTCTCTCTCTCTCTCTCTCTCTCTCTCTCTCTCTCTCTCTCTCTCTCTCAAAGGAGGGAAGAACGTCAGAGAGAGGGAAGTGAGGGGAGAGGGTGAGATATGAGGGGAACAGCTTAGATAGGAAGGAAGGGGAGACAGGCAAATAAGGAAGAGGCTTACGTATAGCACAAAGGAAGACTGGATGTAGGAGGAAGAGAAGGGAAGAAGAGAAGAAGAGAGGAGGAGAAGAGATGTGAAGAGAAGAGAAGGGAGGAGAAGAGAAGAGAAGAGAAGAGAAGAGAAGAGAAGAGAAGAGAAGAGAAGGGAGGAGAAGAGAAGAGGAGGAATGAAGGAAAGAAGATGAAGTGTGAAGAAAATGAAACGAGTATGAAAAAGATAAATGGAAAAATAGAGAGGAAAAAAAGGGGAAAAAAATAAATAAAAAAAAAGTAACATTTATGAACGTAATTAAAAAAAATAATAAAGAGTAACGAGACGACGACGATGAGAAAAAAAATATAACGAAATAAAGATATATAAAAAAGTGAGAAATAAACAAAATAAAAATTAAATATATATATAAAAATAAAAATATAAAAACATTTGACTGACGCATTTACGATAAAAAAAATACAAATAATTAACTAAAACATTTCACAGAGAGAGAGAGAGAGAGAGAGAGAGAGAGAGAGAGAGAGAGAGAGAGAGAGAGAGAGAGAGAGACGTCTTGGGATGAGGGGAGTGAGTAGAGAGGGAGCAAGAATAGCTCTCTAGGGTCCCACTAGCGTGACCAAGGTGTAGAAAAAACCCCTCTTTTACCTCCCCTCGTTCCCTCACGGCCTACCACCACAGCCTACCACACAACCTACCACACACAGCCTCAACCACCACACACACACAGCTTTCCCTCACTGCTTACCCTTCCTTCCAGCATCTATACACAGCCTACTCTCTTTCCCCTCATCCTAGCCTACCTTCTTTCCCCTCATCCTAGTCGACCTTGTTTCCCCTCAGCCTATCTCAAGACACAACCTGCCACGCTCTCTTAACCTAGTGGAACTTCAATTAAAGAGAGAGAGAGAGAGAGAGAGAGAGAGAGAGAGAGAGAGAGAGAGAGAGAGAGAGAGAGAGAGAGAGAGACACAAAACAATTAACTAGAATCAAGAGACATCAAATAAAACATGATAAATTGAGGAAGAAGAGAAAAAGAAGGATGCGAGAGGGAAGAAACAGGGACAAGAGAGGCAAGGGGAGACACAGGAAGGCAAAGAGGGAGGAAGGGGTAAGGTAAGGCAGGGAAGAAGAGGGCAGGCAAGGGAGGCAAGGTAGAGGTAGGGGAAGCAGGGTAAGACGGAGGCAAGGTAGGGGTTAGGCAAAGGGAGGAATGAAAGGGGTAGAGGCAGGCACGGGAAAGGGAGTCAGGGTAGGCCAGGGGGAGCAGGGTGTGGCAGGGGTAGGCAGGGTAGGCAGGGGAGGCAAAGGAAAAGCAAAGGGTAAGGCAGGGGAGGCAAAGATAGAAGAAGGCAAAGGGAGGAATCAAAGGGGTAGAGGCAGGGGATGGCAGGGCAGGGTTGGCAGGGGTAGGCAGGGGTATGGCAGGGGCAGGGTTGGCAGGGGTAGGCAGGGGTAGGCAGGGGTAGGGTTGGCAGGGGTAGGCAGGGGTTGGCAGGGGTTGGCAGGGGTAGGCAGGGGTAGGCAGGGGTTGGCAGGGGTAGGCAGGGGTAGGCAGGGGTTGGCAGGGGTAGGCAGGGTTAGCACGTCCGTCAGTGGTTGTTAGATGGGGTTTCCCTGTAAGAGACCCTTTTCAATTTGGTGAAGGGCGAACCAGAACACCAAATGGAGACTGGACCGGTAAATAGCAACCTCCTCCTCCTCCTCCTCCTCCTCCTCCTCCTCTCCTCCTCCTCTTCCTCCTCCTCCTCCTAGGGTGATGGAAGAGACACTGCCAGACACTCTCCCAGTCGGCTATTAAGTGTTTTCAAACGTCTCTCTCTCTCTCTCTCTCTCTCTCTCTCTCTCCTCTCTCTCTCTCTCTCTCACTTTCTATTTTAAGTGCTAGTGATGGTGTGTGTTAGTGTGTGATGGTGTGTGTCTGTGTCTATCTTCACCATAACACACAGACACACACACACACACACACACACACACACACACACACACACACAGACACACACCACACACACACACCGCTAAGAAAAGATGGCACTGAATTAGGATGGAGATATATCGCCTCTCTCATAATGGCACTGTGGGGTTACAAAACTGATTTATGGCACTCCTGATTGTGAGTGACATTACAGCAAGGAAGAGTGGCACTGTGAATCATGGAGGGGGGGGCGAGGGGGGGGCGGGGGTGCCACTATTAAGTTGTGACAGGATGGGGTGTGAAGAAGAATCGTGGAGGTGACTTTTCAAACAGATAAACAGAGACAAACAGACAGACAGACAGACAGACGCGTGCCAGATATAAACGGGATTATTATTATTTTAGAATTTTGAGTATATGAAGAATGTGTTTTTTGTGTTTGATTTTGTGTTTTTTGGTATTAGTTAAGCTAGTTTTTTTTTTATATAATTGGTTGTAATACTTGAAAATTTGATCAGATGAGGATGTGTGTGTGTGTGATGTTTGATTGTGTGTGTGTGTGTTTGATTTGTGTGTTTGATGTGTGTGTGTTATTGTGTGTGTGTGTGTGTGTGTGTGTGTGTGTGTGTGTGTGTGTGTTTTGTGTGTGTGTTTGGAAAAGAGTGAGCCTAACGTAATGTTGTTGTTGTTGTTTTTTGTTATGTATGATTGATGTAAAACTCAACACTTCACCAAACAAACTTATGTGTTATGTGTTTTTTTTGTGATGTGTTATACGTTTAGAAAAAGAAACAAACAAACAAACAGGTGGAGGTGGTGTTTTTTTTCTTCATATATACAATTGATATAGAACTAAACATTTCACAAAACCATGATATACCTTTCTTTCCTTATATATTTTTAATCACATATCGAGTCATCACATTAAGTTTTCTTCTAAATAAACAACACAATCACCTATACACATAATTACTACTACTACGATGCTAATAGTTATATAATTAGTAGTAA
>JAPQNM010000021.1:1515050-1520050 GCA_029783475.1 Metacarcinus magister | reverse complement strand
AGGAATATAAAATGTGAAAAAAAACTGTTTAGAAAGAGAATATAGAAGAAAGAAGTAGTTTTAATGGGATGATGTGTGTGTGTGTGTATGACGTAACACACACACACACACACACACACACACACACACACACACACACACACACACACACACACACACACACACACACACACGGCCGGGTCCTTGATCGATATTCAGGCTGAGGTAGAAATTATTTTGAGGCCGAAGAGGAAGCAATAATTACCCTGCAGGAGGAGGAGGAGGAGGAGGAGGAGGAGGAGGAGGAGGAGGAGGAGGAGGAGGAGGAGGAGGAGGAGGAGGAGGAGGAGGAGGGCAAGATCCAATCATACAACCACCACCATCACTGCTACACCATCTTCTTCACCATGACCACCACCATCACCACCATTACAAAAAATACATTATACAACACCATTACACCTGTACACACCTGCCCTCAACACACACACACACACACACACACACAAGGCAATACAGTATTCCAATTCTCTTTCATCATTTCCTGAGGTGTTAGAAAGAGAATTATTCAACAAATTTCTCACCTTCCAACACACACACACACACACACACACACACACACACACACACACACACACACACACACACACACACACACACACACAGGTCAATAACACAAGTCTTCAATTCTTAAAAAGGAAATTCAACCGCGTATCTTTTTTTTTTTTTATAATATCAAGGCCGTTCAAGGTAATTATGTAAGGTTATATAATTACAGGTGTCCGCCAGGTAGGTCCCTTGTGTCCCCCCCACCCCCCCCTCTTTGACCCCTAAAAAAAGGTCCCTCCCTTATCCTAAAGAAAATGACGTGAGGGACGGATAAAAAAGGGGAGATAAGATAAAAGGTAGAAATAGACAGGTAAAGAAAATGATGAAAAAATTAAAGTATAAAGTGAGAGATAAAAATAATTTGTTAATGTGGAATATATAAGAAGAAAAAAAAACTTATGATAAATTAGGTATATAGAGATAAAAATAGAAGAAAATCTGTTATGAATGTAAGAAAAATGAAAAAGATAATGAATTCACCAGAAAAACGAAGATGAAGAAGGAAAAATAGACGATATTATAAGAAGAAACGAGAAAAAAATTTGACTCCCGGAAATTAGACCAAATAATAATAATAATAATAATAATAATAATAATAATAATAATAATAATAATACACATGAATATAAAAACAAAAAAAGTCAGAAAAAGGGCAAAACAAAAAAAATTTATATATAGACATGTACCAGAAAAAAAATAATATTAATACCAAGAAAATTATATAAAAAAATAAATAAATAAAAAAATCTCAGAGAAGTAGAAAAAAAAAAATTCTAACGAGCTCCCTATTGTATCGAAAACCAAGACGAGACATGTACTGTACGAGTCCTGGCGTGGGTGTGGGTGTGGGTGGGCGTGTGGGTGGATGGGGTGGGTGGGTGGGTGGGTGGGTGGGCGGGTGGGTGGGTTGTTAAGAGGGAGAGAGAGTGATTCGTGAGTGATTCGAGACACAGACTTATTTTAGGGTTTAAGTGCTTCACATAACTCTCATTCCAGCCATTAATTACACGTCAAATTACAGACCTATAATGCAGGAGGAGGAGGAGGAGGAGGAGGAGGAGGAGGAGGAGAGGAGGAGGAGGAGGAGGAGGAGAACGAGGAGGAGGAGGAGGAGGAGGAGTGGTGGTGTGTATGACGAGAGGTTAAAAAAAAAGAAGAGAGAAGGGGAGAGTAAGAGAAAGGAAGAATGGTTGGTGAATACGAGGAAGAAGGAGGAGGAGGAGGAGGAGGAGGAGGAGGAGGAGGAGGAGGAGGAGGAGGAGGAGGAGGAAGGTTAAGGAGGTGGAAATGGAAGGAGGAGGGAGTAGAAGCGGGAGAGGTAGCAGAAAGAGAGAAAAAAAAGGAGGAGGAGGAGGAGGAGGAGGAGGAGGAGGAGGAGGAGGAGGAGGAGGAGGAGGAGGAGGAGGAGGAGGAGGAGGAGTCATACTTACACTACTTATTTCTCCACTTAAATCTCCCTCCTCCACCACAGAGAATGAAGGAAGAGGAGGAAGAGAAAAAGGAGCAAGAGGAGTAAAGAAGGAAGGGGAAGAAGGAAGGAATGGGAGGAGGAGGAAGAGGAGTAAAAGAAAGAGGAGTAAAGAAGGGGATAGAAGGAAAATTAGGGAAAGGTGAGTGAAGGAAAGGAAGGAAGGAAGAGAGAAGGTAAAGAAGGAAGGGGAGGATAGATGGGGAGTAAAGGGGAGGAAGGAAGGGGAGTGCAAACAAGATATCATTACACAGCGCAACTGGTCCCCATCGAGTGAATGCGCAGCGCCTTATGAGGATAATGCTAACTTCATGGTCTGCGCGTTTGCTTGATTACGTTTCTGGGGATGATTACAGGTGAGGGAGAGACGCGGCAGGTGACATTGTGGAGGAGGAGGAGGAGGAGGAGGAGGAGGAGGAGGAGGAGGAAGGAGGAAGGAGGAGTAATAATTTTCGTCCTTACTAACATTCTCATTCTCTCTCTCTCTCTCTCTCTCTCTCTCTCTCTCTCTCTCTCTCTCTCTCTCTCCATGAAGGGAAAATAGGGGTGAAGGGAAAGGTAGAGAGAGGGAAAAGTGAGAGAAAATGAAATGAGGGGAAAAAAGTGAAGGGAAAGAGAGGAAAGGGGAAAAAATAAGAGGTAAAAAGGGGGAAATTAGTAAGGGGGAAGGGAGTGAGGGAAAGAGGGGAAATTAGTGAGGGTAAGAGAGGGGAAAATAGGGGAAATTAGTGAGGGGAAAAGAGGGGAGAGGGGAGTCGTGACCCCTAACACATCATCAATTAGAGGGGTCACGTGTGTCAGGCTCAGGTGTGGGTCCTTACTGGCACCTCCACCTTGGCACATCAATCAGGGAGGAGGAGGAGGAGGAGGAGGAGGAGGAGGAGGAGGAGGAGGAGGAGGAGGAGGAGGAGGGGAGGAGGAGGAGGAGGAGGAGGAGGAGGAACACATAGGAACACATAGGAAGAACAAACAACAACAGGCCTGCTGGCCCTTACGAGGCTGTTTGTGAGACTACACTATCTACTCTAGAGTGAAGGATACAGGATAGTAAGGGTGAAGGCTTCTCTCCCCAGCCATGGCTGGCAGGGAAAGGAAAGCCAACCAAGACCAGACTGTCACTACCACTACTGCTACCACTACTTCCTGGCAAGCGATGTTTAAGACTACTCTCTGCTTACGTTCAGAGAGCCAGTCCAGAAGCCAATTGTAAATGCTACCAGAGATACCATGAGTCATTAGTTTATTAAGCAATCGTTGATGAGGTACTTTATCAAAAGCCTTTTGAAAATCCAGATATATGACATCTACTGCTCTGCTTTCATCGTACGCGTCAAAAACATTGTGGAAGAAGTCTAATAAGTTAGTTAAACATGAACCTTTATTACGAAAACCATGTTGTGAGGGTTTTATTATATCGTTGTCTTCAAGGAATTTCACCACATTGTCACGAATGATTGTCTCCATTAATTTACATACAACTGATGTCAGACTGATTGGCCTATAATTTCCAGGTTGTGACTTGTCCCCCTTTTTGAAGATTGGTGTTACATTTGCACGTTTCCAATCTGATGGAACTTTACCATCTCTTAAGGATTTATTGAATAAGATTGTAAGCGGTTTACTGATCTGGTGCTTGACCTCTTTCAAGATTCTTGGGGAAATTTTATCTGGTCCAGGGGTTCCGTAAAGTTCTGTTATGTCGTCAAGTCTGGCTCCTGGAATACAGTAACGCTTCCTATTATTTGGGGCACGGCCACTGAATTCTATTAGCTGTCCACGAATGATAGAATCACCCACCAGCCTTGTCTCTCCAATTTCCTCCTGTGTCGAACCGATCACCTGGAATTTATTGAAAGTTTTTTGAGTTAGTGGTTTTCTAGGGATTCTAGCAGCGCCCCTAGGTGCCCTCCAAGGATAAGAGTCTTGAAGAGAGGAGGGGGTGGAGGAGGAGGCGGCTGGAAGCCTCGTCTCTCCAATAGCCTCCTGTGACGTGCTGAGCACTTGGTATCTGTTAAAAATTTCCGTAGTTAGAGGTTTCTTAGAGCATATAGCAGCACGTCCACTGGATACTCTCCATGAATACAAGTCCTGGGAGGATGAGGAGGAGGAGGAGGGGGTGGAGGAGGAGGAGGAGGAGGAGGAGGAGGAGGAGGAGGAGGAGGAGGAGGAGGATGGAAGAGGAGAGAAGAAGAAAATAACAATAAAAATAAAATAAAAAGAGGAGGAGGAGGAAGATTATGAGGAGGAGAATGAGGGAGGTAAAAAAAGAGACAGTGAAAGTGAGACAGTACCACACACACACACACACACACATACACACACCCCGCCCCCCCACCACACCTCATCTCCCCTCATTACCTGTGTGCGGGTCTCTCATTACTATTACCGCGCCCACCACCGTCACACAAGCTCAGGTAAGCGTCACGGCACCCTCATTAACCACGCCACACCTGCCCACCGTAACGCCACCTCACACACACACACACACACACACACACCATCTAACACACACCTATCTTGGCTTAATATGCTAGGTTAGGTAACACATTGCTTAACACACACGACGTAACATTAGATAACACACTTAGCATGCACCTAACACACTCTTAACACACACACACACACACACACACACACACACACACACACACACACCACAGTACCTGAAATTATTGCCATCTGTTATTACCTGCCTTGCATACTCCCCTTTTTCATCATCTTCCTCCTCTTCCTTCTCTCCTTTTTGCACTATTTTTTTTTCTCTCTCTCATTTCTCTTGTTCGTTTTCATCTTCTTCCTCCTATTCCTTGTCCTCTCCTATTTTTACTGTTTTTTTTTTTCTCTTTCCTTTCTATCATTCGTATTCTAACTACTACTACTACTACTACTACTACTGTGTGTGTATGTGTGTATGTATGTATGTATTCCCTGGTGTACACAATCG
>JAPQNM010000021.1:1496891-1509950 GCA_029783475.1 Metacarcinus magister | reverse complement strand
AGAGAGAGAGAGAGAGAGAGAGAGAGAGAGAGAGAGAGAGAGAGAGAGAGAGAGAGAGACGAGAGAGAGAGAGAGAGAGAGAGAGAGAGAGAGAGTAGAAGGAACGAATGACATATATAAACAAATGTAATAAAGAGAGGAAGAAGCGAAATATGATATAAACTACCTTAGAGAAAGAGAAAGAAGAGAAAAGAGAGAAAAAAGAAAAAAGAGAAGAGGAAAGAGAAAAAGAGAAAATTGAGAAAGTGAAGTTAGAAGATAAAAAAAAATTGAGAGAAAAAAGAGAGAAATAAAAGAAATTCAATTAGGTGAGTGAGGGTTTAAATACTTCTGAGAAAGGACTGATTAGCAGGTGTAGGACAGGTAAGGTAAGGGAAGGACAGGTAAGGGAAGGGCCACCAGGTGATTACAAGGGGCAGGTGACACTAATAAAACACACCTGACAATTACAAAACAAAACACGCTCATTACCAACTCAAAAAAAAAATAATAATAATAAATAAATAAAAAAAATAGCGATAGAAAGATAAATATAAAAAAAAAAAACCTGATAATTAAAGAAAGAATAAATAGAGAAAAAAAAAATTGAAAGATAGAAAGAAAGAAAAACTTGATAATGAAAGAAAGAAGGAATGAGAAGGAGAGACAGACAGACTGATAAAGGAGAGATAACAGAAAATACAAATAATACATTGAGATAATGAATAAATGAAGTAGATAAGAATGAAGAGAATGAATAACATGAGAGAGAGAGAGAGAGAGAGAGAGAGAGAGAGAGAGAGAGAGAGAGAGAGAGAGAGAGAGAGAGAGAGAGAGAGAGAGAGAGAGAGAGAGAGCCATTAGGGGAGGGACTTGAAAATTGGATAGGCCTAAGGAGGAAGAGGAGGAGGAGGAGGAGGAGGAGGAGGAACAATGATAAATAATAATGATAAAAAATAAATATTAATGATAAAAAATAAATATTAATGATAAAAATAAATAATAATGATAAAAATAAATATTAATGATAAAAATAAATATTAATGATAAAAATAAATATTAATGATAAAAATTAATATTAATGATAAAATAAATATTAATGATAAAAATTAATATTAATGATAAAAATAAATATTAATGATAAAAATTAATATTAATGATAAAAATAAATAATAATGATAAAAATAAATAATAATGATAAAAAATAAATATTAATGATAAAAATAAATATTAATGATAAAAATAAATATTAATGATAAAAATAAATATTAATGATAAAAATAAATATTAATGATAAAAATAAATATCAATGATAAAAATAAATATCAATGATAAAAATAAATATCAATGATAAAAATAAATATTAATGATAAAAATAAATATTAATGATAAAAATAAATATTAATGATAAAAATAAATAATAATGATAAAAATAAATAATAATGATAAAAAATAAATAATAATGATAAAAATAAATAATAATGATAAAAATAAATATTAATGATAAAAATAAATATTAATGATAAAAATAAATATCAATGATAAAAATAAATAATAATGATAAAAATAAATATTAATGATAAAAATAAATATTAATGATAAAAATAAATATTAATGATAAAAATAAATATTAATGATAAAAATAAATATTAATGATAAAAATAAATATTAATGATAAAAATAAATATCAATGATAAAAATAAATATCAATGATAAAAATAAATATCAATGATAAAAATAAATATTAATGATAAAAATAAATATTAATGATAAAAATAAATATTAATGATAAAAATAAATATAATGATAAAAATAAATATAATGATAAAAAATAAATAATAATGATAAAATAAATAATAATGATAAAAATAAATATTAATGATACAAATAAATATTAATGATAAAAAATAAATATCAATGATAAAAATAAATATTAATGATAAAAATAAATATTAATGATAAAAATAAATATTAATGATAAAAATAAATATTAATGATAAAAATAAATATTAATGATAAAAATAAATATTAATGATAAAAATAAATATTAATGATAAAAATAAATTAATGATAAAAATAAATAATAATGATATAAATAAATATTAATGATAAAAAATAAATAATAATGATAAAAATAAATATTAATGATAAAAATAAATATTAATGATAAAAATAAATATTAATGATAAAAATAAATATAATGATAAAAATAAATATTAATGATAAAAATAAATATTAATGATAAAAATAAATATTAATGATAAAAATAAATATTAATGATAAAAATAAATAATAATGATAAAAATAAATAATAATGATAAAAAATAAATATTAATGATAAAAATAAATATTAATGATAAAAATAAATATTAATGATAAAAATAAATATTAATGATAAAAATAAATAATAAAGATAAAAATAAATAATAATGATAAAAATAAATATTAATGATAAAAATAAATATCAATGATAAAAATAAATATCAATGATAAAAATAAATATCAATGATAAAAATAAATAATAATGATAAAAATAAATAATAATGATAAAAATAAATATTAATGATAAAAATAAATATTAATGATAAAAATAAATATTAATGATAAAAATAAATATTAATGATAAAAATAAATATCAATGATAAAAATAAATATCAATGATAAAAATAAATATCAATGATAAAAATAAATATCAATGATAAAAATAAATATTAATGATAAAAATAATATTAATGATAAAAATAAATAATAATGATAAAAATAAATATTAATGATAAAAAATAAATATTAATGATAAAAATATATATTAATGATCAAAATAAATATTAATGATAAAAATAAATATTAATGATAAAAATAAATATTAATGATAAAAATAAATATCAATGATAAAAATAAATATCAATGATAAAAATAAATATCAATGATAAAAATAAATATTAATGATAAAAATAAATATTAATGATAAAAATAAATATTAATGATAAAAATAAATAATAATGATAAAAATAAATAATAATGATAAAAAATAAATAATAATGATAAAAATAAATAATAATGATAAAAATAAATATTAATGATACAAATAAATATTAATGATAAAAATAAATATCAATGATAAAAATAAATATTAATGATAAAAATAAATATTAATGATAAAAATAAATATTAATGATAAAAATAAATATTAATGATAAAAATAAATATCAATGATAAAAATAAATATCAATGATAAAAATAAATATCAATGATAAAAATAAATAATAATGATAAAAATAAATAATAATGATAAAAATAAATATTAATGATAAAAATAAATATTAATGATAAAAATAAATATTAATGATAAAAATAAATATTAATGATAAAAATAAATATCAATGATAAAAATAAATATCAATGATAAAAATAAATATTAATGATAAAAATAAATATTAATGATAAAAATAAATAATAATGATAAAAATAAATATTAATGATAAAAATAAATAATAATGATAAAAATAAATATTAATGATAAAAATAAATATTAATGATAAAAATAAATATTAATGATAAAAATAAATATTAATGATAAAAATAAATATCAATGATAAAATAAATATCAATGATAAAAATAAATATCAATGATAAAAATAAATATTAATGATAAAAATAAATATTAATGATAAAAATAAATAATAGTAATAAAAATAAATAATAGTGATAAAAATAAATATTAATGATAAAAA
The DNA here is from genome assembly GCA_029783475.1 of Metacarcinus magister. Classification (NCBI taxonomy): domain Eukaryota; kingdom Metazoa; phylum Arthropoda; class Malacostraca; order Decapoda; family Cancridae; genus Metacarcinus; species Metacarcinus magister. The sequence continues at coordinate 1,506,240 of JAPQNM010000021.1, read as the reverse complement.
TAAATATTAATGATAAAAATAAGTATCAATGATAAAAATAAATATCAATGATAAAAATAAATATCAATGATAAAAATAAATATTTATGATAAAAATAAACATTAATGATAAAAATAAATATTAATGATAAAAATAAATAATAATGATAAAAATAAATATAATGATAGAAAATAAATATTAATGATAAAAATAAATATTAATGATAAAAATAAATATTAATGATAAAAATAAATATTAATGATAAAAATAAATATTAATGATAAAAATAAATATTAATGATAAAAATAAATATCAATGATAAAAATAAATATCAATGATAAAAATAAATATCAATGATAAAAATAAATATTAATGATAAAAATAAATATTAATGATAAAAATAAATATTAATGATAAAAATAAATAATAATGATAAAAATAAATAATGAAGATAGAAAATAAATATTAATGATAAAAATAAATATTAATGATAAAAATAAATAATAATGCTAAAAATAAATAATAATGAGGAGGAGGAGGAGGAGGAGGAGGATGAGGAGGAGGAGGAGGAAGGAGAATGATAAAATAAATATCAATGATAAAAATAAATATTAATGATAAAAATAAATATTAATGATAAAAATAAATATCAATGATAAAAATAAATATTAATGATAAAAATAAATAATAATGATAAAAATAAATAATAATGATAAAAAATAAATATTAATGATAAAAATAAATATTAATGATAAAAATAAATAATAATGATAAAAATAAATAATAATGATAAAAATAAATATTAATGATAAAAATAAATATTAATGATAAAAATAAATATTAATGATAAAAATAAATATTAATGATAAAAATAAATATTAATGATAAAAATAAATAATAATGATAAAAATAAATATTAATGATAAAAATAAATATTAATGATAAAAATAAATATTAATGATAAAAAATAAATATTAATGATAAAAATAAATATTAATGATAAAAATAAATATTAATGATAAAAATAAATGATAATGATAAAAATAAATAATAATGATAAAAAATAAATATTAATGATAAAAATAAATATTAATGATAAAAATAAATATTAATGATAAAAATAAATATTAATGATAAAAATAAATAATAATGATAAAAATAAATAATAATGATAAAAATAAATATTAATGTTAAAAATAAATATTAATGATAAAAATAAATATTAATGATAAAAATAAATATTAATGATAAAAATAAATATTAATGATAAAAATAAATATTAATGAAAAAAATAAATATTAATGATAAAAATAAATATTAATGATAAAAATAAATATTAATGATAAAAATAAATAATAATGATAAAAATAAATAATAATGATAAAAATAAATATTAATGTTAAAAATAAATATTAATGATAAAAATAAATATTAATGATAAAAATAAATATTAATGATAAAAATAAATATTAATGATAAAAATAAATATTAATGAAAAAAATAAATATTAATGAAAAAAATAAATATTAATGATAAAAATAAATATTAATGATAAAAATAAATATTAATGATAAAAATAAATAATAATGATAAAAATAAATAATAATGATAAAAATAAATATTAATGTTAAAAATAAATATTAATGATAAAAATAAATATTAATGATAAAAATAAATATTAATGATAAAAATAAATATTAATGATAAAAATAAATATTAATGATAAAAATAAATATTAATGATAAAAATAGGAGGAGGAGGAACACATAGGAAGAACAAACAACAACAGGCCTGCTGGCCCTTACGAAGAGGAGGAGGAGGAGGAGGAGGATCTATCATTAAGAAAAGAAGATGTAATCATTATTTAAAAAAGCAAGTAAGGGGAAAAGAGGAAAAATGATGGGAAATTAGATAACAAAAATAACAAATAAGGGGAAATAACGAGTGGAAAACAAGGCACCTGTCACAAATTTCCCCTTACTCCCTTTCCCCTTAAGAACATAGCCAACATTCTAAGGGGACAAAGAGTAATTATTTAACCTTTTCCCCTCACTTCCCCTTGAAATGCATAACTGACACCAGGACAAAGGGGGCGTCTCTCCCGCTTGGCACCCTCCGTCAGTAGGCTGGCACTCTGCACTCACGGAAGAGGGGAAAGGCGTAGTAGAGTGGATGAGGGGAAAGAGAGAGAGTGAGGGGAGATAGGAGGGAGTGGGGGAGGAGAGGGTAGGAAGAACATGGATACAGAGGGGGGGAGATATGGGGGGGGAGAGTAGAAAGAGGGGAGGTGAGGTGAGGGGAAGTGAGGGGAAGGGAAGGTGATGTTTTAAGATGTAAATAATGGAATGTGTGTGAAGGAAAAGAAGAAAATATAATGAGTTAGTTTTGTATTTATATTGTGTCTCGAAAATGTTCTTAAATATCTTCTTCTTTTTCTTTTTCTTCTTCTTCTTCTTCTTCTTCTTCTTCTTCTTCTTCTTCTTCCTCAGAGTGTCTCGTGATGATGCAATCTACGCTATTTCTCCTTCCTTATTTTTCTTTTTGTTTTTTATTATTTTCTCTATTTTATTCCCTCCTCCTCCTCCTCCTCCTCCTCCTCCTCCAACTGTGACTTTTTACTCCTGCTGATGAGTTTCTGATCTTGTGTAAATGTTTTTGTCTGTCTATCTGTCTGTCTGTCTGTCTGTCTCTCTCTGTCTGTCTATTTCAAACAACAGCAACAACAATAACAATAACAACAGTAATAATCAAAATAATAATAAAAAATAAAATAATAATAATAATAATAACAATAATAATCTCACACAAACATTTAAATCCTTGCTTTACTATTATTATAAGCATTTCTAAACACCTTCAAAGAGAGAGAGAGAGAGAGAGAGAGAGAGAGAGAGAGAGAGAGAGAGAGAGAGAGAGAGAGAGAGAGAGAGAGAGAGAGAGAGAAGCTACAGGATGCACGACACACAAAGGGAAGGGAAAGGAAGGAAAGGAATAGGAGAAAGGAAGAGATAGGAGAAAGGAGAAAGAAAGAAACGAAGGGGAAGCATAAGAAGTGATAAGAAGACAGGAAACACGAGATAGAAACAGAGACAGAGACAGAGAGAGAGAGAGAGAGAGAGAGAGAGAGAGAGAGAGAGAGAGAGAGAGAGAGGCAGGAAGGGGTTTGAGGGTTATAAATACCTAGCCTGCCATCTCCCCTCACACCTCACACCTCCTCTGCTAGTATGCTGAGGTCATCTTATTCATTTTTCACCTATTTTTTCCCCTCAGAGCAAAATTAACATGAAAATAGTGGATGGTGATGGTGGTGGTCTCCTTCCCTTCCTTCCCTTCCCTTCTCTCCCCTTCCCTTCCCCTCCCTTCCCTTCCCTATAGTGAATAACAGTAAATAGAAAAATGTGACATACCTCTCTCTCTCTCTCTCTCTCTCTCTCTCTCTCTCTCTCTCTCTCTCTCTCTCTCTCTCTCACCTGGTCTTGTATCCCCTGTGTTACCTGTACTTCTCTTTACCTGTATCTTAATTAGTCTCAGGTAAGGTTAGGTATAATTATTTTTTTCTCTCACCTGTGTTAGAGAAAATGTGTTGAGGTAATGATGTGTGATTTGTATTCTTATTGCATTTATACAATCATTAGTGTTCTCTATATGTGCAGTAATGAGGTTTGTATCACCTGAAATATACAGGTAAACTAATTAACCTTATTTAAGCCACCTGGAAATGTTTTAAATTCAACACATACACAATATTTTTTTTTTACCTGAATGTGTGTGTGTGTGTGTGTGTGTGTGTGTGTGTGTGTGTGTGTGTGTGTGTGTGTGTGTGTGTGTGTACCTTGACCTATGCTAAACAAAATTAAACCCTCACACACACAGCTGCTCCTCTCTTCCCCTCTTTACACTACAACCCTTCCCTTCCCCTCACTCCTTTACCTCCTCCCCTCACTCTCTCCCCTCACTCAATCATTTCCACGCAATCTCTTCACACACCATAGAGAGAGAGAGAGAGAGAGAGAGAGAGAGAGAGAGAGAGAGAGAGAGAGAGAGAGAGAGAGAGAGAGAGAGAGAGAGAGAGAGAGAGACAAAAAACAACCACACACACACACACAATCTTGGCTGGGTTACGAGTGTTTAAAAATATACCTTGCACCAGGGATCAAGGAGGAAGGTAGACAGACGTAATCCACACTCACCCACACCTTGGTAACCTGACCCTTACGATGCCTTACAATACAGGTCATAATTCCTACAGGCTTGATGAGGGGGTGAGCTGCGTCTTACAGGGTGTTCACGCGCTTTACGGGTATATGTATGTATGTATGTGCGTGTGTATGTGTGTTTGAGGGAGAGAGAAATAAACAAAAGCAGACTATAGTGATTCTTGTTTACACTTACTTAATATAAACCTAACTTAACCTAACCTAACTTAAAATAACTTAACCTAACCTAACCTAACCTAACCTAACTTAACCTAACCTAACTTAACCTAACTTAACCTAACTTAACCTAACCTGACTTAACCTAACCTAACCTAACCTAGCCTAACCTAACCTAACCTACACTCTTACCACACTGCACTCAACCTCACCCTTTCTACACCTTATATGATTTGCGTGCAGGGTGTGGGTAGTGTGTAAGGTAGTAATAGTGTGTTTTAGGGTATAGTCAATGTGTAGTTACCTGTGTAAGGGTGTAAGGAAAGGTAGGTAAGTTAGGGTGTAGGTAATGTTGTGTAGGGTAAGGTTTGTGTATGGTTAAGGAGAGTTAATGTGTGTGGGTTTGTCGGTGGCGTCTTTGTATAGGGTGTACATATGTGTATGGGTGTAGTATATAGTGACACATACATACACACACACACACACACACACACACTAAGACAGCTTCTCATCCTGTGTTTTATTGTGAAATGTTACCTTGTAGTTTTTGTTTCACTCTGTATTTCTCACACATACATACATACATACATACATACATACATACACACAGAACACTCACCGTCATCAGGAAGGTATACAGGAACACACAAACGCACACATATACACACACACGTACCTGAGAAAGAAGAAAAACATACATTAATATCATTACAAAGAATACAATAAAAAAAATTTAGGCAAAAAATAAGATCTAAAATAAATAAATAAATAATTGAATAAACAAATAAATGAATAAATAATCCCTGAGAAAGGAAGGAAGGAAGGAAAAGAAGGAATGAAAAAATAGGAAAGGAAGAAAAAAAAGTAAGGAAAGAAAGGAAAGGATAAATAGTCCCCATACAATACGTCCTCCCTATAATATCCTTCCATCCTTCACATTATCCTTCATCATAACCTTCAATTCTCAACGGTGATCACGCCGCCCACACACACGCCCTTCCCGCTACCTTACCTGAGGAGGCGGAGGAGGAGGAGGAGGAGGAGGAGGAGGAGGAGGAGGAGGAGGAGGAGGAGGAGGAGGAGGAGGAGGGAGGAACCGTAAGGACAAGGACAGGAAGGAAAGGGACATACCAAACGAGGAAGACAAGGAGGAGGAGGAGGAGGAGGAGGAGGAAGAGCCACGCCCCCCCTCCTCCTCCTGTGTTTACCTGTGACACGTGTCTCCCGTAAACCAGGGCGTCGCTCACTTCTGGGCTTACCTCTCTCTCTCTCTCTCTCTCTCTCTCTCTCTCTCTCTCTCTCTCTCTCTCTCTCTCTCTCTCTCTCTCTCTCTCTCTCTCATTCATCTGTATTGTTTTATTTGCAACGTTGCTTTGTTCAGTGAGAGAGAGAGAGAGAGAGAGAGAGAGAGAGAGAGAGAGAGAGAGAGAGAGAGAGAGAGAGAGAGAGAGAGTAAGATAGATTGATAGATAACAGACAGACAGACAGATACCTAGATACACAGATACATACATACATACACATACACACAGACAGACAGACAGACAGCATAACCAAATGAGGAGGAAAGACAAGTAAAGAAAAGGCGAAGACGAAGAAGAGGAAGAGAAAGCCGGAAAGAAGGAGAATAAAAAGAGAACAGAGAGTCATTAACATAGATAATCAAAGGCACGGAGAGAGAGAGAGAGAGAGAGAGAGAGAGAGAGAGAGAGAGAGAGAGAGAGAGAGAGAGAGAGAGAGAGAGAGAGAGAGAGAGAGAGAGAGAGAATGAAGACGTTAAAATACCACAGAGAACAACATACTTTGACGGAGAGAGAAAGAGAGAGAGAGAGAGTGCCAAAGAGTGCCAGGAGCGAAATTTTAGTGCCAAGAAACGCAAGGCACCTCCCTCTTACTTCCCCTCACTCCCTCCCCTCACAAGACCAGCCTTCCCCTCACCCTCCGCCTATCGATTCTAACATACGATTGGATTCCCTCTCTATACGATCAAGGTGATACTTATAACCTGACCTAACCTTACCTTACCTAACCTAACCTAACCTGACCTAACCTAACCTAACCTAACCTAACCTAACCTAACCTAACCTAACCTAACCTGACCTAACTGAACCTAACCTAACTTAACCTAACCTAACTTAACCTAACCTATCCAAACTGAACCTAACCTATCCTAACCTAACCTAACCTAACCTAACTGAACCTAACCTAACCTAACCTAACCTAACTTTACCTAACCTATCCAAACTGAACCTAACCTATCCTAACCTAACCTAACTGAACCTAACCTAACTTAACTTAACCTAAACTAACCTTACCTAAGCTTACCTAAAAAGATTGAGAAAAAGAGAGAAAGAGAGATAGAAAAATGAAGAGAGATCGCAAGACAGCAAGAGAGAAAGATTGATAGAAAGATGGAGAGAGAGAGAGAGAAAGATGAAGAGATAAAAAGAGAGAGAAGCCTTTATTTTCCACTCTTAAAAATCAGTGAAGTGTTTTAAATTACCTGTACGTTACCTGTTCAATGTGACCTTCAAAGTATAGTGTTGTGGTGTTGTTATGATAGTGTTGTGGTGTTGTGGTGGTGTTGTGATGTTAAGATGGTGTTGTGATGTTGTAATGATGGTGTTGTGGTGTTCTAGTGGTGTTGTTTTGATGGTGGTGTTGTGTTGGTGGTGTTGTGGAGGAAGTATTAAACGTAACAATATGAAAACACGAACGATACCACAAGGGAAGAGAATTTAATACCAAGTTACAGGTGTGGAATCCCTTATATTTTCACTCATTCACAAGTCACTTAAATTCACTTACTTATTATATGACAAAGTTATTTAAATTCACTTATTTATTATATATTTTAAATTAGTAGAAAGGTGGAAAAGTAGAGTTAAGTTAAGTGTTTATTATTATTATTATTATATTCTTTAGTTTCTACATCACACACACACACACACACACACACACACACACACACACACACACACACACACACACACACACACACACACACACACACACACACACACCACTAAGCTTCACGTCCTAGATACATAAGCTTAAAACACACACACAAAAGGACATTGCACCATCATCCCACACACACACACACACACACACACACACACACACACACACAATCGTCATTAGAGTTCAGCTTCAGGTAACCCAATAATCACGCTTAATAATACACCTGTAATAATGATTTACACCTACGACTCGTTATACGTTATACACTACACTACGATGAGCACAATGGCTTCGATATACGACCACAACATACTTAACGCTTTGTTGACTTGATACATACACACACACGCAGACACGCACGCACACACACACACACACAGATCCAGCCAACCTCACCTAACACACACCGTGGTCTGTGGTTACGCCTGTTGTTAGTTAATATTTTAAAGACGATTAGTTTAATTATATGTTAAAATAAGTTTCTCGTATTGCAAAACTAAAAGTAATAAATAACATAAGATTGCAATGAAAAAAAAATTGAATAAATGTAAATAAAAAACAATATTTATAAAAGAAAAAATATGGAAAAACCAACGAAATTCAAGTAAAATTGTGAACCAAATCAAACGAACCAACTTTTTTTTTCTCCCTCTCTTTCCATATCACTTAACAAACCTATCGTGTGTGTGTGTGTGTGTGTGTGTGTGTGTGTGTGTGTGTGTGTGTGTGTGTGTGTGTGTGTGTGTGTGTGTGAACCAGGTTGTTGCAGGTCTACATGTGGTCAGGATGTTCCTCGTTGTGGCGTGCGAGGATGTGGCGAGGAGGAGGAGGAGGAGGAGGAGGAGGAGGAGGAGGAGGAGGAGGAGGAGGAGGAGGAGGAGGATATAGAAATCGGTTAAGCTAGCAAAGGAAAAGAAGATAGAAATATATTAGAGGAAGAGGAAGAGGAGGAGGAGGAGGAGGAGGAAGAGGAAGAAGAGGAGGAGGAGGAGGAGGAGGAGGAGGAGGAGGAGGAGGAGGAGGAGGAGGAGGAGGAGGCAGTAAAGGAAGGAAGATAGGGAGGTCTTGATGATTAAATGTGTAATGTGGGAGATGGAAAGGTCGCAGGGAGGGGAGAAGAGGGGAAGGGAGGAGAGGAGAGGAGAGAGGAAGGGAAGGGAAGGGAGGAGAAGGGAAGGGAAGGGAAGGGAAGGGAGGGGAAGGGAAGGGATGAGAAGGAAAAGCCGAGCAGGGAAGGAAAAGGTCAGGCAATATGAGAGAGAAGGGAGGGAGGGAAGGGAGGGAAGGGAGGGAAGGGGAGGGAGGGAAGGGAAAAGGGAGGGTTATTTCAGTAAGGGAGCAAATGCCACGAAGGAATAAAAGAAGAAGAAGGAGGAGGAGGAGGAGGAGGAGGAGGAGGAGGAGGAGGAGGAGGAGGAGGAGGAGGAGGAGGAGGAGGAGGAGGAGGAGGAGGCTAGTGTATAGATAGAGGGAGAAAAAGGCGATTATGTGGAGGGAACGAAGGAAAGGAAAAGGTTATGGAGAAAGAAACAGAGAGAAATATAAGTATGGAAGAGAGAGAGAAGTAAAAAAGGAGAGAAAGGAGGAAGACTAAGAAAGAAGAAGAAGAAGAAGAGGAGGAGGAGGAGGAGGAGGAGGAGGAGGAGGAGGAGGAGGAGGAGGAGGAGGAGGAGGTAAAGAATGTATGTATGTCAGTAAGTATGTATGCCGGTTTGTGAAGTGGTGGTCAGATGGCGTTACAATCGGGCCACAACGCTAGCCTGTTCCACTACCTTCCCGGTGTTTACTGAGGCAATAACTCAGTAATTGCACCAACATGATTTATAGATCCAAGAGGATATTATTCTAGAAACTATCTTCCGCCCACGCCTGCACCCACGCCCCCCCACCGTGTTCAGGACAAGGGAAGGGTTGTGCCGTGCCCTTAGAGCATCAGTGGCGCCCCTCAATGCCCCTAAAACTTAGTGTATTGAAGGTGATAGCAAGAGGAGGTGATTGTTGATCAAAGGTTGTGTATCCAAACTGACATGTTC
>JAPQNM010000021.1:1471891-1479391 GCA_029783475.1 Metacarcinus magister | reverse complement strand
GAAATAAGTTACACGCAAATAAGAGTGTTTCCACAATACAAATTAAAGGGTTTTTTCAGACTAGAGAACATCATAGTGTATATTTAAGTACGATTCACTTGATAGACGATCATTACACTGGATTTACGATTAGAATCACCGTTTTCTAAGATCGATATAAGTGGTGGGTGACTAAGGCTTTTTAATATCGTAGGAACTGAGTTTAAGGTTAATAAAGATCGGTTTTCAGCACAATTGGCTAATATTAAGTAGTGAAAGCTGGTTTACGATCGATAGTTTAGGGTATAGGGTACGTGTGTGTGTGTGTGTGTGTGTGTGTGTGTGTGTGTGTGTGTGTGTGTGTGTGTGTGTGTGTGTGTGTGTGTGTGTGTGTGTGTGTGTGGTTTAATCAGAGTTAAGTGTGTTCATCTCATCGCTGTTTCATACCATTTCATTTCATTTGTTTCTATGTGTGTGTTTGTGTGTGTGTGTGTGTGTTTGGTGTGTTTGGTGTGTCCCCCCCCCCACCACAATGCCGCTGGACAGGTGTGTGTGGTGATTGGATAGTGATTGGGCGTTACCTGGCCCCGTAAGGTGGAGTAAAGAGTGGATTGAGATTGGGATTTTGGTAGACATGACTTCAATTAGACATGACCTCAAAAAACATGACTTCAAGAATGTACGAGTTGAAATATGACTTCACTTAGACATGAGTTCAAATAAACATGACTTTATATAGACATGACTTCAATTAGACATGACTTAGTAAGGTGGTTATTCTTTCTTGCATAACTAATAATAAAATAAATTACTCATCTCACGTAAATGTAAAAATAAATAATAAAAATGATGATTAATAGCGAATAAAAGATAAAATAAATGTAAAGTTAAAGAAATCAATGAAAAAAACAAAGAGAGAGAAAAGAGAAAGAAAAAAATACAAGTTACAGAATCAAAACCATTTTAATTAAGACAAACAACACGTCACATGGACTTTACACCAAACAGAAAAAAAAGAAGAGAGTGAAAAAAAAGAAGAGAGGAAAAAAAGAAGAGAGGGGAAAAAAAGAAGAGGGGAAAAAACACACACCAACACAGTACAAGCTAGAATCCTTCCCCTCACACCCACAACACAACGTAAAACAAACCAACAACACTAACAATTATCCCCCGCAACACATACGACCTACGAGGGGAACTTACTTTGTCTGTCTGTCGGGATGACCTAAAAAAAAAAAAAGTTTCCCCTCACTTTTTTCCCCTTTATTTTTTTCCTCGGGACGTGTTCGGGTCAGGTTGGGCTGCAATCTTTTTTCCGCTAATTATTTTTACAGTCCATATAATTTGCATGTAACTGTGCTAATTATAATAGTTACCTGGATATTATAGGTATTATGGAAATATAGCTATTTAATTAGTTAGGCTATTTATGAGGGGATGAGTGGCAATAGCAGGTTGTGTTTGTTTGTGGTGGTGTGGTGGTGTGGTAGTGTGGGGTAGTGTGGTGGTGTGGTGAACAGTAGTAGTAGTAGTTATCCAGGTGTACTTTAGGCTCACATAACACCCCTTAAATGGTAACAAATAACTCAGGTGTTGAGTATCTTTCCCCTTTACCCTTTAAGTGCCCTTCCAGCCTCCCCTTAGATCCTTCAAACACCCTTTACCCCTTTCTACCTGACCCTAAACCCCTTCTCACATTGGCCTAATTTCACGCCCCTTTCCTATTCACCACCTCCCTTTACACTCCCTTTATTCACTCCCTCCTTCCCTTACATCCCTCTACCCCACCTCCCTTTATATCTATTCCTCCTCTTCCCTTCCTTACCCTTCCCAAAAAATTTCCTTTCTATACCCGTTGCCTCCTTCCTCCCCCTTTAAAAAGTGTTTCCCCTCTTCTCCTTGTACCTGAGAACACCTGCCCAGTCCCTCCATCCCTTCCCTCACCTGTGGCCACGCCTTTACCTGACAGAGGACAACGTGCAAATAATTAAGCACAGGTAAACGAAAATTACCCACACTGAGGTGAGAAAAGGGGGGTTGAAAGACACGCCCTCCTCCCTTTAAATAAACAGGTAAGGTTCTAAAACTCAAATTAACAACCAAGGGAGCTATATAATCAGGGAGACAGGTAGTTCTCAGGTACCATAAAACCCAGGTGATGGTGGTGGTGGTGGTGGTGGTGGTGGTGGTGGTGAATAGTGGTTATTTTAGAGAGACAGTGTAAAAAGGTGTATTCACTTGTGGTAATGAAGAGAGTGAGCTTAAGTAAATCCAGGATGTGGTGGAGGATGTGGTAGGATGTGGTAGTGGTGGTAGTAGTAGTAGTAGTTAAAATTTGACCATATTATATACTATTGTTTCCCCTTTTTTCCCCTCTCTTTTTTCCTTGGAGATGTGGTAGGTTGTGGCAGTAGTTAAAATTCTATATCAAATACCATTGTTTTCCCCTTTTTCCCTCTCTGTTTCCCCTCTTTTCCTTAAGGTCGTAATAGTAGCAGTAGCAATCAAAATACTACTACAACATATACCATTATTTTCCCCTCTGTTTCCCTTCTCTCTGTTTCCTTGATGGTTAAACAGAAGCGAGGTAAGAAGGAGATTTATCGTATATTCTTCTACCTGTAATCCCAGCTGTAAATCCCCAACAGGCAACACTCAACGCTGTAAATTGTGCCGAGAGGAAGTAGGAGACGAGGGGGGAAAAAAAAAGAGAGAGAGGGAAAAAAATAAATAAAATGACATGCAAATAAGACATGAGAAAGAAAACGTGGGAAAAAAAAGAGTAATAAGGCGATAAAGTATGTAGATAGGAAGAGGAGGAGGAGGAGGAGGAGGAGGAGGAGGAGGAGGAGGGAGGAGGAATAAGAAGAATAAGAAGTAAGACACCATAAAAAAAAATAATAATAATAAAAAAACATAAGAAAATAATGAAAAAAATAATAATAGAAAAACAAACAGAATGAAGAATAAAAATAAAAATAAAAAAAACTTATAATAAAAATCAATAGAGACAAAACAGAAGGAGAGAAAAAAACATAAAACAAGAAGCAAATAAAGAAGAAATACGTTAGTAAAGAGGAGAAAGGAGGAGGAGGAGGAGGAGGAGGAGGAGGAGGAGGAGGAGGACTCGCGGTGTGGTCGGACAAAAGTAATAGTTTTTTGCCCTCTGGCGGTGGAAGTGGCGGTGGCGGTAGTAGTAGCAGTAGTAATAGCAGTAGTAGTAGTAGTAGTAGTAGTAGTAGTAGTAGTAGTAGTAGTAGTAGTAGTAGTAGTAGTAGTAGTAGTAGTAGTAGTAGTAGTAGTAGTAGTAGTAGTAGTAGTAGTAGTAGTAATAGTAGTAGTAGTAGTAGTAGTAGTAGTAGTAGTAGTAGTAGTAGTAGTAGTAGTAGTAGTAGTAGTAGTAGTAGTGGTTGTAGTGGTAGCTGATACTATATTCACTACTATTATTATTATTACTATCGTTATTCTTTCTCTCTCTCTCTCTCTCTCTCTCTCTCTCTCTCTCTCTCTCTCTCTCTCTCTCTCTCTCTCTCTCTCTCTCTCTCTCTCTCTCTCTCTCTCTCTCTCTCTCTCTAACTCACGTAGCAACCATTACCCTGTGTGTGTGTGTGTGTGTGTGTGTGTGTGTGTGTGTGTGTGTGTGTGTGTGTGTGTGTGTGTTTGAGGGACAATTTTCACACGTGTTAGTCTCCTTCCTTTCTTTCCTCCGTATCTCTTTCTCTCCTTCCCTCCTTCTTTCTCTCCACCCTCTCTCTCTCTCTCTCTCTCTCTCTCTCTCTCTCTCTCTCTCTCTCTCTCTCTCTCTCTCTCTCTCTCTCTCTCTCTCTCTCTCTCTCTCTCTAAGAAACTTTCCTTCATAATCGATTTTCCTATATTTCCCCTCTTTTTTCCCCTTCCTCTCTCTCCTTTCCCTTCCTTCCCCTCCTTTCACGTTCCCTCTTGTCCTCCCTTTCCTCCTATTGTTCTCACTTCTGCCTCTCCCTTTTCCCCTCATCTCCCCTCTTCCTTACCATCTCCTCTTTCCATTTCCCCTCTTTCCTCCCCTCCCTTTACCTCCCCTTTCCTAATACTCAGGTAGCTGTACTTTTGCACTAAAAAGAGCAGCTTGGGAGGGAGGGAGGGGAGGGAGGGGAGGAAAAGAGGGGAAGGAGGGAGGAGAGGGAGGGGAAAGAGGGCAGAGTAACGTTCCAGAGACTCAGAAGTGATTGACATGTTTTACCCTCCCCTCTCCTCTCCTCTCCCCTCCCTCCTTCCCCTCTCCTCCCTCCTTCCCCTCACTTGACGGCTACCATTACTGAGGCGGAAATTAAGTGTACAACCTTGTGTAAGTTGGTCTCACACACACACACACACACACACACACACACACACACACACACACACACACACACACACACACACACACACACACACACACACTTATACTAAAATATGAGTGACTTAAGTACAGGAAAAGTCAGTTGTACCAGACATACAATTATACTTAAAATATACTTAGACTACAGTTACTATCATTGTTATTACTATTATTATTACTTTTACATTGATAGAGGAGAAAGCAAGCAAGCAATTTTCTCTTCACTCTTCCTCCTACTTCTCTTTCTTAGCTTTCACATAACTTTTAGTGCTATATTTACCTACCTATCTACACTTACACACACACACACAGTAGTAGTAGTAGTAGTAGTTAATCAGACAGTATATATATCTTAACTCTATTTAGGTACTGTCCCTCTCCTCTACCACCATCACCACCACCACCACACCTGCGATTTATAGGTGGTGTTGGTGTTGGTGTGGCATGATAGGCGGGGAGGGAGCAGCGATGGGCCAATGGATTGTAATGATAGCTTCTACCTGTCATTATCTTTCATTCCTCGCTTTGTTTTGTGTCTCCTGAACATAGACTGATAAACGGGCGGTGTGTGTGTGTGTGTGTGTGTGTGTGTGTGTGTGTGTGTGTGTGTGTGTGTGTGTGTGTGTGTGTGTGTGGGTATTCCTAGGTCTATTTTTCTCTCTCATTTTTACTGTATGAATTAGACTAGTTTCCCTTCACCTGCATGTTATTTCCTCTCCCCTCTACCACCACCACCACCACCACCTCCTAGTTTCCCCTTCTTTCCCCTCACTCTTTAACGTGCTCAGCAGCCAATATTATTTTCCTGTAACTTTCCTTCACCGGGGGAAAATAATAAGGGAAAGCAGGAAATAAAGTGGAGGAAAGTATTTGGAGGGGAAAAATTCTTACTCTTACTACGTACATACATCACTTACCTCCTCTTCCTCTTCCTCTTCCTCTTCTTCTTCTTTGGACTCTATTCTCCTCCTCTTCCTTACACTCCTCCTCCTCCTCTTCCTTAGACTCTATTCTACTCCTTCGTCTCCTCAACCCTTTCCTCCTCCTCCTCCTCCTCCTCCTCCTCCTCCTCCTCCTCCTGAAGATACTACCGCCACAAACCACAGTAATGGCGGGAAGGCGAACAGCCTGCACCACCACCACCACCACCACCACCACAGCCTCCCACGGGACCAACCTGCAGGAAGGAAACAAACCAAGTGTTACACAGACGCAGGGAAACAGACATAGACATACAGACATACACATACACACATACATATACATACATAGCAATACAACAGAAGGAAAATACATACATACAAATAAACAAAGAGAAACGCACATACAGAAGGAAGGAAGAAAGGGGACAGTCACACACACACACACACACACACACTGGCCATCCCTCACTCCCCTCACCCCTCCCCCCCTCCATCCACACCGTATATTTCCACGGAGACAATACACTGGGAAGCAACACCCCTGCCCCCCCGCCCCCCCTAGCAATACACTCTCCCCCCCGCCCCCCCTTAGCAATACACTCTCAACACAATACAACATTAAACTCACAGAGATATATATACAGGGCACGGACACCCCCTCTCTCTCTCTCTCTCTTTCCCTCTCTCTTTCTCTTTCTCTCTCTCCCCTCTTTTTTTCTTTACGAGGGGAAGTAAAAGAGTGAGGCATGTTGGAGATGAACTGCAGTAACGTGGAGGTAAAGCCAAGGACCTTTTCCCCTCTTCTTCTCTTTCCCCTCATCCTCTCTTTCCTCTCTTTTCCCCTCCCGAAGAAGACTACTGAGGGAGGAGGAACAGAGACGCCTTGGGCCACTTAAATGATGGTACTATGGCCCTCCTTCCTCCTCTTCCTCCTCCTCCCTGTTTCCCTTTCCCTCATCTCCCAGTCCGTTTATTGTATGTGTGTGTGTGTGTGTGTGCGTCAACCATCCACACACACACACACACACACACACACACACACACACACCTGACTTGTCCTCTTGAAACACCTGACGCGAGAGAGGAGACGAGACAAGACACTACTACCCCCAACACCCTCACCCCCTCCCCCACCACCACCACCACCCTCACCCCACCACCACCCACCACCACCCCCACCACCACCCTCACCCCCCCCCCGCCGCCGCCGCCACACCCTGCAGCTACGTCCACCTCATAAAAAGGCAATCATCGAGTCTCCATTGACATCCATCATGAGTGACAACAATGTATTAGGAAAACAAATGACGAGGAGGACATTATCATCATCCACGTGGGAAGGATAGATGGATGGATGGATGTGTAGGAGTGAAGGATGGAAGGATCGGGGTAATTGGAAGGATATATATACAGGATATCGTTAAATGGGACTGCTTAATACTTGTTTTTTACACCTCTACTAAAGTCCTTACGTATTGAAGGAGTGAAGGATATGGTAAGGTGTAGGAGTGAAGGATGGAGGGATGGGGTAATTTGAAGGATATAAATACAGGATATCATCAAATAGGACTTCTTTTTATCCCTTTCAAGTTTTAATTCGTTGAAGGAGTGAAGGATGGAAGGAAGAGGTAATTTGAAGGATATATATACAGGATATCCCCAAATAGGACTGTTTTGTACCCTTTACGAGTCCTTATACATTAATTTACTCATATATTCCTACAGGTAATCGCCTCACACACCTGTTTGAATGAGGTGAGGGGACGAGGTAAGTATATTAATCACCTCACCTGTGTTCTCATTTACCTGTCCCCTTGATCACCTGTAACCTAACCTCACCTGTACTCTAACCTAACCTAACCTAACCTTACCTAACCTAACCTTACCTAACCTAACCTAACCTAACCTTACCTAACCTAACCTTACCTAACCTAACCTAACCTCACCTTACCTGACCGCTTCATTAATATAGCCAATACCCAGGGGCAGGCGACACAGGCACCGCTCATTACCTATAATTAGACACCACTTACAGGTAAACACCGGCAAACATGCACACACACACACACACACACACACACACACACACACACACACACACACACACACACACACACACATCCATCAAAATGACACCAAAAGAACATAAAAAACTAGCTTGTCTTCAGAAAATCAGGAGAGAGGAAGGGAGGGGAAGAGAGGGGAAGGGAGGGAAAGGGAGGGAAAAGGGGGAGAAGGGAG
>JAPQNM010000021.1:1456891-1466891 GCA_029783475.1 Metacarcinus magister | reverse complement strand
ACATACACACACATAACACCCTACCCTTACCAACCTCACCCTAACTACCACACCCTTGCACACTAGGGAAGAGAGAGAGAGAGAGAGACAGAGAGAGGGAGAGAAAGAGAGAGAGACAAAGAGAGGGAGAGTGTGAGAGAGCGGTAGGCAAGGGGTGGTGTGTGGCAGCTTGGAAGGAAGGGAGAACGCGCACCAACACTGGCGATGTGGCAACCCAGGGAGGTGGCTGGACATGGAGGGAAGGTGGGGGGTGTAGGGGAGGGGAAGGTGGGGGTAGGGGAGGCAGGGGAAGGCAGGGAGGGCGGCGGCGGGGTGGCTCTGAAGCAAGGTCCAGGCAGGGCTATGCTAGACGTTCGGTTCCTCTGTTCTGGTGTCTCTCAGTTTAGTCTTTCAGTGTCTGCCTTGTGTGTGTGTGTGTGTGTGTGTGTGTGTGTGTGTGTGTTCCAGAGGGAGATGGACACACACATACACACACACACACACACACACACAGGAAAATATGATAGCCAGTCAAGTACTATATATACACAGTTATTCAGTTGCGTAAATAAACAGTCGCTTTGTCTTACACTCAAGCAAACAGGCAGTCAGTAAGTAGGTGAATATAGTCAGTAAATATACAATCTAAGGTATACTGAATCTGTAAGTCAGTCCATATACACACACTAGTAGTATGTTCATCTTAATGGTCAGTAAGTCACTCTCTAAATCAGTCAGTCAGTCAGTCAGTCAAACAGGAGACTCAGTAACACACGTAGGAATTGATATAAGTAGCCAGCAAGTCAATCAGTCAGTCAGTCAGTCAATCAGTTGTATTAGAGGTGTTAAATCAGTCAGCCAGTCAGACAAGTATACAGTCAAACAGGCAGACAGGCGTACAGACAGACAGACAGACAAGTGGAAGTCGGTCATTGAGTGTGTCTGTCAATCAATCAATAAGTGAGTAAATAAACACCCCATCTGACAGGTAACCATGCACGTACACACACGTACACACACACACACACACACACACACACAGGTATAAATAAACACAACAGGTACGTACATAAGATGGAAGCAGCACTGAATAACAACAAAATCTCAAAATAAATAAAAAAAAAGAAAGAGAGGAGAAAAAAAATATTGAATTATCACAACGAAAGATCAAACATTAAAGCCAAGAGTGATGCAAGGAAGTTAAAGACATGACAAGCAAAAGAATTCTGACAGGATAAAGAGAGAGAGAGAGAGAGAGAGAGAGAGAGAGAGAGAGAGAGAGAGAGAGAGAGAGAGAGAGAGAGAGAGAGAGAGAGAGAAGAAAAAAAAGATAGAGCGAGTGTGTGCATCATAAGATCAAGAAAACATTATATTTGTGTATTTAGTGATTTGATTGACACCTAAGAAGGGCAAGCAGACCTTATGAACACACATGGATAGGTAAACACACACACACACACACACACACACACACACACACACACACACACACACAGACAGGTAGATAGATTAATAGATAGATGGATAGACATATAAATAAAAACAGATACAAGTGGGCTAACGTAGGTCACCTGTGTGTAGCAATGGACAGGTAAACACACACACACACACACACACACACACACACACACACACACACACACACACCGGGTCACTTTTCCAATCAGACAAAGATCATGACAATAAACGTAGATCATCAAAATTAACACAACAACAACAATAACAACTACTACTACTGCCACATTTAGAGTTATTTTTTTCTCTTCCGTTACTATTAATTTCCACAACAATTACCAACATTCTTCATAATCTTTATAATAATCTTTATAATACACACAAACCTCACATCTAATTTCCATCCTTATTCTATTCTATTTCCTTCCTTGACATTATTTTAAGACCCCACACCACACATTAATACAAAACAATTAACATTTTTATTAGTCTATATGATTCTTAGTAGACTGTTTCTTAGTATTCCAATTCTATCCTTTATTCTCTATTCTCTATTCCCTTCTATTCTTCTTGACCTTGTATTCAAACCCCACACCACACGCTATAGAAAACAGTTAGCAGAACACTACAAACACCCCACCATTCCCCTTTCTGCCTGCACACACAAAGCCTTCTCTCCCCAACACCACCCCCTCCAACCCCCCACCTGTGAGCCCCCCCAACACCCCTTGATCCTTCTCCCTCCCCATGGCTCGCTACAGTCTCTATGGAACCCCTCTGCATCAATATCTACGTAGAAATAACGAAACTATACTGTACATATGTTGGCAGTGTTTCACCATTCATAACTATATATCTAAGTCCTTCCTTGCCTAATTATTTTCATTTTTAGTGGTTTATATTTAGTCTTTCAGTCTCTCCTATATGTACTTGTTTCCTTATTATTATTTCCTAGTGTATTTATTTACCTTATAGTTAATTATACTTGCTCTTTCAGTCTCATACATACATACACTCTCAAATTATAGTTTTTTCCTGTTATATACAAGAGTTAAATACATACATATATACATACGCACACACACACATTCTGTAGTTTCATTTAGTGTCCTCTTTGTACATTCCAACACCCTTTAGTACACTTATAAAAGACTTAGATCTCTTATAAGTAGCCTTGAAACCTACCTACTTATACTAAACCTCACAAACGAAACTTATTACATTCCTATCAATTTTATAATAATACTTTTCTTAAATCCACAAAGCCTAAGTGAGTCAATAATAATAATAATAATAATAATAATAATAATAATAATAATAATAATAATAATAACAATAAGACGATTTCACTAATGCTCTCAAGGGATAAATATAACGAATTTAACCTCAAAGAAAATGACAATATCACAAATCGAAGGAGGAGGAGGAGGAGGAGGAGGAGGAGGAAGGGGGTGCTATGATATATTCCTCACCGCTGACTCCTCTATTAAACACGAAATAAATCATATGTGTTGTAAATTGCAATGCAAATCCATATCTTAACGTGGCTGGTGATGGAGTCTTGTCAATTATTCTTTTCTTTACTCTCTCTCTCTCTCTCTCTCTCTCTCTCTCTCTCTCTCTCTCTCTCTCTCTCTCTCTCTCTCTCTCTCTCTCTCTCTCTCTCTCTCTTAGTTGATGAAGGTAAATAAATATAAAGTGTATAAATAAATATAAACACACAAGTATCATCTGTTGTATTCACCGTCACTATATTTTTTGCTTTTAACTTTTCGGTAAAATGTTGACGTAAACTTGTCTGTCAAAGCTTATTTTTATTAGCAGACGAAGAGAAAAGTTTTAAGACTCAAACAACATATATATTTTCCCTCCTTCCTCCCTCTCCTCCTCCTCCTCCTTCCCTTACTCCTCCTCCTCCTCCTCCTCCTCCTCTTGGAATTTCTAGTTAAGTAAGAGAGATATTCAATTACCAAATCAAGCTTTCATACAAATAACACACATACATACATACACATACACACATATCACTCATCCCTCACCCCCTACACCCTGCCCCCCTCGCCCCCCCACACACAGCCACATAAAGCCTTTGTTACACACACACACATTTTTTTTTCACACTCATGATCACGACCCACCATCGACCTTTGACATATTTCAACACGACTCGTTACAACCTAACACCAACCGATTATTAAAGTCACACACACACACACACACACACACACCACACACACACACGCACACACACATTTATATACAATCAGCCTCATATCTTCCTCATTCAGATATTATTTTAAACATATATATACACACCCATCCTCTCTCTCTCTCTCTCTCTCTCTCTCTCTCTCTCTCTCTCTCTCTCCTCCTCTCTCCCCTCACCTTTTCCCCCATCAGTTCTTCTCTTCTTTCCCCTCTTCCTCCTCACTTCTTTCCTTCTCTTCCCTATCTCCCCTCACTTTCCCCTTATTTCCCCTCGCTTCTTCCCCTCTTTCCCCTCACCCCCCAACCCTCGGTCAGATCGGGTTCACATTCTTACAAACTTTCCCAATAACCGGAACCGCACTCTAATAGATACATTCGGATAAACGGCGTAACGGACCTCCCTCCCTACCCCCCCCTGAAACACACACACACACACACACACACACACATACACATATATACATGCATAACTTTACCCTAATTCGTTGAGTTATCCCTCTGTGTGTGTGTTGTGTGTGTGTGTGTGTGTGTGTGTACCAAAAACCACGTGGAATAGACAAACAGCAAACAGATAGATAAAAAACAGATCAAATAACATAATAACAAAAATAATAATAATAATAACAATAATAAAACTTAACTATCATCAACATTCAATTATTTTCTTAGTTTAATGGCGGCTAGACAAACACTTCATTCTGATTGGCTAACACACGCCCAGTGGAAAAGTTATCTCGTCTCCTATTGTTTGTTAATGCTTCCTTCAATCCTATTGGCTCCCAGCGGTCCAATCACAGCTTACGTCTTTCCTCTGACTAACATATAATACTAAGTCCAGATGCTTTATATATACTCTCTCTCTCTCTCTTGTTTCCTTGTTTTCATTAATCGTTTTTTATACTTAATTTCCTCTTCTCTTCTTCTTTTACTCAAGATTCATAGCCATTTATAATTATAAAAACCTTTTTTATAATAATGTTACAAACCACCTCTCTGGGCCGTAACAAGAGCAGCTTACACCTGCTTACACTTGGATGCGGCGTAGGCGGTGGTGAAGCGGAGAGCAAGACATCACAAGCGGTCACAGAACACTTTGATGGCGCAGGAAAGAAGCGTTCCTTCTTAACACTTTGATTTCCGCTAAACTTAGTCACCACAAGTTACATAGACAGCTTATGCTCCTCGTCTTCACTATACCATAAAGTGATGCCACTAACTCCTTTCTTTACAAGCACACAGAAACACAAGCGGGAAAACACGAGTGGAGGGCTAACTGGCCGCGGTGATGCTACACAGTGGTGAGCCTCAAGGAAAGCCCGCGAAAACATCCCGCCAAAACCTTCTTACATAGTACATACAAACATAACCACTCTCCCCTTTCATAACAATAATAATAATAATAATAATAATAATAAATAAATAAATAAAATAGCATTTACGAATCAATTTAAGGCAGAGAAAAAATATACATAAAAAGAAAAAGAAAAAGAGCTTGAAATGCGCAATATACACGACTGTCCATTAATAACAAATAAATAAATAAATAAATAGATGAATAGAAAAAAAATTTGAAAAAGTTAGAATAAATAAAATAAATAAAAATAAACTGAAATTCAGCAAAAAATTATATCACCAGCACTTTGTATATTTCAACATTTCCTCACACTTCCAATTACTAAAGTGTGTTACCTGACGCACCCTATTCTGCAAGTGTCAAAATGTGAAAAAAAAGAAAGAAATGGAAAAAAGGAAAAAAGGAAAAATAGAAAAAAGGAAAAAAGGGAAAAAAGGAAAAAAAGAGGGAAAAAAGTTGGTAGGGTTCTGGGATAGCATTCAAAATATATATACAAAAAAGAGGTGAAAATGGATGAAATAACTATAGAAAGGTAATCAATAGAGAAGAATAAATGCATAAAGAGAGAGAGAGAGAGAGAGAGAGAGAGAGAGAGAGAGAGAGAGAGAGAGAGAGAGAGAGAGAGAGAGAGAGAGAGAAAAAAAAATGCATGGAGATACGTAGTCAATAGAAATAAAACTCATTCTCTCTCTCTAAGGTAATGTCAAGTCATCTGGTTGATCTTTAATCGCTTTCAGCCTAGCACACACACACACACACGAACACACACACACACAAACACGTACACGCACACGCACACACACACACACACACACACACACACACACACACGTGGAGATGAAGAAAAATTGTAGGAAAAGATGTAAATGATAAAGCAAATGTCAGGAAAAATTAGTTGCAACACACACGTAATGAAGAAATAAATAGACGAAGTAATGATAATAATGATAATAATAATAATAATAATGATAATGATGATAAGGTTAACAATTATTACTTTTTTTAAACCAAAACATGAATATTTTTTTTACACCTCTTATTATTACTACATTTCACCCTCCTCCTCCTCCTCCTCCTCCTCCTCTTCCTCCTCTTCTTCTTCCTCCTCCATCTTCCACCTTCCCTCCACATGCTTCCTCCACCTCATCTCTCCCTCAAAACCCCTCACTCAGTCATCCACGTGTTGCTTCTGTCTTTCCTCCTCCTCTTCCTCTTCTTCCTATTCCTCCTCCTCCTCCTCCCAAGCTCTTCAGAAAATCGTAAAACGGGTCTAAAATCTCCCCTCACTCGTCCCCTCCACAGACCCGTCCCACTGTAGCTGAACCCCCTCTCCCCTCTACTCCCCTCACCCCTTACCTCCCTTCCCCTCAAGTCGGAGTTAATGCGCGCACTCCCCACTCCCATCTAAATAATTACAGACACCGAGCGAGTGGTAATGGCGGGAGGGAGAGGAGTAGAGGGGAGTGGAGGGGAGTAGGAGAGTGCAAACCAACCACGTCCTTTCTCGTCAAGCGTGTGAGTGGAAGGAGTGAGGTAGAGTGAGGGTAAGTGAGGGGAAGTAAAGGGGAAGTGAGGGGAAAATGAGGGAAAAGTGAGGGAAAGGTGTATCAGTGATTGCAGGTGAGGAGGAGGAGGAGGAGGAGGAGGAGGAGGAGGAGGAGGAGGAGGAGGAGGAGGAGGAGGAGGACGTGGTAGTGTGAAGGAAGAAGGGATAAAGAAAAGGGTAAAATGAAAAGCGTGAAGAAGAGAAAGGGGAAGAATCTCTCTCTCTCTCTCTCTCTCTCTCTCTCTCTCTCTCTCTCTCTCTCTCTCTCTCTCTCTCTCTCTCTCTCTGTGACAAATAGGGTCCTGGAAGATTTAAGACAGTCTCCCCCTGCCCCCTTTACCCCCCTTCCTCCCTTTACCCCCCCTTCCTCCCTTTACCCATATCTTCCCTTCTCATCGTTACCCCCTGCCGTGCCCTCAAACCCCCCCTACCCCCCTTTCCTCCCCTGCTAACCCTTTCCTTCCTACCCCTTAACCCTTTCTATACCCTGTTTCACTTCCCTTCCCCTATAGTGCCCACACCCTACCCTTACCCTACACTACCCTTGCTTGTGGTCTACCCTACTTTACTACACTCTCCCCTCACACCCCTTCCACTCCCCCTACATCCTCCTCCACCTTTTCATTCACTCTACTCCTCCACATCCACTCCCTTCATCCACCTACATCTTAATCCACACTTTGATTCACTCCATCCCACTCCTCCTTCCACCTACAGCATGCCTAGGAGTGTGTAGTGTGGAGGGGGGTGGGGGTGGAGGGGAGATGCGCCCCCCACTTTATGAGGGTCGGATCAGGCGTCAGTGGTGGCCATGATC
Organism: Metacarcinus magister; assembly: GCA_029783475.1. Lineage (NCBI taxonomy): Eukaryota > Metazoa > Arthropoda > Malacostraca > Decapoda > Cancridae > Metacarcinus > Metacarcinus magister. The sequence goes on along the minus strand of JAPQNM010000021.1, from coordinate 1,459,532 downwards.
CTGGAGTGTTTATCTCGAAATAATTACAAATGAGGCGGTAAATAGTATCCAAGCCTAATTTAAATTCCCAAACAGCCTGCAGAGAGGAGAGGAGGGGAAAGGAGGGGAGTGAGGGGAGGTGAGAGAGAGGGAGGGGAAAGAGCCTATATCACTCCTATCCCCCTCTCTTCCTGTACCCCCATGACACACCACACAAACACAAACACACACACACACACACACACGCACAGAAGTACCGTACCCCCTTCCCCCCCCCGCACCCCCTAACAACCCCTCTTTTACGATCACGGAATAGCCTTGTCAAGACTCACTACCCATCATGTAATTACTTATGATGGGGTGTAGAATGTAGGCCCACCGATTCATATGCCGCGGGACAACAAGCCTTCAACCACACGAGGGGGAGAGGGGGGGGAAGGGAGGGGAAGTGAGGGGAAATGTAGGGAAAGGGGTGAGACAGAGGGAAAATGTGAGAGGAGTGAGGGGAAATTAGGGGAGGAATGAGAGGAGAAACGAGGGAAAATAAGGGGAATATGAGAAGGGAAGGGGAGGGGGAATGAGGGGAAAAGCTAGGGGGAAAGTTGGGGGGAGGGAGGGGAAGGGTGAGGGGAAAGTCAAGGAAAATGAGGGGGGAGTGAGAGGAGGAGGAGAGAGAGAGAGAGAGGAGGGGAAGGGGGGTGGTGTTCTGAGGTCTGAGGGAAGGGGGCCATAACCTGATTTTACGAGCTTAGAATCGGTGGCCAAGTCTCCATACTCATGTGTTTATCTGGAACAGTTTGAAGGGGAGATCAAGTGGGCGTGTGCGTGTGCGTGTGTGTGTGTGTGTGTGTGTGTGTGTGCACCCATCCGTCCCCCTGACACACACACACACACACATACACACACGTTCCTACCTTCAAACAAGCCATAAAACAGATATTTTACCCATCAAACACGCCTTATTTCTTAAACCAGGACAACCTAACCTCACGCCAACCTCACCCCTTTGATCTGCACACTAACACACCCTTACACACCCTTAGAAAACACTCACATCCTCCTTACACCCTCATAAAACACACACACACACACACACGAGAAGAGGAAGAGAAGAGAAGGAGTCAATCTGGGTAAAGAGAAGTAGAATGAAGAGAAGCAGTAGTAGCAGAAGGAGGAGGAGGAGGGGGAAGGGGAAGAAGAGGAGGAGGGGGAAGAGGTACAGGAGGAGGAGGCGCCAAGTCCAACGGTTAGGTCGTCGTACCAAAGCGGAAAATCTGGGAGTCGTAACAAGAGTTTTACGACGTAGCTATCGCCGGTGTAACCCTCACGAACACATTGGCGAATTATTACACTGGCTGCCGCGTTACCATTTCCTTCCGACTCACTGAAGGGAGAGGTTAGCTGAGGGGAAACAAGTGACGTCATTTTACCACCGCAAGACAAGGAGGAGAGACACACACACACACGTACACACACACACAAACAAACACATACGGTGAAGGTAAAGGATGTGATTTGGTGGGTTTTGTGAGTGAGGTAAAGAGGGGAAAGAGCCCATGAGGAGATCCAGGTGGCGCGGAGACGAGGTGAATGATGTGGCAAAAGGGAGGAGAAAGAGATGATAAGTGAGGGAGATGAGATGAGATGGCGAGCTGGAGTACTGAGAGCCAATGAAGAGAGGGTCGAAACAAGAGGGCATGAAAGGAACACTAAGAGGAGGAGGAGGAGGAGGAGGAGGAGGAGGAGGAGGAGGAGGAGGAGGAGGAGGAGGAGGAGGAGGAGGAGATGGTAGGGAAGTTCCTCCATTACCTCAGTGAATTGTAATACTCTCACAGCAACACCCTGACCTGACACACCTGACGAAGCGCTGACGAAGAACTGACGGAGCGCTGACGGAGGTAATTCACCGTTCGCACTTAAAGAACAATAGATTAATGGCCAACAAACCTTAGTACTTCCACGCGCTATAACTTCGCTATTTTTGGCGTTCCTAAAGGCTATTTCCCGCTTCTTTTCCGTGGCGCGATAAAACAGAAGAATGACAGGAGCGTAATGGCGTGAAATCACTTGCACTAAATCTGACGTACATCCCCGAGGCGTATCATAACCAAGCCATTAGCATAAAGGGTGTTTTCACAATGTAAACACCGCATAAAACGCCTTTATCGCCCCTATTATGGTTACTCACTACCCATATGCAAATTATTCTCCCCTTCAACATTCCTACAAGAATAAAAATAAACTTGTAATATTAACTAACTACTACTACTACTACTACTGGTGCTGCTGCTACTACCCTCGTCATTACACGCTAACAGACACGCAAACGCACGCACTAACTCATCACCTCATTAATATTCCTCATTATGAAACTCTCACCTCATCAAGCACTTAATAATCCTCCTCTCTCGTTTGACCTCTCTCATCACAACGCTTATACACAACCTCCTTCAAAGTTTTAATTTAATCACAACGCAATCAAATGAATTAATACAAGGAATCACAAACACCATTATGAAACTACACGCGAATAAAACAATAATAATAATAATAATAATAATAGAAAAATAAAGAGTAAGAAAAAACAGCATTAAGAGTTTCATAATTCCTCTTTTAATACTCGGAGGAAAAATAAAAATGTTTACAAAATAACTAAACACAC
>JAPQNM010000021.1:1434391-1451891 GCA_029783475.1 Metacarcinus magister | reverse complement strand
TGTAATAAAGCGACCCTAGAGACCTCCTCCTCCTCCTCTCCTCTTCCTCTATGGCAATGTCCACTTCCTTCCTACTCCTCCTCCTCCTCTTTGCTTCCTTATCTAGTATTTCTATCAAGGTATCTATCCTCCTCCTCCTCCTCCTCCTCCTCTTCTTCCTTCTTCTCTTTCTACCAGTGTCCTTCTCTTCCTCTTCATTTTTTCATAATATCTGACATGATAGCCTTCTTCTTCTTCTTCTTCTTCTTCTTCTTCCTCCTCCTCCTCTAAGATCGATTGAGACCATCACATAATATAACCTTGAGAAGTAACACAACACGCAAGACAACCAGTACGCAATATGTCACAGAAGGTCACCAGTAACACTCAATCAATCACTCTTAGTAACACCAAGTCACTCTTATTCACTCCCAGTTACTCTTATTCACTCCCAGTTACTCTTATTCACTACCAGTCACTCTTAGCCATTTCTAGCCACTCTTAGTCAGTCACTTCCAACGAAACACTGTCAAAATTCCAAACACTTTTTTTTAGAACACAATTTTCAACACCAACAGAAACGGAAAAAAAGTAAGAATTGAACAAAAACTACAAAAATAATACTAATACTAAAAAACTACAACTACTACTACTACACAATTAATATTAATACTACAAAATCATACACTCTTATAGGTAGTAAGAATTAGGTACAGAGTCTTCCCTTCTTCAGCGCTTTCGTCAGGTAAGAGTAAGGGGAAGAATAGAATACAAGTAGTAGTAGTAGTAGTAGTAGTAGTGTGGTGTGGTGTGTGATTTGTAAGGGAAGTGGGAATGTGTGAGTGATGGTCTGTGCGTAGGTGTGTGAATCTGAAGGTGTGTGTTGGTGGATGGCTACAGGTAATGATACAGGTACCTACAACTACGTATACACTTATTGATTACCTGTCTCTCTCTCTCTCTCTCTCTCTCTCTCTCTCTCTCTCTCTCTCTCTCTCTCTCTCTCTCTCTCTCTCTCTCTCTCACTTCTCTTTTTATTTATTTACTTATCCATTTACTCACTCACTGACCACACAAGAGAGAGAGAGAGAGAGAGAGAGAGAGAGAGAGAGAGAGAGAGAGAGAGAGAGAGAGAGAGAGAGAGAGAGAGAGAAGGAAGGGATGAAAGCAAATTCAACTCAAGAAGCAACACTCGACACGGCAAGCAAATATCTGGTGTTTTTTTACGACGCCATAAAGACACACACACACACACACACACACACACACACACACACACACACACACACGGTCCCCTTCACCGGCTCACGACAATTTCACAAACAGGATTAATTTTTCAGCAACAAAACACGAATATGTCGCCACAAAATTCATCCTCAACATGCAATAAGAAGTGACACAAAGAATCTCTCTCTCTCTCTCTCTCTCTCTCTCTCTCTCTCTCTCTCTCTCTCTCTCTCTCTCTCACAATAATTCAACGAAACGGAAATAAAACACAAACCATCGACTTAACAGAAGAGAGGAGGAAGTAAAACAGAATACAATAACAGGTAAACAGGACCATTAAACTAACTTATCTTACCTATACGAAAAATTCACCTTTTCACTACCTCCCAAAAATATATATTCACTATTTATTCTACTTCTTCCTTCTCCTTCTCCTCTTCTTACTTCTTTTCCTTCATCTATTCGACTTTCACAACTTCCTCCTCTTCTCCCTTCTTTTCTCCTCTTTATTCACCTTCTCTTCTTCCTACTTCTTTTACTTCATCTAGTCAATATTCTCAAATGTCTACTCTTCCTTCTCTTCTTTCTTCTTTTCCTTCATCTACTCGTCTTTCTCAACTTCCTTTCTCCTCCTTCCTTCTCCCTTCCCTCCCTCCCTCCCTCACAGAATTAGCCTTGTATTGTCGCCACACACGCACGCAAATCGTTTCTCAAGTCCAGTCCATTTCAACCCATAATATCATTCCCCTCAGATACCCCTCACACCTTCCCCTCAAGCGGAACAGACTCTTATATTGCACAAACTACGGATGATAACTCGATGCAAGAATCAAACTCAACATTAAAGGAGGAGAAAGGGGGAGGGGAAAGGGGGAGGGAGGTAGGTAGAAGGGAAGGGATGTAGAAGGAGGAAAAATGTGTGAAAATAAAAAAATAGTTCAAGAAGAATTTGAGTTTACGATTATAATTCTGTACAAAATTCAATGTCATGCAAAGATAAGTAGGGCAAGGAAGAGGAAGAGGAGGAGGAGTAGGAAGAGGAGGAGGAGTAGGAAAAGGAGGGGGAATAGTAAAAATAACACCCTAAGGCTCCTTCCCCCGCCCCCTCACACACACACACACACACACACACACACACACACTAATCAATTTCATAATCCCTGCGTCTCTACCAGCAATTCCACGCACTTTTAAGCCTCACCTCACCTCAACTAACCTACCTCCCTCGTGCCCCTTGTGTGGAGGAGAAATAAAGGTAAGATACAGGTGAGAAGCATGCCCCCCCTCTCTCTCTCTCTCTCTCTCTCTCTCTCTCTCTCTCTCTCTCTCTCTCTCTCTCTCTCTCTCTCTCTCAGGGCCATAACACCTGCACGCCACCAAGCCTCCTTCAAGTCACCTTTAGTGCGCCAATTAAAATTTTCTGCCATTGAAAATCTTGAACGGAGTGAAGTTTACCGTGGCGCGGGTTAGACTGTGTGTGTGTGTGTGTGTGTGTGTGTGTGTGTGTGTGTGTGTGTGTGTGTGTGTGTGTGTGTTGAAGTCGTTTATAATTCGCTATTATTATTTAGATTTCATGAAATTTATCTAACTTTTTTATTCTCTCATCACTATCACTATCACCACTACCACTACTACTACTCCTACCACTACTACTACAACTACTACTACTATTACAACCCCACTGTAGCATCATAATCAGTATTCCTCGCCCAGCTCACGAAGCCTCACACCCGTCTCGTGTAAGTTACGATATGCAATTTACATTCAAATAATACTAGTCGCATTTCATGGATTTTTGCCGCGTTCAAATGCTCCCAGTGGGTATTGCATTTCCACGTAGCCTTGAGGGGAAATTAAGTTTAGGGAAGGCAGCTGCACGTGACTTGACTGCCTTTCTTATAATACCTTGACAGATGGACGAGACTCAAACATCAACACAGGTAACACGCTCATCTGGCAACACTGCGCTACCACTACACACATACACACATACACACACACACACACCTGTATTACCACGAACCGCCCCGCTGACGTGACACAGACAGGTAACTCAGTTTTTTATCGTATGCAATTTACTGTCTTAGTAACGCGGATCACGCCTCTTAAGTGTTATTTTTATATATTCAGACGTAATTTTCCTCCCAACTCAAAGGGGGGAATTTTCTCTTTTAAAATGTCTCAAAAAATTTTTCCACCCACGAATTTACACGAGGCCTTGAAACCATTTTCCCGCCAATTTTCACGCGGACTTCCTACGTGACCCCTTTTCCAGGATCCTTCACTCCTTCACCGGGGATCCTTTGTACGTGAGGAGGAGGAGGAAGAGGAAGAGGAGGAATAAATCGAAGTGGAGGATGATAACAATAATAACAATGGGGAGAACAAGGAAGACGAGGAGGAAAAGGAGGAGAAAACAAGAGCGAGGGAGGAAGGCGTAGGGCAGTGACGCCTGAGGGGAGAGACAGGAGCAGGACGCCGTAAGGGAAGGTGGTGAGGGTGGTTGGGGCTTGTTCTCAACTTTCCTCCTCTTTCTTGCTAAACAAATGAACACTGACGCTACTTTCAAGAATTCCGGCCAAGTAATCGCATTAAACCCGGGAGCAAAACACATTTAATTGCTGCGGGGCGCGTGGAAGGAGTGCGATAACTACATTAATAAAGTTAATTTACAGCCAGTGAAGGGAGACCCGACGCAGAGAGAGAGAGAGAGAGAGAGAGAGAGAGAGAGAGAGAGAGAGAGAGAGAGAGAGAGAGAGAGAGAGAGAGAGAGAGAGATGATACACACAACCCCTCACCTTCCTGTCCCCTCACCCTGACAAATCCCTAAGGTGCGTTCTTCCCCTCTCCCTCACCTACCTCCTCCCACCTTCACAATCATCATCGTCACCCTAATGAATCTTCCAACCTCTACCTCCTCCTCCTCCTCCTCCAAGTCCTTCTCAGAGTCACAAACAGGTCCCTCCACACCTGCGTCCTGCACAGGTGTCCTAACGCAGGTGTTGTGCCTGCCTCCCAACACCTGAGATTCCCCGGCCCATAAAACCTGAGAAAGAGAGAGAGAGAGAGAGAGAGAGGAGAGAGAGAGAGAGAGAGAGAGAGAGAGAGAGAGATTGCGATTACGACCAAGAAGACCAAGAGAAAGAAAGGAAATTAGATGTGATTCTAAAACATCAACAAACGAATTGAAGGAACTATAAGTGTGTGTGTGTGTGTGTGTGTGTGTGTGTGTGTGTGTGTGTGTGTGTGTGTGTGTGTGTGTGTGTGTGTGTGTTCCTCAAGCAGCAAAATTTCCCTAACTTACTCCATCATCTCCATCTTGTCTTTCTACCGCTAAACGCCACCAACACCACATCCTCTTAACTTCGGGTAGTGCTCTCTCTCTCTCTCTCTCTCTCTCTCTCTCTCTCTCTCTCTCTCTCTCTCTCTCTCTCTCTCTCTCTCTCTCTCTCAGGTTATTTTGAGTGCCTGTTCAGAGCCTGCGTGCCAAGAGGTTGTGTGCCGCTGGTGTGGTTGAGTGTGGTTGGAGTGGCAGTGTGGCGCCTGAGTGGTTGTGGTTGCGGTAATGTGGTTGTGGTGGGGAAGAAGAGTGAAGATGTGGTGTTGGTGTGGGTGGTAGGTAGGGGAAGGAAGGGTTAGGGAGGAAGGAAGGGTAGGGGGAAGAAGGGGAGTGATGTGGTTATGTGGGTGGTAAGGAGGAGTAGGAGGAGGGAGTGTGGTTCTTAAAGGAGGGGAAGGAGCGTTTATGTGGTACCTTGAGGGGAAGGGGGCGTCACTAGCGTTGTTATGGGGGGAAAGGGGGCGTCGGGAAGGCAGTTAGATGGAGAGGAGGGCGTTGACGTGGGTGTAGGAGGGGAAGGGGCGGTGATGTAGTTGCCGCGGACTTGTCATGAGGCTGAGGCAACGGCGTGGCTAAGGGCGCGTTGTGGTTGAGTCTGAAGTGCCGCTGCGGTGTGTCTTCGGTGCAATAAAGTGCCGGTGTTGCGGAGGCGGCGGGGACGGGAGTAGGTCAGGGCGGAGTGGTTGGTTGGTTATCAGCGGCAGCGGTGATGACTGTGCTCTGCCTTCACTCCGACCGGCGGTGCGTCTATAATCCTCCTTTGCATGGCTACAGGCGGAGGCGATGCAGCGGTAAGCACAGCGACGTGACCTGGGGAAACAGCAGCGGTCCCAGAGGCGTTCAATCCCCCGTCGGACGCCGTCAGTGTGGAGTAAATTGCAGCATCAGCGGAGAGATAAGTGCCGGGTGGCCCCTGCAACCCTCCCGGCCAGGCACCGCGAATCAGCGACTCAGCGGAGCATCAGCACTCACACGCTCCTCCCGCGATTAACTTAGCATGGGAGGCATCAGCGTGAGTGGCGTAGCGGCGGCAGCAGGGCGATAGTGGTGGTGAGCCGAGGAGTGTGTCCCGCCTCAACACACCACCACCACTACACCACCACCCGTCGCTCCACCACCGCCCCGCCGCCTTCCGCCGCTCACCGCCGCCATCCCTCCAGCTTGTAAACATTCCTCCATCTTTACTGCGGGGGAATCATAAGTAAAATCATAAATTCGTTGATTATTCCTTTTTCCTCGTAAGAAGCCGAGCGCCAAGACCCGGTTTTGAGCTATGCGGAGGCCAAGTAGGGGCGTTATGTGGATTTACAGAGTGGTTGAAGCCGCGGCGTCTGGTTTTATATAGCTGGGAATACGCTTGTAAGGCAGCTTCTTCCTCCTCACTGAGAACTGTTAATGAACGTTAGGAAACACTCACAACGGGAGACTACTACTGTTTCTACTACTACTACTCCTACTACTGTTACTATTATTGCTACTACTACTATTATTCCCAGTACAGTGTTATCTCCTTCATCCTAGTGCTATTGAGAAAAAAATAAATAAATAAGAAAAATAGTGAATAATCTTACGAAAAGAAATAGTAGTTCTCCGCCATAGCCTTGGTATTTCTCTTTTTCTTCTTTTTTTTTCTCTCTTTCTCCTTCTCGCCGATATATTCCCTCACCGATAAAATTTCCTGTTCCGATAAAGTAGCAACAACATCGGTCTTCCCGGTAACCTTGGCGCTGCACCGATCACATGTCCGCCGATATCTCAAAACTTCCACCGATCACCCTCTTCACCGCTACTTTACCGCATATCCGATTTATTCGCTATATTTTTGCCGATATAACCCCGATCAGCGGCACTTCCCCAATATCAAGTTCGTAACCGCGATATGGGGAGACAAGTTACCCGATAAAGTAACGTAGCCGCTCTGAATTAATCTTATGTTACCGATATCACTCTTCCCCCGATACACAATCATTCATCCCTTCCCCCTCAGCGCTAAATCACCTTCACACCACCGATATCACACCCGCTAAAAATAACACTTCTCCCCCGATTTACGCAACACGCCGACCGATTTTGAGCAGTTATTCGATCCATTTACAAGTAGCGTTAAATCGGCACTCATCCGATACGCGCCGCTCTGCTACACTAAGTTCACCGACCGATAAGTTAATCCTTCTCTTTTACCTCACCTAGTAATCCTGTACTAAAAACACACCCGCTCTTACCCTTCTACCTACCAACCCACACACACACACACACACAGACATACAGTTACGCCTCGTCTAGCCCTTAAAAACAGCCGTGAACATTCCCTGAAGTTAGAAGATCAACGTTAAACTCCATCCGTCACCTCCGTCCCCAGTTCAACCGCCGCCGCCGCCCTCCGCCGCTACCTAGACGCAAAGTGGTGCGGAAGAAACACAGAAATCGCCGTTTTTTTAAGAGAGGAATGAATAAGAGGAAGCATCAACTTGTGATATTGATGTGGGAGCCTTTACTCCTCCTCCTCTTCCTCTTCTTCCTCCTTCTCCTCCTCTTCCTCCACCACCCGGGGCGCGTACACTCCTTCCCATATACTAGGCCTATCTCAGCCCTCCTTACAGTGTTGCCAAGTGTCACCGCATCTTCTTGCCTCCTTGTCCTGGTGTGCGATGTTGCTACCCTCCCTCCCTTCCTCTCTTCTCTCTCCCTTCCTTCCTCTCTCCCTCCGTCCCGACGTCTCTCTCTCACTCTTTCTCTCTCCTTCCTTCACACTCTCCCTGCCTCCGTCCAGCCTCCTTCCTTCCTTCCTTCTCTCCCTCCGTCCCCGCCCGACACTATGCCTCTCACGCTATCTTATTAACAGGAATACTTGAATTTGGAAATAGGAGGAGGACTAGGAGGAGGAGGAGGAGGAGGAGGAGGAGGAGGAGGACAATAAATAACGCCATGGGTGGGGATATGTTATGGATCTGTAAGTATAATTTGTTCGCAGTAATAATTTCAGCTTAACACAATTTTCACAATATCCCAGGAATTACATCCCAATGAACGACGTTTTCTCGCGGCAAATAAAAAAAAGATATATAAATAAACAAATAAATAAACAAAAAATCACACAAATCTAACCTATCTCCCTACCCCGCCATAAATATAAATTAAATAAAAATATTCCAGTACTCAAACTTCAGCTAAGAAATATCCATCTGATTAAAATTATACATAAAAAAATCTATATTAAAAAAAAAATTATGAAACGGTGTGAATTTAGAGTAATTAAAATGTATAATTAATAACACCGTGATACGAGCGAGCTAAACATACAAATTACATGCGAATATATCATTACAATACTGTAGAACCACTTTGGGGGCTAATAATCCCAATTTATGCATTTCCCCAGATTAATACAAATTAGAAAATATTAAGTGGCAGGTCATTCATTACCCAAATATTACTATCGATTAAATTTATATGAATCAATAGCATGTAGATAGATTATAGAAGGCTCGCGGGCGGGCGGGCGGACAGGAAGGCGGGCGGCGGTATCGGAGCGGAACATGTGAGAAATATCCAATATATTTTGACCGATATCATTACTGTATCTACAACGTCACCGATACTAGCCGATACTTCATACAGCTACACAGGAATACAAATTCTACCGATATATTTACCCGATAATTTACACCGCTACATAGGAATACAAATTCTACCTGTATACCCTCCCGATAATTTATACAGCTACATAGGACTACAAAATTTACCTATATATTTCCCCGATAATTCACACCGCTACATAGATATACAAAATTTACCTGTATACTTTTATCCAATCACTCAAGCCCCTACATCCATACTGTACCCTAATGATTTATGTAACACCTGATTTTTATACCGCAACACCGATATAAAACCCCAGCAACACCTGTGTACGATAGCGAAAGCCGTAACACCGATTTTACTGCGCTATCGGTACCGCTAAATTTCACCCAATATTTTTTATGACCGCCAGAACCGATTTTAGGTCCTTCTCAGCATCTGTATCGTTAAGAACAACCCGATATATAACCGCTACCGATGTATCCGATATTATGAACATCGGAATACACACCAAACACCGATATTATAAGAAAAATAAACGTTGCGACAAACAAAACGCAAATTTCCGATAACAAAACAAAATTAATTAAAGAAAAAAAAAGAGAGTAAGAAACACCATAGAAGGACTTCATCCCATCACCACCACCATCATCATCATCAGCGAAGGTCACAAGAAGAATTAACACACTTTTAAGGATTCCAACCCCTTTTGACGAGGCGATAGGGCCGTCAATCCTCCTTATGATCCTATTATTTCTAAGTTATGGGATCACGTCTTCCTCTTCCCCGATACTAATACTACAGCCGATTTAGACTATACAGGATCCGAACCTGATTTTGTATATGCGAATACGAAGCGGATTCTTTCTTTTTAGTGTTTTTTGAGAGAGAAAGAAAAAATAGAAGAAAAAAAGGAATAGAAAATAAATCATTCGTCTTTCTATATTTCTCTGACAAACACACACGTACACACACACACGCCAGTTATCACTTTATACGGTAATTCTAAGTGAAGGATTGCTCCATACATCTTCCCAGCGGTCAAACACACATACACACACACATACACACACACACACACACACACATACACACACACACACACACACACACACACACATACATACATATTCCCCATAATTTGTCCGAGTAATCTGAAGAGGCTTGTGTCTCTCGTTAAACTTATTTATCGTAAACAACACGAGTAGGATTTCCATCACTTAAGTCCTCCCTGCATTCACCGTTACGACAAGAGGGTTACCGCGTTACACACCTGTCCACGCGTTACACCTGTCGTCAACGGTGATGTAGTTCCGGCGTTACACTAGACAGGTGAAGGTAAAGGCTTGTGGGTAAACTAGTTCTACCTGTACGTTGCAAGGTGTGATTTGAGAACGTGTTTTGTGGGGGTTACGAGGCCTAGACGATGATTTACGTGTTGTGTTCATTCATTCGTTGGGGAAAGAAAGTGGTTTGTGTTATTTGTGATGATGTGATAACTTACTAACGTGATCTTAGCGTTATATACACGATTTCATAACTTATTTTCTTTATTTAGTGATTTGTGTTGAAGTGAAAAATTAGTAGCGTGATTTTAGCGTTATATAGCCGATTTTGTATCTAATTTTATCTGTACACTAACATATTACCGGTAACTATGTCAATCCACCGATATAACTAATTAAGAACACGTTATTTTACTTCCTCACTTTTAAGTTCAAAATCTTAGCGTTACATAAGGGAGGAATAACCTTTCCGTGCTACAGAAAAACTGGCCTTTACCTGTACACTAACAAATCACCGCTAACTACGTCAATCCACCGATAAAACTCATAAAAAAACACATGATTTTAACTACACACTCGAGAACAAAATCTTAGCGTTACATAAGGGAGGCGTAACCTTTCCGCGATATAAACAGGCTAGACTTTACCTATACACTAACAAATCACCGGTAACTACATCAATCCATCGCTACAACTAATAAAAAACACACCTGATTTTAACTACACACTCGAGTATAAAATCTTAGCGTTACATAAGGGAGGCATAACCTTTCCGCGTTACAAACAGGCTGGGGACATCACGCCGCGTCAACAGGACCCTCATCTGGCCGCGACAAACAGCAAACACACATGAACGAGCTAAACAAACGCAGTGAGGCCGCACCAACGTGACAGAACCATAAGCTTGAAGTAGGAATATTGAACAAACTCACTCACTCAGCGACGGAAAAAAAAATTGTAAAGGAAAGCAAACAAATAAAATGGAAAAATGACTTCAAAATACAGTGAGTGAGAGAATTATATGAAACAAAATATAACATAACACAATATTCGATCCTCAACACCAGCAACACAACACCTTCGCCTCACAAACCTACTTCCCCACAAACACACCTTCCTCACCAACCCCAGAAAATGAAAATGAAAATTCCCACAAAACCCGCACTCAACACTAATTTTTTCCCCTTATTACCATTTTTTCCCCTCTTCCTCTACTCATACGACGTTTTCCTCCTCTGCACCTCCACCCTAATGCACCTTCCACCTCCACCCTTACACACAGCACCGCACAGTCGTCACATCCCACCACAATGACACACTTACCTGTTTTTTCCTTGATTTCACAAAGGACGCTGAAGAGAGCTGGTTTCATCCGATGACAGTTTAACGTGTGTTTCCTGCAGGAGAGAGAGAGGCGTTATGGAAGGAAGGTGGAGTTACATGACATATTCTAGACTATGATGAAAATAATGTTAAGATTTAAGATTGCTAGAAAGTTAAATTATAAGTAAAATGGATTATATACTAACTATAAATAAAGAATAATGCGATACTATTGTTTGAAGTTAAGTTAATAATAATATAATGTGTGCAGATGGTACTACATATATAAAAACGTAAAATCATCAAAGTGGAAAATTATTATCAAAAAAATAATTAAAATATATATCAAAATACAAATGAAATCTTGCAACAACTTCAAATCTATTATATGCAAACCACAAAATGGAGAACCATCATCATCTTGCACATGAGAACAGAACAATAATCTCATCCATCAAATAAGAATAATAATAATCACACAAAATAAAAAACACCTAAATCACGGAAACAGGATGCAAGATAAAAACAAAACATAAAAAAATTACATATCTCTTAACAAGGATTTAGAACACGACCACATCCTACAAGACACTACTGATAGGAAGGATAACACTCCATGAAAATATATCTCCCGCCTTCCCTTGTGAGCGCGTCCCTGGCGAGGAGTGGCCAATGCATCAACACATCGAGGAGACCAAAACGACTTCCCGCTAAAACAGGACGATCAAGCGGCCAACAAATCATACCGAAGGGGGAAAAAAAACACAGAAAAAAGAGAACATCGCCCTTCCAACACACACAGACGCCGCAGTATTCATCCCTTCAGTGTATCTACTTTGTATTCTGATAGAAAAAAATTATATAATATCGATATGATATTTTTGAGTCGAACCTGGTCCACACTATCTCGGGAATACCTCAAGGTCACTCAGCCGGGGATAGTCACAGCGCTGGACACACAATACATTTATTCACTAACTTAGACCAGAGAGATTTTTTCCTCGCCTTCCTTCCCCCGTCAGCTTGAGAATATAACATCATCAGAAATTACAGGATGGAGCGTCGCCTCACAATAACACTTGCTGGAACTAACCTCCAAGACGATGGTTTTAAGTACCTAGGTAATGCCTGGACCAAGGGGGAAGGAAGGAGTGAGTCTTAGGCGGCAGTGGAGCGGAGCGTGTTTTGAGTTGAGGCAAAGTACGACGGACACCAGCGGAATGATGTAAAATGAGTCTTAATGCCGTGGTCGTAATGCAGGAAATTCTAGTGGAGTATTTTTTAGTGCTGCAGTCAATTTAAAACAAGGAACCACGTTCACTCGCATTAGTGGCTGTATGTATATATTTTATTACTTCGCCTCATTTTCACTGATAGCCAATTTTACCTCCGCCTTCACCACTATATACTTTTCCTCAAGTTAGATTTGGATTACATATTTTCTTTTTATCCTCTCTCTCTCTATCTCTATCTCCTTATTCGTTTTTATTAGAGCTATCACTAATTACTTCCTGCTGGCGGGTAACGGGGTGTTGGTGGTGTTGTCAAGGCCACAGGATATGGTATAGGATGTCCACTCCTGCCGCCCGCCCGCTCTCCCTATACCCTCCCTCCTGTCATTACCATCTCATTACACTCCTTCGCTAGCTATGTTCATGGATATGCATTGATGTTATTTGAAGCACTAGTTCCTTCCTCATCAGCGCTTGTGTTTTGACTCTTTGCAATGTTAGTTGTGGTTTGGTGTCATGTAAAATATGCCAGTTAATGCAATGAATGATGGTTTTTCTTATTGTTATTAGCTATTATACTTTTTGCTGTTATCATTTCAAGCAATCAGTCACTTTGTTATCGCGAATCCTACGTGAGTTTATTCATATTTATATTTTGTCTTAGTGATACAACTAAACTATTATTATCATTATTATTATTCCTGCAAGCGGTATTCAGCGTTCCCTTCAGTGCCTGCGTTAAATTTCACGCCTGCCGCACCGCCCCGCCTCGCCGTCAGGAGCTGGCCAGGTGAGCGGCATCTGTCTCACCTCAACGCACCAACGCCGACCCTCCTGCTCACTGTTCACCGCCACCTGCACACACCACAACACCAAAAAGTACTTTATACACTATATATCTATGTAAAAAAAATATCCCGTTAACTTTACGTACAATTTCCATCACACACTTGCAATTTTTTTTACTTATATTCACATCCCCTAAAGAACTATATGTCACGGGGTGTTTAATGCCGCTGTGAGGGCGTAAGTTACACAATTTTCCAGTCTTTCGGAAATGCTTCATCTTTCCAACCACCGGATCATTAGGTTTGGGCGAACGTGTTGACGCTTCTTCCTCTCGGGGAGTGAGATGATAAATGAAACCTCGAGAGAAAACCTGTTTATCGTAAAAATTCCCACAACAGCTATAATCTGCCTTGTTACTCTCGCCCCACAAATATTTCGAGCGCGGGCCCCGCCACCTCAGGGAAGCGAAGAGCAAGAGTTACACAGGGAACGTTTGCTTCCCGCCAGCGATGTAAATAATGACGAGGCGACACGACCTTCACCACACGTCCCAGCCTCGTCCTGCCGCCTCGTAAATCTACCTTCAAGAAAATAAAGACACCTGGGTATGTCATTTTCAGCGCCGCGCAGGTAAGACGGTGTGTATGAGTGTATTTCTTTCGTGTATGCACGCACGGCCACACACACATACACACAGCAGGGTTAGCGGCTCTGTGCGGGGTTTCCGTCACAAGTTTCACCGCCGTCCGCCGCCCGCCGCTGAGTCCGCCGCCGCCGCTGCCGTACTCACAACAGTGTAATGAAACAAAACCCGCGCCCATAACTCACTTGTTATATTACTAAACTTAAATCAAATGTGCTTTTATTCTTTTTCTCGGTTTCACTTTTCCCGGCCAACATTGTGCTATTTTTATGTCCTTAATTTATTTCGTGTAACTTATTATTGTTATCATTTTTTAGTCATGATCCGCGCGGGAATCACTGGAAAATTATTTTGTCCTTAGGTGTTTTTGTGCAATCGTTTCCTCCCTCCTCGTCAGCGTGGCTCCCTCACCACATCGTCTTGGCCGCAAGAACAATTGTTTGAACTGATTCGCTACTGACAGGAAATTCACCTCATTTATATCTTCTGTAAATTTCAGGTAAATATTATGCTGGCATCATGATAACACCTGCGAGGTTTCCGCGGCGTAATATTTCCCTGCGATGTTTTCGAACAAAGGCAAGCGGTGCGTATTTTCATGATAAATAAATACAGTTCATTTTACTAACAAGACAAGTCTACTGCAATAATTTAACAAGCGTATGTATTTAGATTAGCAGCGTAATGTACGGCAACATTTGTGTTATACTAGCGGCGGTGTGACGCTCCGCCGGGTGCGTGCAAGCGTGTGTTGCAGGCAGCTCCATAGTGTTCCGGCGTGACGTAACAACCCGCCTCCCGTCACCACGTTACGCGATACGGCGGCCGTCACGCTCAAGTCGATCTTCCGTTCAGTTTAACTTTGTGTAATTCATTTTTTTTTTACAGCGCGGTGTTGCTCTTTGTCCGTGTGTGTGTGTGTGTGTGTGTGTGTGTGTGTGTGTGTATGTGTATGTGTATGTGTGTGTGTGTGTGTGTGTGTGTGTGTGTGAGGCGGCCATTTGTGGCAGAATTCACACACGCACATACATACACACGCCGTCAAGGTCTGCCATGGCGGCCCGCACATCGATACCGCCGCCATTGCCGCATAACAAAGCTCCTCACGTGTTCCTGGGTGCCTGGGTCCCCCGCGGCCCCAGCCTGGCCCCGGCCCGCGGCAGGGCCCCGCGGCCACCCGGGCCACCAAGTGAGTCAACGGCCTTCACAACCGCCGCGGCGGGAAACACGTCGCCGGGGTTCCGCTCGCTGCCGGGGTTCCTAAGTTTCCTACTCCGTTTCTGCCTAAACGCAAGCGTGTGCCACCCCCGGCGGGCGCCGCGGCGGGGAGGCGCGGGGCAGGGCAGCAGGGCAGCCCGGCAGTGGTCGCCTGGCTGCTGCCGCCGCCGCCGCCACAGCCCAAAATAACAGGCGAGGGTACACACCTGGCCTGTGCCTCATCTAGCGACTGGTCCGTGATGTTCATAATCTGCTCCAAAATGGTGTTAATGTCCTGCTTGCGGCCTTCATTGTCCGGCGTGGTAGTGCCTTGGCCAGGATCCACCGAGCCTCCGCCCATGCCATAGTGCTGGGGCATGAGCATGCCCGTTTGAGATGTGGGGTGCATCATGCCCCGCGACTGATCTTCCATGCTGGCCGCCACTATCACTTCACACCACCACACAACACAAACACTCAGCAGCAGCAGATACAGCCGCAGCGGCCCGTATACCACGGTGGCGCCACAAGCAGCACCAGGGTCAGTCCAGCGCGAGTGGAGGAGTGAGTAGGAGCGCACCACACACACCACCGTCACAGCCAACAGGCCAGCAGCGACTGACGGAGGCGAGGCTCCCGTTGTCGCGCGCACCAGCCCTCCACCACTGTCCTCACTACACCACTAACGCATGTCCGCCACCGCTCCACACACCTCCAACGCACACGATTATTCAGATTTTTATGGCTGTTTGCTCAACGACAAGAAATAACGCGTGGACTCGAATGAATACCACAAAACAGCACCTTTTCGGAGTGAGTATGCCATTAACAGAGAGAAAACGCCCCGACCGCCAATCACTGGGGCCGTCTCACTCGCATAAAACCATAACCTGACGGGCCAAGCCAGCCTCCGCGCCCGCCACGATCAATATGAGAATGGGATGCCGACAAAAAACTCCCTATCAAACTGACAACAGACTCACAAGTCCCTCATTTCCGCCTAAAATCAACTCAGTGTGATATGACTCAAGTTTTTGCAAGAGGAATTTTTCGGATAAAGCGAGGAAGCTGAAATAAGCTCTTTGTTTACATGCTGGCCTTTGTGTGGGGGAGTCTGCGCGGGAGATCGCTCTCAGCATCACATTGCTAACTTTACACCTCCGGCCATTTCTCTCCCTGGACGACCCTCGCCGCCCTTTACACGTAACTAGACGGGAGTATCGCCGTGCAGATCAAGGTCTGCCGCCGTGCAGGCCCCTCGAAGGCCGGACCCGGGAGTGGCCACGAGCATCCCGCCACAAGGATTAGGCGGCTCAGGGTGATTTACGTCACTCCTGAACGAGCACCGTCGCTGCCAGAGGTGCGTTTTGTACCATAACAAATCTCATGCCCAGTACTGTAAGATAAAGACCTGCCGAGTTCCCCCTCAAGTTTTATGACAGAATGCACAGATGCATGCCGTCCACGCCGTCAGGGGTGAACACCACGCTGGCGGCGGTCGTGGGGGCGGTGTTTGGGGACGTTCAGCACTCCCTTCCCGCCAGCAGGAGGAGGAGCCACGCAATCATAAATCAATCTAAGTTACTGCGGTTGCCTAAGTTTGTTTATCATGTGCCAATCCGGGGCGTCACATGAATGTCCGCCGTGACACAGTAACACGGGCGTCCCAGGTGGCTCCTGCGAACCTGTGGTCCGTGGCGGCGAGGGCGGCCCACCAGGGAGGGAGGGAAGGGAGGCCACCGAGCGTCATTATGACCTGAGTAAAAGTTGAATAATAAACATGATTCAACTATCAACTTTATGACAGAGTTGTTATTTTTTATATACAACTTCCACCTGTTTCCCTCCCACGCTTGACCCTGTTTGGAGCCCGCGGCTACCTGTATGTGTGTGTGTGTGTGTGTGTGTGTGTGTGTGTGTGTGTGTGTGTGTTACCTGACGGCCACCCTGCCCTGAAGAACAACCCGCCCGACGCCGCCCACCTCACCACCCATTCCATCCCGCCCACATCCCGCCCACCACGCCACCCATTTCATCCCACCCCGGTACCACTCACTTCACTATACCCTCCCACCCATTCCAACCCGCCCCAAGCGCTTACATCCCGCCCACCCACCCACCCACGCATATCTGCCCACCCACATCGTGCCCAACAAATCCATCCCTGCCCACCCCCGACCCTCGACCCCCCACCTGACCTGACCCCCAGCAACTGCTCCACCAAACACTTGCCTAAAACAACCCACAAAGTATACTCGTGTTAAGCTCATGGAATTGAAGTGGGTGATAGGCGGGGCATCTTCCCTTGATATGTCTGGACACAATTTATATATATACTAGATTGAGGCCGTCCCCCGCTCGCCTGTGACTTGCAATATTCAAAGGCAATTTCATACAACGCTGGATATTATTGATGCAGTGCGCGAGTGAACTGAAATATTATGATCCAATCTGATGAGTGAGTGAGACGGGAAGGGAAGGGCTTGTGAGTGTGTGGTGGTGGTGGTGGTGGTGGTGTGTGCAAGGTGAGTGTTCTGGTATGGTGATCAAACCCATGTTATGTTAAGTCAAGAAACACAGTGATGGTGATGATATGGTGACACTATCGTTATGGTGATGAAGCGGTGTGATGGTGTTGCAGGTATGGTGATCCCCGTGATAGTGAAGGTTACAATATAGTGCATATGGTGACACTGTACTTATGGTGAAGAAGCAAATATAACGACAATATAAATAAAACTAAATATCAATTAGTGACACTGTAGCCATGATAATAATAAAAATATAGTGACATCAACAACATTACGACACTATACGTATGATGACACTATAAACAAAACATGATCCAAGATGATGATGACGATGTAAGTATGGTGAGTAGCAAGATGGTGACGGTGCTGGTGAT
>JAPQNM010000021.1:1401891-1424391 GCA_029783475.1 Metacarcinus magister | reverse complement strand
TAGGAAGGAAGAAAGGAAGGAAGGAAGGAAGGAAGGAAGGAAGGAAGGAAGGAAAAGGAGGCAATTATACAAAGAAGGATAATATAGAAGGAATGAAAGACGAAAAAAGAAAGAAAAAGTGAAAGAAGAAAAGAAAGAAGACCAACACACACACACACACACACAAACAAGCAGATGATATACTAGTAGACAGACAAACACCAGCAACAAGCAGGAGTAAGCAGACAAACCTATCCCCCCCCTTTACCCCCTCCTTCCACCACCACCACCACCACCACCACCACCACCACCACCACCACTCGCCACTCCACAAAACTCCCTTAACAAACGACAAAAGTGCTGCGTTTAATTTTCTGGCCAAAAATATGAAATTCTCTGCAACAAATTAACACTCAGTATTTTCCAACAATTTAAGTTTACGCGGCTGGGTAAGAGAGATAAATTACAGTTATAATATCAGCTTTTCCCAGTCTACCTCCCTACCCCCCACCCCCCCCTTACTCTTCCTCTTCTTCCTCCTGTGTGTGTGTGTGTGTGTGTGTGTGTGTGTGTGTGTGTGTGTGTGTGTGTGTGTTTACGTCTTGTTCTTATTATCATTATTATACCTAATTTCTATATTTTCCTTACACATCTTAACTACTTATAACATTCTAATTATCCCTTCTATACATTCATTAACAAACTTATTCTTTTTTCTTCCTATTCATTCATAATCTTAAGTTTTCCTTCGGTGGCGCAGTGATCACGCGCTAACCTACCAACCAGCGGCCCTTGGTTCGAACTCATACAGATATTTGTCTATCCTTGCATCTAGGGACATTTAGGGATACCTGGGGATATATAGGGAAGGTAAATAGTGCTAACCAGGATGTCCTAATGAGTCCTATGTCCTAAGATGAAGGATTCCTTATCAAACACGAAATTGAGAAGGAGATGAGGACTGTGGCAACGCGCCGCTTAACTTTTACCATCATACAACACTTAGATACACATTATACACTGTTTAAAATTGCATACACACTCAATATACTTATATACACACACACACACACACACACACACACCACACACACACACACACACACACACACTTATCATCACACTACACTTTTACACCCTTTCCACACTGCTACACCCTCACCAGCCTACACCCTCACCTCCTACACCCAACCACACCCGCACAACACTCTAGGGGAATCACACGCTCTATTTCAGTACAGTTAAGGGGAAAATATCGATGTTCTCAAGTTTCCATTGATCTTTTTGTCTTGGCCTGTTAAGTTATTCAAGGAGGAGGGTCAGTAGTAGTAGTAGTAGTAATAGTAGTAGTGGTAGTGGTAGTAGTAGTAGTAGTAGTAGTAGTAATAGTAGTAGTGGTGGTAGTGGTAGTGGTAGTAGTAGTAGTAGTAGTAGTAGTGGTAGTGGTAGTGGTAGTAGTAGTAGTAGTAGTAGTAGTAGTAGTAGTAGTAATAGTACAATACAATAACTGATAGAAATACACCACCACCACCACTACTACTACTACTACTACTACTACTACTAATAATAATAATAATAATAATAATAATAATAATAATAATAATAACAATAATAATAATGAATGAATAAATGAATGAATAAATAAATTAACATATCTTCTTTTAGACAAACAACATAATTAACAACAGCTGATAACAACATCCAGCCACTTCTTCTTCTTCTTCTCCTTCTCCTCCTCCTCCTCCTTCTCCTCCAAGTACAGGTGCAGTTACAGGTAAGAAAACAATAAAGATTATACCTCACCTCATCACCCCTCAACCCCCCCCCAACCCACCCAACCCCCCAAAAAAAATTAATGATAATAATCCACAAATGAAAATATACATCAATTTCTTCTTGCAGCGTCGCCATTAATGATAAAGGAGAGAAGCAAGCAACCCTCAATAATAGAAGGGGAACAATAATAAAAGGGAAGAAGCAAAAAAGAAAAAAGAAAAAAAAGAAAAAAAAAATCTCACTTCTAAGACACGTCAACTCGGCCCCGTCAAAAGAAGTTAGGAAATAATAAATGCAAGACTGAGAGAGAAAAATAATTAAAGTTTCCAATTCAACACCTTAAGGTATATTTAATGTTTATTGTGTAAGGGGGGGGGAGAGTAAGAGGTGAAGAGAGGAAGACAGGAGAGAGAGACAGAGAGGTAAGTGAGGAAGATGAAGAGAAGAGAAGAAGAAGAAGGAGGAGGAGAAGGAGAAGGAGGAGGATAGAAAAAGTAGATAAATTTTGCGGAGGTAAAAAGACAAGGAGGAGAGGATATGTAAAACAGGTAATAGGAGAGAGAGAGGGAAAAAAACGAGAGGAGAGGGGAGAGAGGGGAGAGAGAGAGGTGTATCGTGCAAGGCGTTACAGACTAGAGTGAAGGCTATCATCAAGAAACAAGCCTTAGAATCTTAGCGGGGGGTGAGGGGAAGAGGGAGAGGGGAGAGGGTACAGGGTGAGGGGAGAAAAAGAAGATAGGGTGCCAGTCTTCACACTAGCACTGTTCGTCTTCGTCGCAAACCCTCACCTTATCTGGCAATCATTGTACCATCGCCTTCATTACACCCAATTGAACTTTCTCCTTTTGGCTTGGAAAATGATTTAATCTAACCACGTGAAGGATTATTACAGGTTAATTGCCACCTACAACCCGACAAGCTGTGAGTGGCGGCTAGGGTGAGTTTTTGATGATAACCTACACAGTGAAAGCCCTTAGGTGTCTCCCTCTACTTAATACAACTCCACCACCACTACTACCTCCACCTCCACCTCCTCCACTATCACCACGGTCACTATTCAATGTTTAAATTTTATTATATCGCTCTTAAAATTTCATTCCCATTGTTGGTTTGTAAATTATACTTTTACATCATACATCATTCCAGAAATCCAGAATGCAATCCCATATCTTATTAATCCGAGTAATTTTAGCAATCACACATTTTTGGAAACGTTTCCCCTTAATTTCCACCACATTGCAAACACACTGAACGTTTTTTTTATGATATCGCGGAGCCCAAACACACAAACAGTTACTATAATAAAGCTTTGCCCAGCACTCGTCTCTGTATTGAGTTTGTCCGCAGTCACCCATCTCGCCGCGGCCCGTTTTTTGTGAGTTTAATAAAGAATGGGAGGCGGCTGCGTCCCGTTTTGTATCAGCGTGTGCCGGGTGGGGAGTGTTTAAGGGATGTTAGCCTCGCCTGCCTTACATTCCTACTGTGGTGTTAAGCTTCGTCCATGCCACTTCATTGATACCTCCACACCATTACAATAACTCCCAATGTGTTTTTTTTTTTTTATATACTGTTTTTTTTTTTAATTACGTGCGTGTGTGTTTCTGGTTTCTGTATATATCTTCTTTTTTTTTTTTTACTGTTTTATTTTTTTTTCTTCTTCAATTACGTGTTTGTAGTTTCTGTTTTCTGTGTATATATCTTTTTTTTCTTCTCTCTCTCTCTCACACACACACACCACACACCACACACACACACACACACACACACACACACACCACACACCACACACACACATACCATGGAATTAGTTTTTGTGTGTGTGTTTTCTTGTTTTTTGTTTTGTTTTTCTCTATCAATGCAGATGGAAGCACATGTAGGATTAAAAGTATATATATCCATCCCTTTACCCCCCCTCACCCCCCCCTTGCCACCCACCCCCGCCCCCCCACACCCCCCAAAAAAAGAGGGCTAGGAAATCGACGTTCCTGAAAAGCTGCAATACGAAAAAAAATAGTTGTCCAATTTCAATTTTAATTTTGGAAGAAATGGATTCACGCTTCTATTTGCAGCTTGTGTACTGATGGGGAAAAAAGGGAAAAAAGGGGAAAAAAAGAGGGGAAAAAAGGGGGAAACAAGGGGAAACAAGGGGAAAGAAGAGGGAAAAAACGTATTAGAGTCAATTTAGCGGCTGACCATGACAGGGAAATGAAGTGAAAATATTGACTAATACTTGAACGTAAAAGGAAAATCATGAGTGCTTTCTCTCTCTCTTTCTCTTTCTCTTTTCCTAAATTTTTATTATCATTACTATTTTCCTATATGTGTCTCTCTCTTAATACACCTATCATTATTATTACTTATATCCTATCACTTAAATATCTTGATAATATAAATACGTATAATCATCTTTTATTCTTTATATATATACAAATCATCCTTTTTTTTTATATTACTTTCCATTCAATAACTTTCACTTACATTCAATCCCACACACTAAAAAAATAAATAAATAATTAAATAAATAAAAAAAACAGAATAAATTTAAGTTTCCTACAAGAGAGTGACGCGGCGCCATTTTGTATTTACCTGTGCGTACCTGAGCTCACCTGACATTACCAAGGTGTGTGGAGGTGCACCTTGAACACACCTGCACCTCACCTCACGCTAAGCACACACTCGTAACGTTAATAAGGAAACACTAACACACCTATACAATGTCTATCAACACTAATATATCCTTTAAGAAGAAGAGAAGAGGAGAGGACGATGATAAAGAGGAAAGATAAATATAAAGGTAGATAATTATGATAGAAAAATTAAAAGGTAAATGATTATAAGAAAAAGTTTGTATACATTGTCCTATCAATACTAATATATCCTGAGGTAAGAAGGAAGGAAGAGGAGAGGTAGATGATAAAGAGGAAAGATAAATATAAAGATAGATAATTATGATAAGTAAATGTATAAGGTAAATGATTATAAGGTAAGATTTGTTTGCAATCTCCTATCATCACTATATTAAGGTAGGATAAAGGAAGAGGTGAAGTAGATGATAAAGATGAAAGGTAAGGATAAAGATAGATAATTATGATAAGTAATAGTAAATAGGAAGTGATTATGAGGAAGAGGAAGGTAAATGGTAAATAGAATAAATAAATAAAGGTGTAATAGTTAATGATTACAGGTAAGAAAAAGGTAAAAGAAAATATGAGAGAAGTAAAATAATTCTCTCTCTCTCTCTCTCTCTCTCTCTCTCTCTCTCTCTCTCTCTCTCTCTCTCTCTCTCTCTCTCTCTCTCTCTCTCTCTCTCTCTCTCTCTCTCTCTCTCTCTCTCTCCATAAAATTCAAGTGAGGAATATTAGTTGTGCAATTAAGTCACTTCGTATGTACTTATAAGTCACACATTAGGTCATCGTGGTGCCTTGGCGTGTAGTTAAGTCACCTGGCTGGTAATTTAAGTCACATTGAGGGTCGTTTAACTTAAGGTGATTGCAGACTGACACGCCTCCCCCCCTTCCCCCTCACCCCTCACTCTCTCTCCCCTCTTCCTTTCCCTCATCTTTCTTTCTTTTTCTTTCTTTCTTTCTCCTCGTAACGTCTAAATTTTGCAGAAGTAAATATTATTAACATATAATCTCTCTCTCTCTTTTTTCTCTTTTTTTTTTATCTCTCTCTTTTTTTTTGCTTTCTCTCTCCAAATTAAAGGAGAGAAAAAAAAATTAAAGAGTTGAATAAATAATATTAACCCACATATCTTCACACAAGGACACGACACACGCACACGCACACACGCACACACACACACACACACACACACACACACGATACATAACTACACACCAAAGATTTCAGAAAAGGAAGAGCTGATATTTTTCTCTCTCTTTCTATCTCTCTCTCTCTCTCTCTATCTCTTTTCTTTTGGGGGGACACGCGTTCAAGATGCATAATTATCCTCCTGCACTTAATATTCCTCCGTCTCGCTTATTTGAGAGAGAGAGAGAGAGAGAGAGAGAGAGAGAGAGAGAGAGAGAGAGAGAGAGAGAGAGAGAGAGAGAGAGAGAGAGAGAGAGCAAGCACACACCCAGTCATATCCAAACACAGTAATTATAACGTGAACTGTTTGCTAAGATAAGAACATGACTTGACGTGATTGTAACATGATCTGTACATGTTTGAATGCTTCACTAAATTATTAAACACTTACATGACCTCACTCTCAAGTCACTGCACGAGTCACCTTTGTAAGTCACTATCGCTAAGTCACAGTTTGGTATATATGACTTTTTTTTATTAAATTTACTAAGTCACTATTTTATGAGTCATTATTTGTTAGAAAAATGTTGTGTTCTGACTTATATCACTTATAATTCAGTCATTTTTCGCTTATATAATTTTCTTACCGTCCTTATAAGTCACAAATTTACTTAAGTCAGGAGGAGGAGGAAGAGGAGGAAGAAGAGGTAGAAGAAAAGGATGAGGAGGAGAAGGAGGGTAATACATTATCTATTAGTCATTTCTAGTTTTTCCTTCGCTTATTTACAAATCTGAAAATATCACCATAATTTCAATACAATCTTTAATTTCCTTCTATTGTTTTTTTATCTGATTACAATTTCCTTTATTTAACATTAATTTTCACACTTGCATTGTTTTTGTATTATTATTTCGTTCCAGACACGCTTCTCACACTTCATCTTACCCTCCTTCCTGCCTTCCTGCCTCCCTCCCTTCATCTTACCTTCCCTTCCCTCCTTACTCCCTCCCTCCCTTCCTTCTCTTCCGTTTTATATTACTTTTTTTTTATACTCACACATTTTATATTTATAGTATTCAATTTTATAATCTTTACGTGCAAGTGTATTTATTTCTATAAAGTTTTTTTTTCATCATCTATTTAATTTATTCCTTTTTTTGTGATTTGTATATGATTGAAATTTTGTATCGCAGTTTTATTTCATTCAAATAAGATTTTTAAAACGATTTTTATTTCGATACAGTTTTAATCTTTATATATTTAAATTTCCACATGGTTTTAAATTGTACACATTTAGATTTCATAAGATTTTCATTTTTGTCCATTGAAGATTTCATTCGATTTTGATATGTATTTAGTAAAATTTTCGTAAGATTTGAATTTCTATAATATTTCAATTTAGGACCACATTTTTAGGGTCACTATTTCCTAATTATTATTTTTTTCTCTTTGTTATATACTATTTATTATTTTCGATTATGTGTTGTCTCTTTCCTAGCACACAGAGGGCAGCACCATCGCTCTACACACTTTCCTTCCTTCTCTACATCACGTTCTGTCCCACAAAGAATAGTAAATTATCATATTTCCATTATAATCCATTTTTTACTCCTCCTTCCTTCTTTCTTCTTGCATGAATTCCAAAATTTTAATGAGACTATAAATTTTTGTGTTTTTTTCTGATTCTCTATTCGCTTTGAGATAATGGATATGCATTCGCCATTTCCATTTACCCTTTTTCTTTCTTTCTTTCTTTCTTTCTTTCTTTCACTCCTTCCTTTACTTGTAGTTAAGTCATTGGTCGTAATCACATCCTTGTAATTTGCATTTCTGTTCTTAATTTTCTTTCGTTTTTTAAGTCAATTACGTAATTTTCTATTTTCCCATTAATTTCTATATTTCATTTTTTTTCATCGCTCTATCTATCTTTGTATCTATCTATCTATCTAACTATTTATTTATCTAACAATCAATCCACCTAGTAATCAATCTCTCTCCATATAGGATATACAAAAAGGCAAGGATACAGAGATAGGAGCCGTGGTAAGTATCCTATCACCTCCCACCCTTTACCTAGCCCTTCACCTGTGCTGCATTGAGGTGGCGTGGACTGAGAGGCTAACGTGAGGCTGTGAGGAGGTGATGGCGTGACCTTGTGAGGCGTGAGACGATTGCAGCCTCGCGTTGGGGAATAAAAAAAAGTGTGTTTCTGAAAGGTGAGCTTCTTGTTTCTGGTGTGACTTGAGTGTGTGTGGTGGTGGGGGGGGGGAGTATGTGTGCGTGTGTGTGTGTTACTTAGTCCTATTGTGAATCTCTTTTTATTTTTAAAGGTTCAGAAACGTCTATGTAGTGTTATAAAAAGGTTTTGAATTGTCATGTCAGTCACTTATTATTATTATTATCATTATTATTATTATTATTATTATGATAGAGAGAGAGGGAATGAAAGAGGGAGAGATGATGATGATGATAAGGACTGAACATGTACACACAGAATGAATAAATAAAAGAGGCAAACAAAAATAAAATAAAGTTAAATAAAATAAGATAAAACAAAATAAAATAAAATAAAATAAAACAAAAGAATAAAGTTATCCCTCAACACAGCAAAACAAAATCAAGGTTGAAAGTTAAGGTTGAAAGGCTTGACAATCGCCCTAAGTTGTCATGTCTTCCCCGGAGTAAAGGTTTCGTCTTAGTGAAATACATTGTTCCTCCTCCTCCTCCTCCTCCTCCTCCTCCACCTCTTCTTTAAACCTTGTGCAAGACAGGTGAGAGGGGAAAAAATATAGGAAAAAATTAATCAACACACGTGTCTGAAAAGGGAAGAAAGAGAGAGAGAGAGAGAGAGAGAGAGAGAGAGAGAGAGAGAGAGAGAGAGAGAGAGAGAGAGAGAGAGAGAGAGAGAGAGAGAGAGAGAGAGAGAGAGAGAGAATTCAATAATCTATTTACGTTCTCTCTCAAGGTCAAATTATACATAATGATAAGTCAATAAATAAAACAAATACCAATATATATAAATAAATATTAAAAAGAAAAGTTCTAATTTCGAATAATAATCAAGAAACCAAAAAAGAAGAAAAAAAATCCAAACTTGAACTGAACTTAACCTAAAATTTCCCTCTCATTAAAGTTAAATAAGATAAAAAAAAAAAGATGAAGAGGAGGAGGAGGAGGAGGAGGAGGAGGAGGAGGAGGAGGAGGAGGAGAAAGAGGAGGAAGAGAGAACTGTAGCACAAGTAAAGGAGGTGGGAGAGAGGGAGAGAAGAATAATAACAGAGAGAGAATAAAAATGTATAATAATGAAGAATATAAAGAAAATATGATAATTGAGATACAAAAATAACCAAATATATAATAAAGAATAAGCGTGAGAAGTAAAGAAGAGATAAAAAGAGGAATAAATGAGGGATAAGAGAAGGCTGAAGAAAGGAGGAAGAGGAGGAGAAGCAACAAGTGTGACCAACGAAGAGGGGAAGAAGCAACAAATAAAAGAAATAACAATTAAGGTAAAAGCATAACAACGAAGAGGAGAAGAGAAACAAGGGAAGAAAGGAGATAAATAAAGGTAAGAAATGTGGGAAGAAGAAGAAGAAGAAGAAGAAGAAGAAGAAGAAGAAGAAGAAGAAGAAGAAAGTAAAAGTAAGGTAGAATGAGTTAAGAAAAGGTAAGGTAAGGTAATATATGGTAAGGTAAGATAAGGTAAGGTAAAGTAAAATAAAGCAAGGTAAGGAACAGTAAGGTAAGGTGAGGTAAGGTTGTACAGGTGTGTGTGTGTGTGTGTGTGTGTGTGTGTGTGTGTGTGTGTGTGTGTGTGTGTGTGTGTGTGTGTGTGTGTGTGTGTGTGTCTGAGCGGCAGGTAAGGGTGTAAGGGTGTATGCAGATGAACAATGGTACTCCTTGGCTGCCACTAATGTTCTACTATTACCAACGGGACGCCATCAATTTATACCCCCAAAAATCGTTGCCTAAGTGTGACTGTGTGAATGTTTATGTGCAATAATCTGTGATGTGGTGAGGCCCGCAGGTAACCTCGGCCCACCACTACCACCATTACTACTACTACTACTACTACTACTATTACTACTACTACTACTACTTCTACTACTACTACTACTACTACTACTACTACTTTACTACTACTATTACAATTACTACTATTACTTCTACTGTTCCTACTGCTGTTACTACTGTTATTACTACAACAACTACGATCTATACTAAATATTTCCTTTCCTTCATTCTATCCTTCCTTCTCCTCCTCGTCTTCCTCTTCCTCCATTTCCTTCCCTCATTCCTCATCTCTTCCTCCTTTTAAAATAATCTTAAGACCCCCACACACACACACAGACATCACCAACAATATCAATAACAATAACAACACCATGACCTACATCACTACCACCACCACCACCACCACCAACACGCACATCTTGACCTGCACCACTAGCAAAAATAACACCTTTCTCCCCCCACCTCACCACCACCACCACCATCACCACCACCACCTGCATGTTATACACCGATATCATCACCACGGCAATGATCGCTACCTTCCTAACTTATAACCTGAAGAAAATACACCAATATTGGGTACTGTTATTCGTCGTCCTCCTCCTCCTCCTCCTCCTCCTGTTCCTGCTTCTGCGTCTACTACTACTACTACTATTAATCTTACTACTATTACTACTTCTACTACTATTACTATTGATTTACTATTGATCATAAGCTTTCAGTGGATGTATAATGTATGTATATGTGTGTGTGTGTGTGTGTGTGTGTGTGTGTGTGTGTGTGTGTGTGTGTGTGTGTGTGTGTGTGTGTGTGTGTGTGTATAGTGATATGTCGCTAAATTTGAGTGACGTTTAGAAATTTTCATCGAAGTCAATCAAGTTTCTCAGTAACATTTTGTAGTACACACACACACACACACACACACACACACACACACACACACACACACACACACACACACACACACAACAGGTCACTCTTAATCACCCAACCATCCAATTGCCAATAAAACAACACGCTTCTATCCCATTCCTACAACCACACACACCCCTCCCCCCTCCCCCCTCCCCCTCCCCCTCCCCCACCCCCGCCCCCCCTTACCTGTGGCCAAGAAGTGGAGCCGCGTGTCTGCCTCCGAGAAGGTCATACATTCAAGGTTATAATACGGGAGTAACGCCCTTTCTGCTGCCCTTCTAAAGCTGCGTTAGTTTATATCTCCATCTTACTCCTGATTGTATTCTAACCTAACCTAACCTAGCCTAACCTAACCTAACCTAACCTAACCTAATCTAACCTAACCTAACCTTACCTAACCTAACCTAACCTAACCTAACCTTACCTAACCTAACCTAACCTAACCTAACCTAGTCTAATCTAACCTAACCTTTCTGCTGCCCTTCTAAAACTGTATTAGTAAAAATCTTCATCTTACTCCTCATTTTAACCTAACCTAATAGAGTATCAGGTGTTCGTATGAGGTGTAACAGGTATTAGGTACGAGATGTTGAGATTGAAGATAAATTCCCTAAAAGAATATCAGGTATAAGGTATGAGGCTTTATAACTATCAGGTGTTGAGGTTATGAACGACTAAGTTAAATTATAAGTTGATTAAATTTAAGGTATAGGGTATTAGGAGTTACGTGGTATAAGATATGAGGCTTTAAGTTATAAGGGTTTAAATACCAGGTGTGTGTAGGTACCAGTGTCACCTGTACTTGTGTCTGAGTACCTGTGTGTTACCTGGTGATGGCTACCTGATACACAGACTGACAGGTATGTACCCAGACTGACAGGTAAATAGACAGTAAGACAGAGAGCAAGACTAGATAGACAGAACAACAAACTTAAACAAAGATACACACATACATACATACACACATAAACAAAAGGTAGACAATATCATAAACAGACTTACATGGTATATATAGAGACAAAGAGAAAGAGAAAGAGAGAGAGAAAAAAAAAGAAAGAGAGAGACAGAGAGAGAGAGAGAGATAGCTTCGTGACCTTCGACTGAACCTTCCAGTGTCACAAACTGATAAGCTTCCCTTAAACTGGTTTGTCTCCAGGTAATTATTGTGATCAGGTCGTGAGGGGAAAAAAAGGAGAGAGGGGAGACAAGACTCATATACAATGGAAGGATAAAATGAGGTCCACTAATAGAGAAGTAAAGGACGTTTGGTGTGTGTGTGTGTGTGTGTGTGTGTGTGTGTGTGTGTGTGTGTGTGTGTGTGTGTGTGTGTGTGTGTGTGTGTGTAATACAAACACACACAACACATAAAAATACACCTTCAAACACCACTCAATGCAGCACAAACAACACCAACACACACACACACACACACACATTTAAAACACCAACACAAAAAACAGCAGAACAAGATAAATTTTGATGATTAGCATAATATTAATGATAACAAAACATTGGGTGATGATAATAATAACAATAATAATAATAATAATAATAATGATGATGATGATGATGATGCTGATGATGCTGATGATAGTAAAGAACAAAGGAACACAAATTCTCCTTTTATATCTCTCAATCTCTCTTTTTTTTATCTCTATTCCTAACTTTTCTCTCTTCATTTATATTTTTTTCCTTCTCCCTCCCTCTCTTCCATTTATCCTCTCCTCTCCCTTTACCATTACTTTATCTCTCTCTCTCTCTCTCTCTCTCTCTCTCTCTCTCTCTCTCTCTCTCTCTCTCTCTCTCTCTCTCTCTCTCTCTCTCTCTCTCTCTCTCTCTCTCTCTCTCTCTCTCTCTCAATGGAAAATACTATGATTGCTGCTTGATAGAATTCTACAGCAGGAGGCGAGGCAAGAGTAACGGCAACAGCAACAGCAGCACAGCAGAACAGCCGTGGTAGGAGCAGGCTGTTAGTGCTGTATTGGCGTAAAACTGGTGAGTTACAACATTCACACCACTCCCAAAATTTGGCCCATATTTTTGCAATTTTTCTCACATAAAAACACAATAGATTCGAAGTTCCGAAACAAAATCCGAAAACTTTTATGCTGTTTCAAACCGATGCGTGTGTGTGTGTGTGTGTGTGTGTGTGTGTGTGTGTGTGTGTGTGTGTGTGTGTGTGTGTGTGTGTGTGTGTGTGTGTGTGCTGTGAAGTATACGAGACATGTACTTATGTGTGCGTGTGTGAAGCATGTGCGCGCGTGCGTGTGTGCGTGCAGACGTGCGTGCAAAATTGCGTGTTGTCAGATATAAAAAATCACTAAAAACTGCCTTGGAATGTTGTTTACCAGAGAGAGAGAGAGAGAGAGAGAGAGAGAGAGAGAGAGAGAGAGAGAGAGAGAGAGAGAGAGAGAGAGAGAATGTTCGCAACAATTAACTTATCTGAACAAGGTGAGCCATTAGTCCAGGTTCATGATTAAGACAAGTAAGATAAAGGCATTACACACCTGGCACGCCTCACTGATTAAGACAGGTGTCACTCCTCATTATCTTACCTGCGCTCCGAGCATCCACTCTGAAAGGTGAGACCATTATTAATATTAGTCATCTTATTATTATTATTATTATTATTATTATTATCATTGCTACTATTACTACTACTACTACTACTACTACTACTACTACTACTACTACTACTACTACTACTACTACTACTACTACTACTACTATCTAAACACGCAAACAATGAGATGTAAAATAATGAAAATAATGTCTAATACTGATACAAGGAAGTAATACAGATATATGCCAAATAATAATACAGATCTTCAATTAATAAACAGGTGATTTGGGCAGGTAAATATACACACCTGGAAACTTAACCACAAAAAAAAGGCACAAACTACACATTAAAAATACAAGCAAAGAAAATTAAACCAAATAAATGATAAGTATTTAAAATTAAGTAATAAATTAATGTTATAAATGGACAGGAAATTAAATGTGGTAAAAATATACTAGTGGATATATAAGAATACTAATATTTCGTTGTTTTGATTTAAATAGACAGAAATGTGTTAAGAGGTTTACGTTAAAGAGAATAGAATTTAAAGTTTTGTAAAATTCTCATTCTTCCTTGTACTTGGGCAAAAAAAAATATGTATAAAAAAAAAGAGTTGTATTGATGCTTATCTAAATAGGAAAATAACTTTCAAATTAACTAACTAACAATTAAGATAATATTAAAACGCATCAAGATAATTCGTTCTTCTCAAAACAATGATAACAAAGAACATTTATATTATAGCCAATGAAACTCCATCCAGTATTAGAGAGAGACACACACACACACACACACACACACACACACACACACACACACACACACACACACACACACACACACAGACACGCAAAA
The DNA here is from genome assembly GCA_029783475.1 of Metacarcinus magister. Taxonomy (NCBI): domain Eukaryota; kingdom Metazoa; phylum Arthropoda; class Malacostraca; order Decapoda; family Cancridae; genus Metacarcinus; species Metacarcinus magister. The sequence continues at coordinate 1,410,535 of JAPQNM010000021.1, read as the reverse complement.
AAATATAGCCCACCTAAAAACTGGTTTATTTTACCTGGTACGGCCGTCTGTTGAGGTGGAGGCAAGCCAGGTGTGTGTGTGTGTGTGTGTGTGTGTGTGTGTGTGTGTGTGTGTGTGTGTGTGTGTAAGTGAGTTTATCGGTGAAAACATATATTCTACAAACACAAACACACACACACACACACACACACACACACACACACACACACACACACACACACACACACACACACACACACACACGCAATGAAAACCAAACCACAAATTTCACACAACAAGAAATAACAAGTTTTCCAAATGTACACTTTTTTTCCCTTTACTCTTAATTAAGTACATGTACATCTATATAACTATACGTAAACTCCCCAACAATTACTTCACACTTCAAACATACTTCCACCTACTCCTTTTACAAATACATCCTGTTTTATCCTTTTTTTTTTAAAGATAGAATATTTGCTTCTTATCTCATAGCTATCAGCATCATTAAGTTTATAATTCCTATACTTAGACTTTGATTAAAACTTCAAATAGCACATAAGGACTACTCCAGCATGGCTAGTGTTAGAAGGTATCGCCTCTATTATCCACTCGTCCACCTCTACCTCTTATTATTAGCTACAGAAATCAGAGAATCGTAGGAAACGTTTATTGAATAATTGAAATAGCAAAGAGTAGTGTATTTTTTGTCTTCCTTTTAATACATGAGTTTATATTTTCTTTTATAACCTGTTTCAATCCTCCTTTCCCTCCTCCTGCTCCTCCTCCTCCTCCTCTTCTTCTTCTTCCTCCTCCTCTTCTCTTTGTATCTAACACAAAAAGAAAGTAAATGAAAAAAAATACCCAATGATATTAAAGTCCTGGATTGTATTTGTGATTATTCTCTCTCTCTCTCTCTCTCTCTCTCTCTCTCTCTCTCTCTCTCTCTCTCTCTCTCTCTCTCTCTCTCTCTCTCTCTCTCTCTCTCTCTCCTTTCCTCTGTTTCCCTCCTCCTCCTCCTCCTCCTCCTCCAGGGTTGTATATCTATAAACGAGATTCCAGGTGACTTTTTGTTCCATTTTTTCGCGCCAAAAAACGAAAGCAAAAGTCTCATTAATGGGAGAAACTGGAGAATGTTTCTAAACTTTAACTCATTCGGTCTGGGAGAGAGAGAGAGAGAGAGAGAGAGAGAGAGAGAGAGAGAGAGAGAGAGAGAGAGAGAGAGAGAGAGAGAGAGAGAGAGAGAGAGGGAGAGAGAGGGAGAGAGAGATATTTGTACTACTATGTGTATATAAATTTCACACACACACACACACCACACACACACACACACACACACACACACACACACACACACAATCTATTCCATTCTTTCATCCTTCCTTACTACACTATCTTCCTCCCTCCCCTTCTTCCCTCCATCCTTCCCTCCCTTCCCTTCTTCCCTCCATCCATTCCTCCCTTCCCTCCCTTCCCTCAGCATCCTTACCCCTTTCCCTCCACCCATATCCTTTCTGTACCTCCTAACACCTCCACCTTCACATACCTCACCTGCATTCTTCCACCCTCCCTCCCTCCCTCCCTCCACTAACCCTCCCACCTTCCCTCCTTCTCTCCCTCTCTCCTTCCATCCTACCATCCCTCCACTAACCTTCCCTCCCTCTCTCCTTCCCTCCTTCCCTTCCTCATACCCTCCACAGACCCTCCCTCCATCCCCCTTCCCTCCTACCTTCTCTCCCTTCTCTCCCTTCCCCCTCCCCCCCAACCAGCCGCAGGTACAGATTCACAAATTACTTCAGGTAAATGCCGAGTATTACGAGGACACGAAGATTATATAATGATATATAATGTCATGCAGAATTTTCCCCACAGAGCAGGAGGAGGAGGAGGAGGAGGAGGAGGAGGAGGAGGAGGGAGGAGGAGGAGGAGGAGGAAGGGGAGGAAGAGGAGCGTTTATGAAGCGTCCGTCTCACTGGCAGTTAAATGAGGAGGAAATTGAGGGAGTAAAGATTAAAATATTTTCTAGTGTTGTGTTTTTGTAAGAGTAGTGGTGGTGGTGGTGGTGGTGGTGGTGGTGGTGGTGGTGGTGGTGGTGGTAGTAGTAGTAGTAGTAGTAGTAGTAGTAGTAGTAGTAGTAGTAGTAGTAGTAGTAGTAGTAGTGTGATGCCCTGGGAGAGAAAGAATAAAAGAGAGAGAGAGAGGGTAAAAAAGAAAGAAAGAAAGAAAGAAAGAAAGAAAGAGAGAGATATACTACGCAACACTTTACAACAACAAAAACCCAAACCCAACCAAACAACACCATTTACACTTTCAAGAACCAAATAAACAAACAAACAAAACAAAACAAAACAAACAAAGACAAACAAACACACAAAAAAAACATAATTACACAATATTACAAAAAGAACGAAAAAACAAATGAAAATAAGAGAGGAATAAAAAAAAAGAATGAATCTAAAGGAAACAAATTAACACACACACACACACACACACACACACACACACACACACACACACACACACACACAGTCGACCAAATATACACACCTCACTACTACATATTTTTCCCTCGAATACAAAATATACAACAACCCCCCATTCCCCTCACCACCCCTTCCCTCCCCCCCCTCCCCTTCCCCCCCTCCACCACCACCACCACCACCATACAACAATTACCAGCATTCCAATAGTAACACAATTTGTGATTTTTACACCAGATCATTAAGGCAATATATTTGGGTTCTGTAATTAAAGTAACACCAGGGTAGGAGGAGGGTAGGGGGGGGGTGGGGGTGGTGGTGGTGGTGGTGGTGGTGGTGGTGGTGGTGGTGGTGGTGGTGGTGGTGGTGGTGCAAACGACAGGGTACAGTTCACCAACACCAACATACATACATATACATGACAATGGTGGTGACAGTAGTGTAAACAATAATAATAATAATAATAATAATAAAAATCATAATAATAGTAATAATAATAATAATAATAATAATAGTAATAATAATAATAATAATAGTCGTGTTGGTGTTGTAATGGTGGTGGTGGTGGTGGTGGTGGTGGTGGTGGTGGATACAAATGAGTATTGACAGGATGGAAAACATCGACTTAATTACAAATAGGAAAGAGGAGAAGGAGAAGGACGAGAAGAAGAACAAGAACAAGAAGAAGAAGAAGATGAAGAAAACTAACAAAAAACAAAATATAGAACAAGAAAGAAGAGAAAGAAGACGATAACAACGAACACAATAAAGAAGAGAAAAGAGAAAGAGTACGAGGAAGAGGAGGAGGAAGAATCAGTCAGAATCAGAGTCAGAGTAAGAGGAAAAGAAAGAGGAGGAAGAGGAAGAGGAAGAAGAGTCAGAGTCAGAGTAAGAAGAAAAAGAAAGAGGAGGAAGAGGAAGAGGAAGAGGAGGAAGAGTCAAAGTCAGAGTCAGAGTCAGAGTAAGAGGAAGAGAAAGAGGAGAAAGATATTGTTTCCTTACTTCTACTATGACTTAATGAGCAATATGTTAATGAAGTACCATTATTGCAATTGTAAAGTGACAGCTGATAAATGGGAGAGGGGAGAGAGAGAGAGAGAGAGAGAGAGAGAGAGAGAGAGAGAGAGAGAGAGAGAGAGAGAGAGAGAGAGAGAGAGAGAGAGAGAGAGAGAGAGAGAGAGAAAGCAGGAAACGAGGGGAAGAGTAGGGGAGGTAAAGTGAGAGGGGAAAGAAGGAGGGGAGCAGGGTAGTTAAGAGGAGTACGTAAGGATGGGAGGGGAGGTGAGGGGAGGTGAGGGGAGGTAAGAGGGGAGGTAAGAGGGAAGGTAGATAGGGAAGAAACGTGATGAAGAGGGTAGGGAGGGGAGAGAAAGAGTGAGGGTTGTGTATTGTAATGAGACTTGGGTTGTGAGGGGAGGGAGAGGGGAGAGAGTGAGGGGAAGTGAGGGGAAAGGAAGGTTGGAGTGTGTTGCGAGTGCTTGTGTTGCTGATGCTGGTGTTAGTGTTGCTGATTGATGTTGTGTGTGTGTGTGTGTGTGTGTGTGTGTGTGTTATTGACTAGGTAACATTTATTTTTGTATTACTTTTTTGTGTTGATAATTATGTAACACTTATTTTTGTGTTACTCTGTTTTGTGTTACTGATTCTGTGTTGCCAAAGTGTGTGTGTGTGTGTGTGTGTGTGTGTGTGTGTGTGTGTGTGTGTGTGTGTGTGTGTGTGTGTGTGTGTGTGTGTATTGTATTGTAGAAAATGTTTTAAAGGATTGTAGTGTTGTATTTGTGTTGCTGTGGCTTTATTTCTTAATGTATGAGAGAGAGAGAGAGAGAGAGAGAGAGAGAGAGAGAGAGAGAGAGAGAGAGAGAGAGAGAGAGAGAGAGAGAGAGAGAGAGAGAGAGAGAGAGAGAGAGAGAGAGAGAGAGAGATAGAAAATATGAGTGAGTTACTGAAGTGAGGCTGTTCTTAATGTATGATAAAAAAAAAGAGAAAGATAAATAAAATGAATGAGTGAGTTAGCAATGTGAGAGAGTGAGACAGAGAGAGACAGAGATAGAGAGGCGCCAAGCATACAAAATGACGATGACACACATACACACACACACACACACACACACACACACACACACACACACACACACACACACACACACACACACACACCTGCATAACACCTGTGTGAGTGCTAATTAGCCTGAACACTTGATGAAGAAGATCACAAGCAGAGTGAGAGAGAGAGAGAGAGAGAGAGAGAGAGAGAGAGAGAGAGAGAGAGAGAGAGAGAGAGAGAGAGAGAGAGAGAGAGAGAGAGAGAGATAATGAATACACACAATTCAAGATTTCAGTCTCCATTGCTTCTCCTTCATGAATAATAGTAACAAAAATAATAATAATAATAAAAATAAATAATCAGTTTGTGTTATAGTTTCACAGCATTTTTTTCTAAACCTTATTAATCTTTTTAATTCATCATTACATTTATACTTTTTTTTTTATAACTACATGGGATAATATATATGTGAATTGTCTGTCTGTCTGCCTCTCTCTCTCTCTCTCTCTCTCTCTCTCTCTCTCTCTCTCTCTCTCTCTCTCTCTCTCTCTCTCTCTCTCTCACCATACTACCACCTCACTACCTCCCATTCCCCACCGCCTTCAACCACCAACCACTCACCCCCACGCCCCCTCAGCCCCCCACGTCCTCCTCACCCGCCGCCCCCACGCCCCCTCAACCCCCTACGTCCTCTTCACCCCCCGCCCCCCCGCCCCCCTCAGGTGTGTGTTACCTGGCGGTGCACGTTTATGTATGTATCTAAGGTGGCATCAGCGATTAGAGAATGTTTTGTCCTACACAGCGCTTGCACGGAGGAGGAGGAGGAGGAGGAGGAGGAGGAGGAGGAGGAGGAGGAGGAGGAGGAGGAGGAGGAGGAGGAGGAGAAGGAGACCAAGGACAGGATGAAGAGAAGGAGGACAAGGATGAGGAGGTCGAAGAGTAAGAGGAGGACAAGGAAAATGAGGAATTAATGAATATATAAATAAATACGCAAGTCTAATGTAAATAAGATGAATATATAGAAGAAGAAGATAAAGATAAAGAAGATAAGGAAACTAACAAGAACAACAACAACAAGTAGAAGATTAACATGCATAAAATAAATAAATAGATAAATATAGATAAATAAAAAAAAGAGCTTCATAAATAAATAAAAAGAAAGAAGGAGAGAGAGAGAGAGAGAGAGAGAGAGAGAGAGAGAGAGAGAGAGAGAGAGAGAGAGAGAGAGAGAGAGAGAGAGAGAGAGAGAGAGAGAGAGAGAGAGAGAGAGAGAAGAGCAAAAAAATTAAACTAAAAATATATATAAACTCAAACAAGGAAAAACAATATATATATATATAAAAAAGACACAGGAAAAATATAAATAAAACAAAATAAAATAAACGAATAAATAAATATAAAACAAAAATAAAATAAACACATAAATACATATAAGACGAAAGCAAAAATAAAAAAAAACACAACAAAAAATATAAATAAAATAAATAAATAAAATAAATATAAAAATAAAAAATAAACAATATATATAAACCCAATGAGGGAGTGAGCGAGTCAATAATAATACTAGTTTACCGTCAAAAGAAAAAACAGATATGTGGGACAAATGCGGATATTAAAGGTATTTCAGAGACGCTAATGATATGTAATTAGGAAGATAATGAAGGTTAAAGAAGAACAACAAGCATGTCATTATAACTTTGATCGAAAATAAACAAAACTTAAAGAGAGAGAGAGAGAGAGAGAGAGAGAGAGAGAGAGAGAGAGAGAGAGAGAGAGAGAGAGAGAGAGAGAGAGAGAGAGAGAGAGAGAGAGAGAGAGAGAGAGAGAGAGAGAGAGAGAGGAAGAGCCGTTAAAAGATATATTGATGTAGAGATAAGTAGTGTGTGTGTGTGTGTGCATGTGTGTGTGTGTGTGTGTGTGTGTGTGTGTGTGTGTGTGTGTGTGTGTGTGTGTGTGTGTGTGTGTGTGTGTGTGTGTGTGTGTGTGTATATACAGACAAACAAACACACACACAAAATAAATAAATTAATAAATAAAATAAAATAAGATAAATGAATAAATAAATAAATAAATAAATAAATAGATAAATAAATAGATAATAATAAAAACAAAAACACTATTTAAAACAAACAGAGAGAGAGAGAGAGAGAGAGAGAGAGAGAGAGAGAGAGAGAGAGAGAGAGAGAGAGAGAGAGAGAGAGAGAGAGAGAGAGAGAGAGAGAGAGAGAGAGGTGAGAGGAAATCAGCAACAGGTGAGGGTATAATCTTAATTACAGGTGATTATCAGGTGAAACAGAGCGAGGAGTCAAGATAACGATAACGAAGATAAACAACAGAAACGTGATAAAGATGGGAAGAGAGAAGAATGCGAGAAAAAGATAAAAGAAAGATGAGAATAGAGGAAAATGTGAAGATGAAGAAGAGAGGAGATAAGAAAGATAGGAATAGAGAAGAATGCGAAGATGAATAACAGAGAAGAGATAAGAAAGATAGGAATTAGTGAAGAATGTGAAGAGAAGTGAAGCGTGAAAGGAGGTTATAGATAATAGAATAAAGGAATAAATAAAGGAATATGTATAAGTAGAGTGAAAGGAGGTAATAAGAGATAATGGTAATAATTAAAGGTTTAAGAATAGATAAAATAAATTGGTGTAGATATAAAGGAATTGGAATACAAGAAATATTTATAAACGGAACATAATAATAAAGTTAATAGAATGACCTTTTAATAGAATCACAAAACAAAAGAAACAAGAAAAAAACAAAAATAAATAATAATAATAATAATCTTACATTCAATATCCAATACCTTTAATATTTTCAAACTAACCTTATATATATTTTTTTTCTACTTATATTTCTATTTCGTTTAATTTTATCACCATTTTCTCATTTTCTATAAGCCCAACCATTTATAGATCCACAAATATACTTATACATATACTGATTATTTTATCATCTCACTTATACTTATCATCTTCTTCTATCACTTATACTCAGCATCTTCTTTCAATTAAACTCAACATCATCTTCACTCACTTATATTATGCAAGAGTAGCTTAAACCACATAATTTTTCACCTAATATAAGAAATCTATCCTAATCTATTCTCTCCTTCGTCGCCTTCGTCAGTCTATCCCTTCAGTATCTTATTCTATCAATCCTTCAGTTAAGCTTCTTCCTTTTTCTTATCCTAACCTTCCTCCCTCTTTTCCCCTCTTCCTTCCTCTCTTTCGTCCCCTCAATCATCCCATCAGCTTCCTATTCTATCATTCTTTCAGTTAGTCTTCCTCTCTCCTATCCCACCATCCTCTTTCCCCTCCCTATCTCCCCTTCTTCACCACTCTATCATTCCTTCAGTTAATCTTCTTCCTCTTTCCTATCCCAACCTCCATCTATTCCCTCTTTATTTCCCCTTCTTTTCCCCTCTTTCATCCCATCCTTCACCCCTTCAGCATCTCACTCCATCAACCTCTTCCCTTACCTAACCTTCCCCTCTCTTTTCCCCTCTTCCTTCCCCTCCTTCCGCCCTCCGTCACCGCCGCTGGGGACCTTAAGAGACACTCCCCCGCGTTGCCTCAATCAGTCTCCCGACGCACCTTGCTGGAGCCTCTCAGGTGTGGCGGCAACAGGTGAGGAAAGGTTACTCGGGCGGGGAGAGAGAGAGAGAGAGAGAGAGAGAGAGAGAGAGAGAGAGAGAGAGAGAGAGAGAGAGAGAGAGAGAGAGAGAGAGAGAGAGAGAGAGAGAGAGAGAATAGTGAATATTTTGGTATTTCTCTTATGTTAAAAGTCAATCTTGTTAAACCTTTATTATATTATATTGTGTTTTTAAATTTCCATCACTGAGCTCTTACACTTTCCTCTTACTTGTTTAATAAATTTCATTCTTCAACTCGCGTCTCACTCTCCACAAAAGAGGAAAAAATAATAAATAAATAAATAAAGATGAATAAAAATAAAATAAAAATAATATTAATAATAACAATAATCGGCTATTGGTCATTTTCTAACCTTCTGTGACTTTCCAAAAAAAAAATTCCCACAGTTAAACTTTCATTTCGTTTATTTATATATTTACTTATTTATTTACTTTTCATAATTATCAACTATTTACAAAAACATTCATGATTTCCAATATTTC
>JAPQNM010000021.1:1391891-1394391 GCA_029783475.1 Metacarcinus magister | reverse complement strand
CTCTTTTTTATATATTAATCTTTTTTTCAATCTCATCTCGTAGGTTTTTTTTTATTTTCACTTTCCTCTTTCTGGTTTAAAATTTTTCTTAATAGTAAATTTTTGTGTTTTAATATTTCTAAGCAACTTTTTACATATTTTTCTTTCATATTTCCATCACCTCTTAGTATATTATCCCTTTCCATATATTTTCCTTCCTACACAAGTAAACACACACTGAATCACTCTTAAATCCTCGTCACACTCATCACACTGCATCACGTCACTCTTAACTCCTCCTCCTCGTCACCCGTCCCCAGGTAAACACACACACTGGCTCACACCTTTATAAACTACCTCCACCTTTACACATAGCCAGGTGTATGTAGCGGCCAGGTAAACGGATTAACATTACCTTTCCTCATAATTAGTTATTAATCTCGAGTTAGCGTAAATTGGATGACCTAACTTGTTACCGGGATTACATATTGTTATCTTTTACTTGCACGAGTGACAGATTCAGTGACGTGGATGGATGTATACTAAGTTATCATCCTTGTTATAATGTACGATACTTTATGTTCTTTTCTATCCACAGGTGTGACAAAAAGGTGGACGGTGTAACTCCACTTTCCATACAGGTAATTATCTATCACAGGTGAGTATGTAATAGATAACACCGTAGACACATTACATGATAGATAATTAATTTTTTTTTAGTTATCCAAAATCTACAGTTAACTGGTAATTATTATCTTTTTAGTTATCCAAAATCTACAGTTAACTGGTAATTATTTTTTTTGTTATCCTTAATCTAATGGTAACTGGTAATTATATGCAGGTAATTTTACACGTATAAAGGTGGAGGACATTAATATCACTAATTGGTTATCTTACACAGGTGAATGATAACTAATAATAGATCACCAGGTAGTTATCAGATGAACATAAATTAGTTATCCTAAAAAGGTGGATGATAACTAATAATTCAACGCCAGGTAATTATCAGGTAAACACTTATTAGTTATCCTACACAGGTGAATGATAACACTAATAATACATGAGCAGGTAGATTCAACATGACTCCTTTCAATTAGTTACCAGCTGAACACAAATTGGATAACACCTTTGCTACATCAAGAAGAATAGATAACCTCACTAATGATGTTAATTATCTATCTGGTCTATGTACACTAAATAATAGATGTTGTTTATACATATCACGTCTACTTAATGACATCACCTCTCTTTTAATATATATTTTTTCATCTCTCCTTTATCAATATATCTTTATAATTCTATCTATTTATCATCTTTTACAGGTAAGGTAAGGTGAACAAGGAAGCTTAAAAAAAAAATCAATAAGCAAAAGCCAGTTATAATTTGATATTCCCCAAAAAATTATTTAAAGAACGAATACCAAAAAAATGTTGACGAATATATTTACCTTCCCCTTACTAATTAGCCCACGGACAGGTGTTACAAGACTCGCCTCACCAGGTAAGATGTGCAAGAAAACCGTATATAAATCCAACAAGGAAAAAAGAAAATAAAAGATAAGAGATAAAGATAGAATTAACATTATAATGAATAAGACTGTAATTCTACCACTTTCAACTCCCTCACTCACTCCCTCTCACTCACTCACTCCCTTACACTCCCTGCCTCTCAATCCCTCCCTCTCACACGCCATCTCACTCCCTTCCACTCCCTCCCTCTCACACGTCATCTCACTCCCATTCACTCCCTCTCACTCCCTCCCTCTCCCCCCCTCCCAGACGAGCAGCAGCCCCACCAATCAGCTTAACCGTCAGTGTATCGGGCGGTAAGTCAGTCAGCCAGTCAGTCAGTCAGTGTACAAAGGCTTAGATATTCACTTACACTGTATATCTTACCCTTAGGATATACACTCCCTCTCCTCCCCTCCCATTACCCCTACCCTTCCTTACCTCCTCCTTCCCCTCCTTCTCTCCTCTCTCTCCCTCCCCTTCTTCTCTTCTCCTTACCCTCTCTCTCTCTCTCTCTCTCTCTCTCTCTCTCTCTCTCTCTCTCTCTCTCTCTCTCTCTCTCTCTCTCTCTCTCTCTCTCTCTCTCTCTCTCGCCAGCATCCACACAGCAGGAGGTAGTGGTTCCTTCAGCAGACAGGTTGAAGGAGGGAGGGAAGGAGGGAGGGAAGGAGGGATGGAGAAAGGGAAGGAAGGAGAAAGGGAGGGAAGGAGGGAAGAAAGAGTTGAGGACGGTAACAGTAACAGATGGAGGAAGGAATGGGAAGGAGGAGGAGGAATGGGGGAAGGAAGGAAGAGAAGAAGAAAGAGGAGGAGGAGGGGGAAGGAAAGTAAGGATGTATGGAGAGGAATGAGAAAGAATAAGGAATAGAGAGGAAGGAGATGAGAGGTGAAGGAAGGATGAGAGAAAGGTAAGGAAGAGGTGTACTGGGTGATAAAGAAGGTAGAAGGATAAGGGAGGAGAGAAGAGAAGACGAGGAGAGAAAGAGAATTAAAAAAATCAAAATAATGAAAAT
>JAPQNM010000021.1:1369391-1386891 GCA_029783475.1 Metacarcinus magister | reverse complement strand
AGGAGGAGGAGAGGAAGAGGAGGAGGAGGAGGAGACAAAGTCGACGAAAAACAAAAGAAAAGAGAGGCGGAAGAATTGTAAGACATGAAAGGAGGAGGAGGAGGAGGAGGAGGAGGAGGAGGAGGAGGAGGAGGAGGAGGAGGACCCTCACCTGTCATTACTCCTAACGTTAGTGGGAAGAAACTCATTATATTGTGATTTTCTTCCTCCTTTTTCTTCCTTATAATACCATCATTTTCTTGTTTTTTCTTGTTGTTGTTTTTTTCTTTATGGCGGTTTTTTCTTTTATCTTTATATTTTTTTTGCTTTTTTCTACATTTGTTTTTCTTTGGTTCTAGTGAAAAATTATTTAGTTAAACTTTTTTTATCTTCCTTCTTCTTCCTTCCTTCCTTTCTAATTTCTTTCTTCAAACCTTTTATTTTTTTAAACTACATATATATTTTTTTCCATTTATACAAGTTGCTATTAATATATACTTTTTTCCCATTTTCCTTCACCTTTGTCTATAACTTTTCTATTAACATTTTCTTTCTATTAATATTATCTAAGATAGGTAGAAAATAGATAGATAGATAAATAGATAGATAGATAGATAGATAGATAGATAGATAGATAGACAGATAGACAGACAGCCATATTAATAGATGTTATTTTCTTTACTTCCTTCCTTGTTTCTCTTTATTTCCTTCATTCCTTCATTCTCTTCTTCATTCATTATACAATTCTTCACAAATTCCACACATCTATTTATCAATGTCTTTCTCATCCACCTCCTTCATTCACTAATTCCTCTACTTCCTCCTTCATTCATTTCCTTCACCTCTCTCTCTCTCTCTCTCTCTCTCTCTCTCTCTCTCTCTCTCTCTCTCTCTCTCTCTCTCTCTCTCTCTTTCTCTTTCTCTCTCTCTCGATATGGTAAAAAAAGAGGGATATTATTCATTTTTCCTCACAATTCGCCTCATAAATTAAGGAGTGATTCACTGTCTTATAATTGGCTTAGGACGTTAATATCTTCCTCATTATTAAACTCTGGATATATTTGATTTCCTCCTCCTCCTCCTCCTCCTCCTCCTCCTCCTCCTCCTCTTCCTCCTCCTCCTCCACCTCCTCCCGAAAGCTATTAGAGATATTGGAAATATCATTGCAGCATCTGATATACCTAATTAAACTGTACAACTGTCATTATGAATATTTGTTCTATGACTAATAATTACGCAGTAAAATGAAACTTAATATTTATATATAAACATGACTTTCCTCCTCATTTTCCCGAAAGCTATTAGAGATATTGGATATATCATTGCAGCATCTGATAGACCTAATTAAACTGTAAAACTGATATTATGAATATTTGTTCTATGACTAATAATTACGCAGTAAAATTAAACTTAATATTTATTTAAAAACATGACTTTCCTCCTCATTTTCTCGAAAGCTATAAGACATATTGGAAATATCATTGCAGCATCTGATACACCTAATTAAACTGTACATTTGATATTATGAATATTTGTTCTATGGCTAATAATTAGGCAGTAAAATGAAACTTAATTTTTATATAAAAACATGACTTTCCTCCTCATTTTCTCGAAAGCTACTAGAGATATTGGAAATATCATTGACGCATCTGATACACCTAATTAAATTGTACAACTGTCATTATGAATATTTGTTCTATGACTAATAATTACGCAGTAAAATGAAACTTAATTTTTATATAAAAACATGACTTTCCTCCTCATTTTCTCGAAAACTATTAGAGATATTGGAAATATCATTGCAGCATCTGATACACCTAATTAAACTGTACAACTCTCATTATGAATATTTGTTCTATGACTAATAATTACGCAGTAAAATGAAACTTAATATTTATATAAAAACATGATTTTACTCCTCATTTTCTCGAAAGCTATTAGAGATATTGGAAATATCATTGCAGCATCTGATACACCTAATTAAAATCTACTACTGTCATTATGAATATTTTCACTAGTACTAATAAATACTGAATTTTACTTTTTTTAAAATTACTTTCTTCCTCGTTTTCTCGAAAGCTATTAGAGATATTGGAAATATCATTGAATCATCTGATACACCTAATTCAACTGTACAACTGATATTATGAATATTTGTTCTATGACTAATAATTACGCAGTAAAATAAAACCGTATTTTTATATAAAAACATGACTTTCCTCGTCATTTTCTTGAAAGCTATTAGAGATATTGGAAATATAATTGCAGCATCTGATAGACCTAATTAAACTGTGCAACTGATATTATGAATATTTGTTCTATGACTAATAATTACGCAGTAAAATGAAACTTAATATTTATTTAAAAACATGACTTTCCTCCTCATTTTCTTGAAAGCTATTAGAGATATTGGAAATATCATTGCAGCAGCTGATACACCTAATTAAACTGTACAACTGATATTATGAATATTTTTTCTTTGACTAATAATTACGCAGTAAAATGAAACTTAATATTTATTTACAAACATGAGTTTCCTCCTCATTTTCCCGAAAGCTATTAGAGATATTGGAAATATCATTGCAGCATCTGATACACCTAATTAAACTGTACAACTGTCATTATGAATATTTGTTCTATGACTAACAATTACGCAGTAAAATTAAACTTAATATTTATTTAAAAACATGTTTTACCTCCTCATTTTCTCGAAAGCTATTAGAGATATTGGAAATATCATTACAGCATCTGATACACCTAATTAAACTGTACAACTGTCATTATGAATATTTGTTCTATGACTAATAATTACTCAGTAATATGAAACTTAATATTTTTATATAAACATAACTTTTCTCCTCATTTCCTCGAAAGCTATTAGAGATATTTGAAATATCATTGCAGCATCTGATACACCTAATTAAACTGTACAACTGTCATTATTAATATTTGTTCTATAATTAATAATTACGCAGTAAAATAAAACTTAATATTTATATAAAAACATGAAATTCCTCCTCATTTTCTCGAAAGCTATTAGAGATATTGGAAATATCATTGCAGCATCTGATAGACCTAATTAAACTGTAAAACTAAAATTATGAATATTTGTTCTATGACTAATATTTACGCAGTAAAATGAAACTTAATATTTATATAAAAACATGACTTTCCTCCTCATTTTCCCGAAAGCTATTAGAGATATTGGAAATATCATTGCAGCATCTGATACACCTAATTAAACTATACAACTGTCATTATGAATATTTGTTCTATGACTAATAATTACGCAGTAAAATGAAACTTAATATTTATATATAAACATGACTTTCCTCCTCATTTTCCCGAAAGCTATTAGAGATATTGGAAATATCATTGCAGCATCTGATACACCTAATTAAACTATAAAACTGATATTATGAATATTTGTTCTATGACTAATAATTACGCAGTAAAATTAAACTTAATATTTATTTTAAAACATGACTTTCCTCCTCATTTTCTCGAAAGCTATTAGAGATATTGGAAATATCATTGCAGCATCTGATACACCTAATTAAACTGTACAACCGATAATATGAATATTTGTTCTATGGCTAATAATTACGCAGTAAAATGAAACTTAATATTTATATAAAAACATGACTTTCCTCCTCATTTTCTCGAAAGCAATTAGAGATATTGGAAATATCATTGCAGCATCTGATACACCTAATTAAACTGTACAACTAATATTATGAATATTTGTTCTATGACTAATAATAACGCAATAAAATGAAACTTTATATTTATATAAAAACATGACTTTCCTCCTCATTTTCCCGAAAGCTATTAGAAATATTGGAAATATCATTGCAGCATCTGATACACCTAATTAAACTGTACAACTGTCATTATTAATATTTGTTCTATGACTAATAATTACGCAGTAAAATGAAACTTAATATTTATATAAAAACATGACTTTCCTCCTCATTTTCTCGAAAGCTATTACAGATATTGGAAATATCATTGCAGCATCTGATACACCTAATTAAACTGTACAACTCTCATTATGAATATTTGTTCTATGACTAATAATTACGCAGGAAAATGAAACTTAATATTTATATAAAAAACATGATTTTACTCCTCATTTTCTCGAAAGCTATTAGAGATATTGGAAATATCATTGCAGCATCTGATAGACCTAATTAAAATCTACTACTGTCATTATGAATATTTTCACTAGTACTAATATATACTGAATTTTACTTTTTTTTAAATTACTTTCTTCCTCGTTTTCTCGAAAGCTATTAGAGATATTGGAAATATCATTGCAGCATCTGATAGACCTAATTCAACTGTACAACTGATATTATGAATATTTGTTCTATGACTAATAATTACGCAGTAAAATAAAACCGTATTATTATATAAAAACATGACTTTCCTCGTCATTTTCTTGAAAGCTATTAGAGATATTGGAAATATAATTGCAGCAACTGATAGACCTAATTAAACTGTACAACTGATATTATGAATATTTGTTCTATGACTAATAATTACGCAGTAAAATGAAACTTAATATTTATTTAAAAACATGACTTTCCTCCTCATTTTCTCGAAAGCTATTAGAGATATTGGAAATATCATTGCAGCAGCTGATACACCTAATTAAACTGTACAACTGATATTATGAATATTTTTTCTATGACTAATAATTACGCAGTAAAATGAAACTTAATATATATTTAAAAACATGAATTTCCTCCTCATTTTCCCGAAAGCTATTAGAGATATTGGAAATATCATTGCAGCATCTGATACACCTAATTAAACTGTACAACTGTCATTATGAATATTTGTTCTATGACTAACAATTACGCAGTAAAATTAAACTTAATATTTATTTAAAAACATGACTTTCCTCCTCATTTTCTCGAAAGCTATTAGAGATATTGGAAATATCATTACAGCATCTGATACACCTAATTAAACTGTACAACGCTCATTATGAATATTTGTTCTATGACTAATAATTACTCAGTAAAATGAAACTTAATATTTTTATATAAACATAACTTTTCTCCTCATTTCCTCGAAAGCTATTACAGATATTGGAAATATCATTGCAGCATCTGATACAACTAATTAAACTGTACAACTGTCATTATCAATATTTGTTCTATGACTAATAATTACGCAGTAAAATGAAACTTAATATTTATATAAAAACATGAATTTCCTCCTCATTTTCTCGAAAGCTATTAGAGATATTGGAAATATCATTGCAGCATCTGATAGACCTAATTAAACTGTAAAACTGAAATTATGAATATTTGTTCTATGACTAATAATTACGCAGTAAAATGAAACTTAATATTTATATAAAAACATGACTTTCCTCCTCATTTTCCCGAAAGCTATTAGAGATATTGGAAATATCATTGCAGCATCTGATACACCTCATTAAACTGTACAACTGTCATTATGAATATTTGTTCTATGACTAATAATTACGCAGTAAAATGAAACTTAATATTTATATATAAACATGACTTTCCTCCTCATTTTCCCGAAAGCTATTAGAGATATTGGAAATATCATTGCAGCATCTGATAGACCTAATTAAACTGTAAAACTGATATTAGGAATATTTGTTCTATGACTAATAATTACGCAGTAAAATTAAACTTAATATTTATTTAAACACATGACTTTCCTCCTAATTTTCTCGAAAGCTATTAGAGATATTGGAAATATCATTGCAGCATCTGATACACCTAATTAAACTGTACATTTGATATTATGAATATTTGTTCTATGGCTAATAATTACGCAGTAAAATGAAACTTAATATTTATATAAAAACATGAGTTTCCTCCTCATTTTCTCGAAAGCTATTAGAGATATTGGAAATATCATTGCAGCATCTGATACACCTAATTAAACTGTAAAACTCTCATTATGAATATTTGTTCTAAGACTAATAATTACGCAGGAAAATGAAACTTAATATTTATATAAAAAACATGATTTTACTCCTCATTTTCTCGAAAGCTATTAGAGATATTGGAAATATCATTGCAGCATCTGATAGACCTAATTAAAATCTACTACTGTCATTATGAATATTTTCACTAGTACTAATAAATACTGAATTTTACTTTTTTTTAAATTACTTTCTTCCTCGTTTTCTCGAAAGCTATTAGAGATATTGGAAATATCATTGCATCATCTGATATACCTAATTCAACTGTACAACTGATATTATGAATATTTGTTCTATGACTAATAATTACGCAGTAAAATAAAACCGTATTTTTATATAAAAACATGACTTTCCTCGTCATTTTCTTGAAAGCTATTAGAGATATTGGAAATATAATTGCAGCATCTGATAGACCTAATTAAACTGTACAACTGATATTATGAATATTTGTTCTATGACTAATAATTACGCAGTAAAATGAAACTCAATATTTATTTAAAAACATGACTTTCCTCCTCATTTTCTTGAAAGCTATTAGAGATATTGGAAATATCATTGCAGCAGCTGATACACCTAATTAAACTGTACAACTGATATTATGAATATTTTTTCTATGACTAATAATTACGCAGTAAAATGAAACTTAATATATATTTAAAAACATGAATTTCCTCCTCATTTTCCCGAAAGCTATTAGAGATATTGGAAATATCATTGCAGCATCTGATACACCTAATTAAACTGTACAACTGTCATTATGAATATATGTTCTATGACTAACAATTACGCAGTAAAATTAAACTTAATATTTATTTAAAAACATGACTTTCCTCCTCATTTTCTCGAAAGCTATTAGAGATATTGGAAATATCATTACAGCATCTGATACACCTAATTAAACTGTACAACGCTCATTATGAATATTTGTTCTATGACTAATAATTACTCAGTAAAATGAAACTTAATATTTTTATATAAACATAACTTTTCTCCTCATTTCCTCGAAAGCTATTACAGATATTGGAAATATCATTGCAGCATCTGATACAACTAATTAAACTGTACAACTGTCATTATTAATATTTGTTCTATGACTAATAATTACGCAGTAAAATGAAACTTAATATTTATATAAAAACATGAATTTCCTCCTCATTTTCTCGAAAGCTATTAGAGATATTGGAAATATCATTGCAGCATCTGATAGACCTAATTAAACTGTAAAACTGAAATTATGAATATTTGTTCTATGACTAATAATTACGCAGTAAAATGAAACTTAATATTTATATAAAAACATGACTTTCCTCCTCATTTTCCCGAAAGCTATTAGAGATATTGGAAATATCATTGCAGCATCTGATACACCTCGTGAAACTGTACAACTGTCATTATGAATATTTGTTCTATGACTAATAATTACGCAGTAAAATGAAGCTTAATATTTATATATAAACATGACTTTCCTCCTCATTTTCCCGAAAGCTATTAGAGATATTGGAAATATCATTGCAGCATCTGATACACCTAATTAAACTGTACAACTGTCATTATGAATATTTGTTCTATGACTAATAATTACGCAGTAAAATTAAACTTAATATTTATTTAAAAACATGACTTTCCTCCTAATTTTCTCGAAAGCTATTAGAGATATTGGAAATATCATTGCAGCATCTGATACACCTAATTAAACTGTACATTTGATATTATGAATATTTGTTCTATGGCTAATAATTACGCAGTAAAATGAAACTTAATATTTATATAAAAACATGACTTTCCTCCTCATTTTCTCGAAAGCTACTAGAGATATTGGAAATATCATTGACGCATCTGATACACCTAATTAAACTGTACAACTGTCATTATGAATATTTGTTCTATGACTAATAATTACGCAGTAAAATGAAACTTAATTTTTATATAAAAACATGACTTTCCTCCTCATTTTCTCGAAAGCTATTAGAGATATTGGAAATATCATTGCAACATCTGATACACCTAATTAAACTGTACAACTCTCATTATGAATGTTTGTTCTAAGACTAATAATTACGCAGGAAAATGAAACTTAATATTTATATAAAAAACATGATTTTACTCCTCATTTTCTCGAAAGCTATTAGAGATATTGGAAATATCATTGCAGCATCTGATAGACCTAATTAAAATCTACTACTGTCATTATGAATATTTTCACTAGTACTAATAAATACTGAATTTTACTTTTTTTTAATTACTTTCTTCCTCGTTTTCTCGAAAGCTATTAGAGATATTGGAAATATCATTGCATCATCTGATATACCTAATTCAACTGTACAACTGATATTATGAATATTTGTTCTATGACTAATAATTACGCAGTAAAATAAAACCGTATTTTTATATAAAAACATGACTTTCCTCGTCATTTTCTTGAAAGCTATTAGAGATATTGGAAATATAATTGCAGCATCTGATAGACCTAATTAAACTGTACAACTGATATTATGAATATTTGTTCTATGACTAATAATTACGCAGTAAAATGAAACTTAATATTTATTTAAAAACATGACTTTCCTCCTCATTTTCTTGAAAGCTATTAAAGATATTGGAAATATCATTGCAGCAGCTGATACACCTAATTAAACTGTACAACTGATATCATGAATATTTTTTCTATGACTAATAATTACGCAGTAAAATGAAACTTAATATATATTTAAAAACATGAATTTCCTCCTCATTTTCCCGAAAGCTATTAGAGATATTGGAAATATCATTGCAGCATCTGATACACCTAATTAAATTGTACAACTGTCATTATGAATATTTGTTCTATGACTAACAATTACGCAGTAAAATTAAACTTAATATTTATTTAAAAACATGACTTTCCTCCTCATTTTCTCGAAAGCTATTAGAGATATTGGAAATATCATTACAGCATCTGATACACCTAATTAAACTGTACAACGCTCATTATGAATATTTGTTCTATGACTAATAATTACTCAGTAAAATGAAACTTAATATTTTTATATAAACATAACTTTTCTCCTCATTTCCTCGAAAGCTATTACAGATATTGGAAATATCATTGCAGCATCTGATACAACTAATTAAACTGTACAACTGTCATTATTAATATTTGTTCTATGACTAATAATTACGCAGTAAAATGAAACTTAATATTTATATAAAAACATGAATTTCCTCCTCATTTTCTCGAAAGCTATTAGAGATATTGGAAATATCATTGCAGCATCTGATAGACCTAATTAAACTGTAAAACTGAAATTATGAATATTTGTTCTATGACTAATAATTACGCAGTAAAATGAAACTTAATATTTATATAAAAACATGACTTTCCTCCTCATTTTCCCGAAAGCTATTAGAGATATTGGAAATATCATTGCAGCATCTGATACACCTCATTAAACTTTACAACTGTCATTATGAATATTTGTTCTATGACTAATAATTACGCAGTAAAATGAAACTTAATATTTATATATAAACATGACTTTCCTCCTCATTTTCCCGAAAGCTATTAGAGATATTGGAAATATCATTGCAGCATCTGATAGACCTAATTAAACTGTAAAACTGATATTATGAATATTTGTTCTATGACTAATAATTACGCAGTAAAATTAAACTTAATATTTATTTAAAAACATGACTTTCCTCCTAATTTTTCCAAAGCTATTAGAGATATTAGAAATATCATTGCAGCATCTAATACACCTAATTAAACTGTACATTTGATATTATGAATATTTGTTCTATGGCTAATAATTACGCAGTAAAATGAAACTTAATATTTATATATAAACATGACTTTCCTCCTCATTTTCCCGAAAGCTATTAGAGATATTGGAAATATCATTGCAGCATCTGATAGACCTAATTAAACTGTACAACTGATATTATGAATATTTGTTCTATGACTAATAATTACGCAGTAAAATTAAACTTAATATTTATTTAAAAACATGACTTTCCTCCTAATTTTCTCGAAAGCTATTAGAGATATTGGAAATATCATTGCAGCATCTGATACACCTAATTAAACTGTACATTTGATATTATGAATATTTGTTCTATGGCTAATAATTACGCAGTAAAATGAAACTTAATATTTATATAAAAACATGACTTTTCTCCTCATTTTCTCGAAAGCTATTAGAGATATTGGAAATATCATTGCAGCATCTGATACACCTAATTAAACTGTACAACTCTCATTATGAATATTTGTTCTAAGACTAATAATTACGCAGGAAAATGAAACTTAATATTTATATAAAAAACATGATTTTACTCCTCATTTTCTCGAAAGCTATGAGAGATATTGGAAATATCATTGCAGCATCTGATACACCTAATTAAAATCTACTACTGTCATTATGAATATTTTCACTAGTACTAATAAATACTGAATTTTACTTTTTTTTAAATTACTTTCTTCCTCGTTTTCTCGAAAGCTATTAGAGATATTGGAAATATCATTGCATCATCTGATATACCTAATTCAACTGTACAACTGATATTATGAATATTTGTTCTATGACTAATAATTACGCAGTAAAATAAAACCGTATTTTTATATAAAAACATGACTTTCCTCGTCATTTTCTTGAAAGCTATTAGAGATATTGGAAATATAATTGCAGCATCTGATAGACCTAATTAAACTGTACAACTGATATTATGAATATTTGTTCTATGACTAATAATTACGCAGTAAAATGAAACTTAATATTTATTTAAAAACATGACTTTCCTCCTCATTTTTTTGAAAGCTATTAGAGATATTGGAAATATCATTGCAGCAGCTGATACACCTAATTAAACTGTACAACTGGTATTATGAATATTTTTTCTATGACTAATAATTACGCAGTAAAATGAAACTTAATATATATTTAAAAACACGAATTTCCTCCTCATTTTCCCGAAAGCTATTAGAGATATTGGAAATATCATTGCAGCATCTGATACACCTAATTAAACTGTACAACTGTCATTATGAATATTTGTTCTATGACTAACAATTACGCAGTAAAATTAAACTTAATATTTATTTAAAAACATTATTTTCCTCCTCATTTTCTCGAAAGCTATTAGAGATATTGGAAATATCATTGCAGCATCTGATACACCTAATTAAACTGTACAACTGTGATTATTAATATTTGTTCTATGACTAATAATTACGCAGTAAAATGAAACTTAATATTTATATAAAAACATGAATTTCCTCTTTTTCCCGAAAGCTATTAGAGATATTGGAAATATGATTGCAGCATCTGATACACCTAATTAAACTGTACAACTGTCATTATGAATATTTGTTCTATGACTAATAATTACGCAGTAAAATGAAACTTAATATTTATATAAAAACATGAATTTCCTCTTCATTTTCTCGAAAGCTATTAGAGATATTGGAAATATCACTGGAGCATCTGATAGACCTAATTAAACTGTAAAACTGAAATTATGAATATTTGTTCTATGACTAATAATTAAGCAGTAAAATTAAACTTTATATTTATATAAAAACATGACTTTCCTCCTAATTTTCTCGAAAGCTATTAGAGATATTGGAAATATCGTTACAGCATCTGATACACCTAATTAAACTGTACAACTGTCATTATGAATATTTGTTCTATGACTAATAATTACACAGTAAAATTAAACTTAATATTTTTATATAAACATAACTTTTCTCCTCATTTCCTCGAAAGCTATTAGAGCAAACTTTGAGTAAGTTCATCCTGATGTACCTAACTTACGAAATGTCGATTCAAAAGACGTCGCTAGTGGCCTGACATCGCTTGCCAGGAAGTAGTGGTAGCAGTAGTGGTAGTGACAGTCTGGTCTTGGTTGGCCTTCCTTTCCCTGCCAGCCATGGCTGGGGAGAGAAGCCTTCACCCTTACTATCCTTTATCCTTCACTCTAGAGTAGATAGTGTAGTCTCACAAACACTCTCGTAAAGGCCAGCAGGCCTGTTGTTGTTTGTTCTTCCTATGTGTTCCTATGTGTTCCTGTGCGTTTGTTATCCAGCTAAGTGATGAGTGTAGGAAGCTGGTGAGGAAAAGAGGGGAAAATGATGGGTGAATATATAATTTTCCTTCTTTTTTTTCCCCTCTCTCTCTCTTTTTCTCTTTCTCTCTTATTATTATTATTATCATTATCTTCCTTCTATTCTATCGACTTTCATCAGTTTTTTCTTTCTGTCTTCCTATTATATTCCTCTTCCTCTTTCTCTTCTTCCTCTTCCTTTTCATATATCTACTTCCATCATGACTTCTATATCTTGTCTTCCTCCTCCTCCTCCTCCTCCTCCTCTTCCTCCTCCTCCTCCTCTTCTTCCATCTATCCTTCTACCATTACATTCTCAACCGCTATTTTCTTCAATCATTATATACACTCCTCCTACCTCCCTCCTCCTTTCTCCTCCTCCTTCTCCTCCTCCTCCTCCTCCTCCTCCTCATTAGCATTGTCAGAGATACGAGATAGGTCTTCTATTAATTGGAAGGAATGCTAAGTTAGGTTGAAGCTCAGGAATAAGAGTTAGGTTAAGTTAGGTTAAGTTAGGTTAGGTTAGGTTAGGTTGATGTTAAATTAGATTAGGTAAAGTTAGGTTAATATTTGGTTAGGTTAGGTTAGTTTAGGTTAGGTTAGGTTGATGTTAAATTAGGTTAGGTAAAGTTAGGTTAATATTTGGTTAGGTTAGGTTAGGTTAGGTTAGGTTAGGTTGATGTTAAATTAGGTTAGGTTAGGTTAGGTTAGGTTAGGTTAGGTTAGGTTAGGTTGATGTTAAATTAGGTTAGGTTAGGTTAGGTTAGGTTAGGTTAGGTTGATGTTATATTAGGTTAGGTAAAGTTAGGTTAATATTTGCTTAGGTTAGGTTAGGTTAAGTTGAAAAGAAAATTAAAAAAAGAAAGAAAATAAAAAGAAAATATATAAAAAAATCAAATCAAATAAATAAAAATGAAAACAGAAAGGACGAAAGAAAGAAAGAGAGAGAGAGAGAAAGATAAGAAAGAAAGGAATAACAATGACTAAGAGACAGGAATGAAGGGGAGACAGAAGGACACAGATAACAAAGTAGAAGAAGAAGAACAAAACAAAAAGAGAAAAACAATACAAGAAAAATACAAACACACAAACATATATACAAAATCAGAGGGAAAGAAAAAAATAAAAAGAAGAAGAGGGGAGATAAAAGAATAGGGAAGAGAAAGAGAAACAGAAAACGAGAAATAACGAATGAAGGAGAAGGGGAAGGAGGGAAGGAGGGAGGGCAAAGAAGGGGAAGAAGCAATACCATGATAAAGAAGGAGGAAGAACAAACAGGATAAAGGGGAAAAATGACAAAAAAGAAAATGAAATCAAAATAAATAAGAACAAGAAGAAATGGAAAAGCAAAGAAATAGAATAAAAATGAGAGGAAGAAAGGTAAAAGGAGGAGGAGGAGGAGGAGGAGGAGGAGGAGGAGGAGGAGGAGGAGGAGGAGGAGGAGATGTGTGTACAGGTAGCAACATAAGATATCTCTCTCTCTCTCTCTCTCTCTCTCTCTCTCTCTCTCTCTCTCTCTCTCTCTCTCTCTCTCTCTCTCTCTCTCTCACACACACACACACACACACACACAAACACACATACACATACATAACATTCTCTCGTCTCATTCTCTTGCCTTTTCTAACTTTCCTACTGACCTCCTCCTCCTCCTCCTCCTCCTCCTCCTCCTCCTCCCTGGTCTGGTTAGGGCGACACACCATTAAAAGTTTCCCCAGATTATATTTATGCTTCGTATTACCCTTTCCTTGCCTTGAGACTATAAGTTCATGCGCCTGCAATTATTCCTAAGAACTTCCCTTCACTTCCCTTCACTTTACTTTACTTCACTTTCTATCCCTTCCTTTCACTTCCCTTCACTTTACTTTACTCACCTTCACTTTCTATCCCTTCCCTTCACTTCCCTTCCCTTCACTTCCCTTCCCTTCCCTTCACTTCACTTCACTTCCCTTCCCTTCCCTGCACTTCTCTATTCACTTCCCTTCCCTTCCCTTCCCTTCCCTTCACTTCCCCTTCAATTCACTTCTCTTTCCTTCACTTAATATCCTTTCCTTTCCCTTCACTCACCATTCCTTCCCTTGTCACCTCTTCTATTTATTATATTTGTATCTAATTTAATTGAACTTAATTTTGTTTTATTTATATTTTTTTTTATTTGATCTAATCTTATCAGTTGTATTTGTTTTATCTTTACCGGCTGTCACCACAACTTCCCTTTCTTTCTTTTTCTTTCAATATTTTCTACGTAACATTCATTCCTAAATCTGTGTAATGAAAAGGAAGAAGAATAAAACCAAATAAACACACAAAAAAAAAAGGCAAGAGAGAAAAAGAATGAAAGAAAATTATGATATTATACACCAACCTCATTTTTTCTCTTCCTCATTTTCTTACCAATACAAATATGCAACAAATATCAGGTTGAAAATAACATGGAACAGATATGAGAGTTAAAATACACACTGTCAATACACCTCATACTTTAACCTAACCATCCCATCCCTTACCCCATCCCATCCCCTCCCTATCCCTTCCCATCCCCATCCCATCCCTTCATCCTCCTGTCAACCTTTTCCCTCCCTGTACCCCATCCCCTAGCCCTGCCTTCCCTCCCTTCCCTTCCCTGCCATCCTCACCCTTCCCTTCCCTCCCCTTCCCTCCCTTCTCTGCCATCCTAGCTCCCTGCCCTGCTATTAACCTTTCCTTCCACCTGATCTTTGTTACATCACCTATACGCAGCGCTAGGTCCGTCTCAACCTTACCTGGCTCACCTAACCTAACCTCAACCTAACTTAACCTAATCTTATCTAACCTAACCTAGCCTCAATCTAATCTAACTTAACTTAAGCTAACCTAACCAAACCTAACCTCAACCTAAATTAGCCTCAACCTAACTTAACCTAACCTAACTTAACCTAAACTAAACTAACCTAACCTCACCTGAATCAGTATTATATAGCATTTCTCTAAGGTGACCCAGACAGTGATTTCGCCACACCAGGTGACTTATAAGTACCGTAAGTCACGTGAACTTTGTGTGGGGCCGAGCAGACGTCACCTCATTACCGTCCAGGTGTATAAAGTCACCTGGCAGCCGGTTAATGTCACCTGTCCATCTGTACAGGTAACCTAGTCATTTACCTGTACTCACCTTCTACCTTTGTCATCTCTTTTAAGTTCAGTCAACCTTCTCCTTCCCCTTTCCACCTCCCCACCTTCAGGTAATTCACTTCCTGTTTCACCTGTTTCACCTGTTTCATCTGTCCACCTCATCCCCGCCTCACTAATCACTCCCAGCGTCACCTGAACACCTCCACCTCCACCTAGGGTACGATTCACCATTTAAACACCAGGGTCGCTACGAAGGTTCAGAGAGAGAGGGAGGGGAATACAAACTAAGGGTTAATAGCGATGGTGTGTCCTCTTTTCATCTGTTTGTGATTCAATGGTGAGGTAAGAGTGATAAAAATTAAAGTGTTTGTGTTGTAATAGTGATGTAAATAAAAGATGAGAATGAAACAGTTTGTGATTTGATAGTGAGGGAAAATCTAAAGGTTAATAGTGATGTTTTGTCCTCTTTTCATATGTTTGTGATTTAATAGTGAGATAAAGGGATGAGAATTAAATAGTGAAGGTTATTTTTTGTGATTGTGATGAGAGGTAAGCAGCGCAGCCCCTCAATGCGCCGAGTATCTCCCCGCTAAGGTAGTGATGCTGGTCTTGACGAGATGAAAAGATATATAGATATACTTAAAAATAAAGGAAAAATAAATGGTAAATAAGATAGAATTAAAAAGGTAAATTATAGGAAGATCGAATTAAAAGTAAATTATAGGTTTAGAAAAATATAGAGTAAGGTTATAAATGATATGAGAAGTTAAGGATAAAATACATAAATAAAAAAAAAAAAGGTATATGGAAGTATAGATGAATGAATGAGATAATTAGTGGAATAACAAATATAAGATAAGAGAAAGTAATGCATGTTATGAAAGTGAAAATAGAATAATACATAGAATACAGTGATAAGTAATGAATAAAATAATAATAATAACAGAAGCTAAAATATCACGTCCAACACATTTTAAATTTTCAACTCGGGAAGAAAATATGAAAACGTACAATTTATACAACACAATGATAGGGTAATTATATGCAAATTACCAAGGAAATTAATCATGTGTGTTATAATATTTACTTACAAGCTCACTAATGCCATTACCTGTCTGTAATATAAATAATGAAAATGATGATATATGGAAATAATTACGAAGCACCTGACTGACTGAGTGACGGAATAATAAAAAGGAAAAGATATATATAAATGTTTGGAAAGAATTAGAAATAAAGTGAAATTATAACGAGTAGCAATAATAATAATAATAATAATAATAATAATAATAATAATAATAATAAGGCGAATAGAAAGAAGACACGAGAGAAACAAAATAAATTAAAGAAATACCCAAAAAAAACAATGATAAGAAGGAAGAACAACAACATGATAAACAAAAAAAGAAGAAAAAGAACAAAAAAACAGATTAGACAAAAATAAATAAATATATAAAAAAAAATCGAAGTGAAAAACAGAAACAGACGGAAACAGAGAGAGAGAAACAGACAGAAAGACAGAGTACCTAACAGTGTCTTCAGTCTCTCTCTCCCTCCCCCGTCCACACACTCAAATTAGCCATCACGTACCCACCATAGCAAGGGTGAGTTATGGACACAGGCTAGCATGGAAATGGGTGAATTATTCTTACGTGGGGACCCAGTGTACCCCATCCCACCTCATTTACCACCCATTCCCACATTTCCCTCCCATTTCTCCTCCATTCCCACATTTCTCTCCATTCCTCCTCCATTCGCTTAATACCCTTAATTCCTCCCCTTTCCTCATTTATCTTATTCCTCCAATGCCTCCCCTTCCTCCCCCATTCCTTGCCAATTAGATGATAAGATTAGTTTGAATTGATATATTTAGCCTCTCTCTCTCTCTCTCTCTCTCTCTCTCTCTCTCTCTCTCTCTCTCTCTCTCTCTCTCTCTCTCTCTCTCTCTCTCTCTCTTTCTCACTGTAATAATATAAGCAACACGAGACTTCACGAATAGTAGAATGTTTTAACTTCATGCATACAATTGAATCCAAGATCAAGATCAAACTCGTTACGCCGTTCAACTTTTCAAAGCGAGGAGAAGAAATATCGTAAACCAGACTGCATTTACCCATTATCCACACTCATTGTTTATGTGACAAAAGGGTTAAAAGGCAGGGACGAGGGACGAGGGACGAGGGACGAGGAACGAGGAACGAGGAACGAACCATGAGAAAGCTTGCCCCTCTCTCTCTCTCTCCCTTCTTCCCTTCCTCCCTTCCCTTCCTTTCGTTCTTCAGTCCATGCCCTTTTAAGACGACAAGGAGGAGGAGAGAGATGGAGGAGTAGGAGGAGGAGAAGGAGGAGGAG
>JAPQNM010000021.1:1356891-1359391 GCA_029783475.1 Metacarcinus magister | reverse complement strand
TAGTAATAGTAGTAGTAACAATAATAATAATAATAATAATAATAATAATAATAATAATAATAAAAGCAATGATAACAATAGTAATAACAACGCAGGTGGAATATAATGGGCTAACTGCTTTGTCTACTAAATTACCTCTTTATAAAGCAAATACAAAACAACAGGTGTTATGTTTACCTGTGAATGCATGAAAAATGTTATGCTGTTTGACCTGTAAGTTAAACAAGACAATTTAGCTTCACATACAAGAATACATTTTTCACATTAACAATAATAATAAAAAATATACAACATTATACACGACTATACTATGGGAGGTGTGTATGAATAAATATTTGATACACGTATATAAAAAAAATATAAAAAAAGACGAAGTTGAATGAAAAATAAATTATATAAATGATAAATAATCCGCCCACACCCAAAAAAATAAAAATAATAATAAAAAAACATAATTCCAAAACTGAATCAAATCAAATCAAACAAGTAAACGTAAAAAAATAATCAAATCTTAACGCAAAAACACAACCAAAGTAAAATAAATAAAAAAATAAATAAAATATCAAGACTTCTTCCTATAACACACTCTTCCTTCAACAACACACTTTTTTTACACTCTTCCTTCTACAACACACTCACACACTCTCCATTCTATACAACACACTCTCACACTCACATTCTTCTTCCTACAACACACTCTTCCTTCTACAACACACTCTCACACTCACATTCTTCTTCCTATGCAACACACTCTTCCTTCTACAACACACTCTTCCTCTACAACACACTCTCACACTCTTCCTTCCTTCTACAACACACTCTAAGGGCGTGGCGTGACTCCCTTCTTCAGGTGAGGGACGAGGCGAAGGTAACAAGACCACCTGCCACCCACTAATAAGCACGAGGAGGAGGAGGAGGAGGAGGAGGAGGAGGAGGAGGAGGAGGAGGAGGAAGGTTGTTTTCTTTTGTAGGTTTTGGACTCAGAGGCCTTGTGTGTGTGTGTGTGTGTGTGTGTGTGTGTGTGTGTGTGTGTGTGTGTGTGTGTGTGACCAAATTTATCTTTTTTTCATTTCTATAGTACCAAAAAATCCTAATAATATCCTATCATCCTATTACATACACTATTATTATTATTATTATTATAGTAGTAGTAGTAGTAGTAGTAGTAGTAGTAGTAGTAGTAGTAGCAATACCATCCTAACACCTACAATCCTACAACACATCCTACAATCCTATCAATCGAACAACCTAACCTAACAAATGATAATATGGTGACAGCCTAAATCCTACACACACACACACACACACACACACACACACACACACACACACACACAGGAGGAGGAGACAAAGGGAGGCAAAGTGAAAAAGTGAGCCTTGAAATGAATTGTCCACGTAATTTTAAGTATACTAAATCCCTTTTCTGCAATTTGGTCGGTGGGGCGTCAGATTAACGGGGGGATAAAGTTAGTCGGACCCCGATAATTTGTCCCAGCACTAGTATGGGCCCCACAAATAACTCTTTTCTTTTTTTCTTTTTTATTTCTTTTTTTTCTCTCTCCCTCTCTCTACCTCTCTCTCTCACGCTGCCTCTCTCTCCCTTCCTGTCTGCCTCCCTTCTCTCTACGCTTTTTGTTTCTATTTCTCTCTCTACCTATCTATATATAGGTAGTTTTCCTTCCTTCCTTCCTTCCTTCATTCCTTCCTTTCTTCCTTCCTTCCTACATTCCTTTCTTTCTTTCTTATTTTCTTTTTTCCTTCCTTCCTTCCTTCCTTCCTTCCTTTCTTCCTCTTCCACTTCCTCATTCCACCCTGACCCTCCACACATATCCTCCTTCTCTCCCTTCCTCCCTTCTTTCTTTCCTCCTCTTCCACGTCCTTCTCATCCACTCTAGTCCTACCACCACCACCACCACCACCACCTCCTCCTCCTCTTCCTCCTCTTCCTCCTCCTCCTTGTAATAAATATAAGCTATTTTTACCCTTTGTTTTCTTCACCAGCTGTGAGTAACGAAGGCTTACCACTTTGTTGACCCGACCTGACCTAACCTGACCCACCCTAGCCCCTCCCCCTTACCCCTTAGCCCCGCCCCCCTCCAATAGCCCCTCCCCCCCTTTACTCCAGGCGATGAAGCTTAGCACTGTTTACTCCGCCACTTTATAACATTCCGATTGGGGAATATGCAAGCCAGTCCGAAGCAATATTTTCAGTAGTGTGAGGGGGAGAGAGAGAGAGAGAGAGAGAGAGAGAGAGAGAGAGAGAGAGAGAGAGAGAGAGAGAGAGAGAGAGAGAGAGAGAGAGAGGACAGGGATGAAATAGACAGATATATAGAAAATTATCATAAGAGAAAGATAGATAGAGAGAAAAAAAAGTGAACAGGAAATAGACAGATAGATATAAAGAAAATTGCAATAAAAACAGTGCGAGAAAGAAAGATAGAGAGATAGATAGATAGATAGAGAGAGAGAGAGAGAGAGAGAGAGAGAGAGAGAGAGAGAG
>JAPQNM010000021.1:1344391-1351891 GCA_029783475.1 Metacarcinus magister | reverse complement strand
CCCACCTACTCATCCACATACTCACACACACACTTACCCTCGAACCTGCACCCAAATACCAACCCACCCACCCACTTACCCACCCAACCCACCTCACCCACCCACCCACCCACCCACCCAAGGGCTTCAGCTAATTACCCAGAGTGATTTAAGACACAGGCAAAGCACGCAGAGGCCAGACGCACCCACCCCCACTCCACCCCACTCCACCCCACCCACCTCCTGCAGGAACACATAAACTTAACGCTGGTGCTTCCTCACTCAGGAGCCGAGTACACACACACACACACACACACACACACACACACACACACACACAGAGAGTCTCGGTATGTATGTATCAGATGGCGTGTGCGTGTTGGGCCATGTAGATAAAATACCAGCGTCGCGGAGACACACACACACGCACACACACACACGATGCTATGAAAAGGCGGGAATGCGAATGAACGAAAACAGGACAAGGAACAAGAGAGAGAGAGAGAGAGAGAGAGAGAGAGAGAGAGAGAGAGAGAGAGAGAGAGAGAGAGAGAGAGAGGCAAGAAAGTGCTTTATATGTATAGAAAAATTTGATCTAGCCAGTCAACCTAAAATGTTATGTTTAAGGTGCAAGGAGGAGGAGGAGGAGGAGGAGGGGGAGGAGGAGGAGGGGTGAAGGTCAGGCCCCCAGTCAAGGCTTGCTGGGGGGCTAAGGGGGGGCTAAGGGGGGTAAGGGGCTAGGGGGGGAAGCCCTCCACCCTTAGCGTCTTCCCCTACTCAATGCGTGTGTGGTAGTGCGTGGTGGAGATAGTGGAGGAAGGTGGAGGGGGTGGAGGAGATGGAGGAGGTGGAGGAACATGTGGAGGTAGGTGGAGGTGTAGAGGGGAGATGTGTGTGTGTGTGTGTGTGTGTGTGTGTTTGTGTGTGGATGGATGGAGGGAAGAAAATGGAGTAATGGCGTTGACATCTAGCCTTTGTATGGGTGGATGGCTTTTCTCTCTCTCTCTCTCTCTCTCTCTCTCTCTCTCTCTCTCTCTCTCTCTCTCTCTCTCTCTCTCTCTCTCTCTCTCTCTCTCTCGGGCAAGTCATGGTGAGAATCGCTATATAGTGAACCCAAGGCGTGGCGTGCTCCTGAATTTTGGGAGCGAAGAGGAGGAGGAGGAGGAGGAAGACGAAGAGGAGGAGGAGGAGGAGAGGAGGAGGAGGAGGAGGAGGAGGAGGAGGAGAAGAGGAGGACAGGGTAAGGAAGAAGAGAGAGAGAGAGAGAGAGAGAGAGAGAGAGAGAGAGAGAGAGAGAGAGAGAGAGAGAGAGAGAGAGAGAGAGAGAGAGAGAGAGAGAGAGAGAGAGACGAGCCACATACACACAGACATACACACTACTACTATTACTACTACTACTACTTTATACTAGTGAAGAAATAGAAGTACTTAAAGTCGGCTATAAACAAGGATACTGAGAAAGATATATATATAAAGTAAGTAAGTAAGTAGTAAGTAAAGGGAGTAAACAGCATCACATCCTACGTCTGGTGAGGTGGTGTTAGTTACGACGGCGCGCGAAGTACGATCACCACACCAGCAGCAGCAGCAGCAGCAGCAGCCCCACACCGCCACCCGCTCCTCCTTACGTCACCTTTACGAGCCGCTGGGAGCTTAACGAGGCATTGAATTCACGTTACTACACCCACCTCACTCAAAATGCACCCATACCCTCAACACACTAATAAAGGATGTATAGAATCGGGTATAAGGCTTAACAGACATCCTATAATCCCTCCTTTGACTTAGGGAAAGGATAGGATAGGACCACACGGAGTTAAATCTTTAGATGTATCGATTTTGGTGGTAGGGCGTCCGTCGCTAAATATTATGGTCGTGAAATGAGTATTGACGGAGAGTTGCGACGGTGCCTCACCTCACCTCACCTCACCTAGCTTCCCTTCCCCCTCATAAACCAGTCGCATTGCTGATCCCACTTGTACTGTTTCTCCTGGACTTACAAACACACACACACACACACTTACACACACACATTCACGTCTTCCTCTAGTTCTTTACCCAGTGTGAGGGCGTGTACAGAATGGAGGACAGTGGTGGTGATGGTGGTTGTGATGGGCGTAAGAAGAGACAACGATCACGTAACTTTACTAAGCATGAGAAGGAAGTGTTTTATTCAGTGTTTGTGAAGTACGCGGGAACCATCAATGATAAACGATCCACGGGCGACAATATCAGGTACTGTGTGGTGTAGTAGTAGTAGAAGTAGTAGTAGTAGTAGTAGTAGTAGAAGTAGTAGTAGAAGTAGAAGTAGTGGTAGTAAGGAGAAATGAAGAGGAAGAGAAACAAGATAATTTATATTGATAGTATATAACATAGATGAAGGGAAAGGAAGAGGAGGAGGAAGAAGATAACTTTGCAATTACTAGATAAATCCACAAATTGATATTTCTAACCACCCCATTCCCTCTTTCCCTCCTTCCTTCCCTCCATCTCCTTCCCTCCTTCCCTCTCCTTCCCTCCTTCCCTCTTCCCCATACTCAAACAATCTTATTTCAAGCGGCACTATTGTAAATCCTAACACTAGACACCCAGCCTCATAAACTTCACAATGTCAGGCGTATAATGAACTTCTAACGCAAAAATAACCTTGACGCAATTACGGAAGGGATTAAAATACAATACTACCTCACTGCAGTTTATCAGGAATGCAAATCAAGAAGAATTAATGGGTGTATATCAAAGGATTTTTTTTATATGTATATGTATACTATATATATTTTCCGTTAAAAGTAATATAATAATGATAATGATAATAAAGAAGTGGATGAATGTATATAATTATAGTATAGTCATCCCTTTTTATTTAGTTCAAGGTAAAGATCGATTGATAGAAAATGGAATGAAGTATAGTTTAATGAGGTTATTTATATGTAGATAAAAAGAAACTTGAGTCATCTATTGCAATATAAGAATCATGAGTATTTTTACCAATCTTGTTTTTAATCCTTCATTCATAATATTGATTTAGATTGCATTAAAAGTGAACAGACAGAGGGCGTGCGAGGCAGATAACCTTGTGTGTGTGTGTGTGTGTGTGTGTGTGTGTGTATGTGTGTAGCAATAAATACATCAAGTGGTAGTAGTGAAGCTTGGGAAGATAAGGGAAGAGAGAGAGAGAGAGAGAGAGAGAGAGAGAGAGAGAGAGAGAGAGAGAGAGAGAGAGAGAGAGAGAGAGAGAGAGAGAGAGACTGCCTCCCCATCACTCAGACGATCCTGGCAGGGGGAGGGCCGGCAGGGGGGAGGCAGGGGTTGTTGTAACGTGGTGGAGGAGCGTCGCCTTGCCCCAGGAGGCCTCGACCCCCTGCTGCCCCTGCTGTGTTGCCTCCCCTACCCCCTGCCACCCGACCTCATTCACCTGTATCACCCTGCTCCCCCTCCTAACCCTACCCCTGCCTTCTCACCTGTCATATACCCCTGCCTCGCCCTTCCTTCCCCTGCTAATACCCTCTACCCCCCCCCCTACCAAATACCCCTGTACCCCTACCCCCCCTAACTGATACCTTATACTACCCCCTACTTTTACCTTTCCCCACACACCGAACACACCTTTAAATAGTTTCTTTCTACAAAATCCTTCTTTTAATCTATATATTTTAATCCTAGTGATGTTAATAACCTAATCTAACACAACCTAACCTAACCTAACCTAACCTAACCTAGTATATTCTAACCTAACCTAGCCTAACCCTAACCTAACAACCTAACGACCCTTACCACGTGTTACAGACAGGTGTGGGATCAGCTGTTACATGATTACAACAGTCAACGTAACGTGTATCCGCGAACGAGACGACAGTTACAGGTAAGACGACTATTAAACTAAATAACTTAATAAATAATGATGAGGTGTTCCCATAATGACATATTTCCAGGTGAGGTGATACAGGAAATGAGATGATATAGACCAGGTGAGGTGAGGTAGCAAGGTCAGGTCAGGTCAGGTGAGGTAGCCAGGTCAGGTCAGGTGACGCTGGGTGTGTCTCTTTCGCAGGTGTTGTGGAGAGATGAAAAATTCCGAGCTAAGAAGAGATGCCGGAAGGACCAGGTAAGTGTGTGTGTGTGTGTGTGTGTGTGTGTGTGTG
The DNA here is from genome assembly GCA_029783475.1 of Metacarcinus magister. NCBI lineage: Eukaryota > Metazoa > Arthropoda > Malacostraca > Decapoda > Cancridae > Metacarcinus > Metacarcinus magister. The sequence continues at coordinate 1,347,770 of JAPQNM010000021.1, read as the reverse complement.
TGTGTGTGTGTGTGTGTGTGTGTGTGGGTATATGTGTGTGACCAGTTACCTAAATACCTCTCACATAGATATTAAAAGAGGAGGAGAACGAAGGAAAATATGAAATAGGAGAGGAAGAGGAAGAGGAAGAAGAAGAGGAGGAGGAGGAGGAGGAGGCTGGTGGTAGTCTCCTCGCACCTCTTCTCTCCGTCATCAAGAGGGAGCATGAAGCCTTCACCGCTGCTGCTGCTGCTGCCGCCGCCCAGAACCGCCCTTCCCCTACTGATGGTGCCTCCCCCTCCCTCATCACCCCCAACGCCTTCCAACTCTCCCCAGCATCACCATATCAAGCTACTAACTCTACTACAGGTAAAACTATGTATAATCTACCTGTATGATTGATTGATTGATAGGTGAGTTATTGTACATTGCCAGAAGTAACATATATAAATAGTAATGAATGTTATATGTACTAAGTTAGAAGTCATTAGTTTCACTGTAAATCCTTCTGTGTCTTCTTCAGGTTATTTATAAAGGTGATTTAAGGACTATTGTATATTCCTGTTATATTTTTTTTCTTTACTTTTCTCTTTTTTTCGGTTTTGCTTTCTTTGGTGTGTGATTTTTTTTTCTCTCACTTTTTTTTCTCCTATTTTTTCTGCCACCCCTGCTTTCCTATTTCACCCTGTTCCCCTATCCTACCCTTCCACTAACACACACCCTACCTCACCCTGTCACCCTACCTCACTCTGTTACCCTTACCTCACCCTGTTACCCCTACCTCACCCTGTCACCCCTATCTCACCCTGCCAGAGGAGGAAGGCCCCCCAAGCCCCCTACCGGTAGAGACACAGCTGGAGTCTTGCAGCAGCGACTCCACCCTTGTCAAGCTGGAGGAGGAGGAGGAGGTGGATATGGAGGAGGAGTTGGAGGTAGAGGTGGAGCCCTTACACCCCCGTTTCCAGTCTGGTTGGGGGGCGCGGCTGTCCCCGCAACGCTGGCCCCTCGCCAACGCCCCCTCCGCCCCCCACGCCCCCGCCACAGAGGCCAGGGAAAGGGAGTATCACAAGTAGGTCCTCGCCACCCTCGCCTCCGTCAGACATGCTGCTAGGGCGCCGTGGTGTCTGTGTGTGTGTGTGTGTGTGTGTGTGTGTGTGTGTTCATCTTTATATCTATTTGAATCTGGCTGTATATATATATATATATATTTCTTTATGTCTGTTTGTGTGTGTTCTTCTGTGTACCTAACCTAACCTTACCAAACCTAACCAAACCTAACCTAACCTAACCTAACCTAACCTAACCTAACCTAACCAAACCAAACCTAACCTAACCTAACCTAACCTAGCCTAACCTAAGCTAACCAAACCTTACCAAACCTAGCCTAACCTCACCTAACCTAACCTCACCTAACCTGACCCTACACTACCCAACCTCACAGGGCACGTATGGCACAGCTACAGGAGGAGGGGGCAGCGCGCCTTAGACTCCTGGAGGCAGAGTTGTCCCTCCACCAGCAGGAGAGACACAGCCGCCACCAGGAACACCAGTTAAGGATGCAAATACTGGTGGAGAGACTCGAAGGATACGAGAAGGACGCGAGGAGAAGTAATAAGGATTTGAAGGATTTTGATATATATGTATAATTATTTATATACATTTCTTCATATTTTGTTTGGGTTTTATTTCATATTCTCTATTGCTTTTGTATATTCTCTATTCCTTTATTCTATATCTTCTATTATTATCTTTTGTTATTTTTCTTTTTCTTTTCTTTAATTGTCTATGTTATTTGTCTATTTCATATCCTTTATCATTAATTTATTATGTTTTGTTTTTTTTATATTCTTTCTTTATTGTCTGTTATCTCTTTCCTTCCTTCCTTCTTCGTTTTCTGTTTTCTGTGTATTATCTTTTGTTTTCTTCCTTATTTATCATCTATTTCATCTCCCTTACCTATTTCCTTCCTTCCTTCCTTCCTTCCTTTCTTCTTTAATCATCTATTTTGCCTTTCTTACTTTTCTTTCTTCCTTTTCATTAACCTTACCTACCTATCTACCTTCTTATCTATTTACCTATCTACCTTTCTACATTAAATAAAGGTAATATGTATACATCCCCATCTCCAACATGTATATTATTTTTATAAAAGAAGCCAGCCAGAAGGACTATTATTTCTCCTTGTCCCGTTGTAATACTTATAATGAATACAAAATAAATACAAAGATACGTGGTTTGAGTAAGTATTCATCGTTTTGACAGGTGTGTGTGTGTGTGTGTGTGTGTGTGTGTGTGTGTGGGTGTGTGTTTATTACTGTTATCTATCATGTATCTATTTCTAAGTGTTATGAATTCCTTATATGTATACTTAATTGTTATACGCAATCATTATCGCATTTCTTTTTTACCTTAACAAACCTAATGCCACGTAGAATCTTGTAACAGCCATTTATAATCACCTAACTACCACGTTCAATCACCTAACTGCCTCCTACCTAACTGTAATATAAGATCACTTAACTACCATGTATAATTTCCTAACTAGCACATACAATTTCCTACCTAACTACCCCGTACAATCATCTAATTGGCTTGTACAATCTCCTACCTAACTGCCACGTACAATTACCTAACTGCGCCATAAACCACCTAACTGCCACGTAAAATAAAGTTAGGTTAGTTTAAATAAATAATAACCTAAAGGAAAATTAAAGTATACAAAGTTTGAATACCAATAAAAACTAAAAATAAATAATGAATATATAACACACGAATGACGAAAGAATTAATAATAAAAATAAATAATTCAAACAGAAAATACGAAGAATTCTCGCTATTTCAACATAACAAATTTTCTTAACATTATTTTCTTACCTTGAATATAAAAATCCAGTCACTTATAACTATCAACAACAATATATAAGAAAAAAACACAATAAAACACTACAATATAACCAAACAATTATCAAACCTAACCTAACCTAACCGGGCTGGCAGGGAGGGAGGGAGGGAGAGAGGGAGGGAGGGAAGGAGAACGAGAAAGAGCGAAATTAGATAAACGAAAGAAAAGAAAAATCATCTTCCTATAACTTTGTTTCCTCCACACGTACAAACATACAAACAGAAACACACAACTACCTTATAATACAAAGGGGGCGGCGTTCCCTCGGTGGATGTTCTGGTAGGGTGGTGGGGGCGCCGCGCCACACACACGTGACAGGGTGTGAAGAGATCCCTGCCCGCCCTCTGCCCCCCGCCCACCCCTGCCAAGGCAAGGATGGGCAGGAGGCATAATGGCTACAGACTCCACGCCCCTGCCAGGCTGTGACGCAACGACCCTTGTGGTAGTAGTAGTAGTAGTAGTAGTAGTAGTAGTAGTAATGGCGGCAGCTGTTATATA
>JAPQNM010000021.1:1314391-1339391 GCA_029783475.1 Metacarcinus magister | reverse complement strand
TTAGACATGATGGCAGACTTTGCAATGTCCCCGTCTGCAATGTTGGCCAGGATGCAGAGAGCTTGTTCCTTAACCTCAGCTGAGTGTTCCCCTTCCAGGATGAGGATGATAGCCTGTACACACACACACAAACACACACATATTTATTTTGTTGGCTCATAAAAACACCACCATGACTTAAATATATTTGACCAATTTTTTTCAATGATATGCATACAAATATTGATAAAAACACAAACAACTAAGTATAAAGAGGATATTATAGTCTGATTTCCTAACTAAACTTAGACTTATTTGGTTGGGTTGGGTTGGGTTGGGTTAGGTTAGGTTAGGTTAGGTTAGGTTAGGTTAGGTTAGGTTAGGTTAGGTTAGGTTAGGTTAGGTTGGTTGGGTTGGGTTGGGTTGGGTTGGGTTGGGTTGGGTTAGGTTAGGTTGGGTTAGGTTAGGCTTAGGTTTAGGTTTAGGTTAGGTTAGGTTAGGTTAGGTTAGGTTTAGGTTAGGCTTAGGTTTAGGTTAGGTTAGGTTAGGTTAGGTTAGGTTAGGTTAGGTTAGGTTAGGTTTAGGTTAGGTTAGGTTAGGTTAGGCTTAGGTTTAGGTTAGGTTAGGTTAGGTTAGGTTAGGTTAGGTTAGGCTTAGGTTAGGTTAGGTTAGGTTAGGCTTAGGCTTAGGCTTAGGTTTAGGTTAGGTTAGGTTAGGTTAGGTTAGGTTTAGGTTTAGGTTTAGGTTTAGGTTAGGTTAGGTTAGGTTTAGGTTTAGGTTTAGGTTTAGGTTAGGTTAGGTTAGGTTAGGTTAGGTTAGGTTAGGTTAGGTTAGGTTAGGTTAGGTTTAGGTTTAGGTTAGGTTAGGTTAGGTTAGGTTAGGTTAGGTTAGGTTAGGTTTAGGTTAGGTTAGGTTAGGGTTGGGTTGGGTTGGGTTGGGTTGGGTTAGGTTAGGTTAGGTTAGGTTAGGTTAGGTTAGGTTAGGTTAGGTTAGGTTAGGTTAGACTCCAAGCCTCACCTGCATGATCTCCTTTCCGTGGCACTGCATGATCTGGTCAATGTGTCCCTTGGTGGAGAGCAGGTTCCTCAGCAGGCCCAGAGTCTTCATGAGGATGTGCACGTCGGTGTCGGACAGCAGGCGGAAGATTTGGTCCGTCCCCAGGTGGTGCAAGATGGATACCTGGTAACGAGGGGGGAAAGTGTAAGACTATGTAACTGTAAGATGTGTTTTCTGGTTACAATGTCTCTTTTTTTTGCTGTACTGAGATTGAAAGGATAATGAATGTATAATTTTAGTGGTGTTACAGCCTGGGAACAACATAACAAAAAGTGTAAGAGTAGGTTTAGGTTAGGTTAGGTTTAGGTTAAATTAGATTAGGTTAAGCATACCATTAACCCAACACACCATCACCACATAGACAGCATTGCATTCACCTTGACTCTGTGTTCAGCCTGGAAAGCCATGTTCATCAGCGCCCACACAGCATTTAATCTCAGACCGGGGTGAGGTCGTCTAGTTAGGCCGCACAGGAACTCCACCGCTCCCTGGTCCAGAATGTGCTCTTTGGAAGGTGAAAACTCCAGCAGCAGGTTACACAAGGTGGATGAGGAGACAGTGACCAGCTCCTCGTTGTTAGATGTCTTGAGGACTGTCATTAAAGGCAGCCACACCACGTGATCCTGAGGAAACACCATCAATGCCTTGTTAGTCAAATGAGAACCTTGTGTACTAAAACGTGGAATAATGATGATAATAATAATAATAAAAACAATAATAATAATAATAAGAAGAAGAAGAATGGTGCGTTTCCCAAAGTAAATAGGTTTTTTTTTATATCTACAAAATAGATCATAACTTTTGCATTTCTCAGCTCATAGAAAGATAGAAAGAAAGAAGGAAGGAAGGAAATCAATCAATTAATCAAACAATAAAGAAAGAATAAAAGAAAGAAAAAAAGATAAAAAGAACGAAAGAAAAACAAAACATCACACATAGCATCATTGGTACTCACTTGAAATGTAGTCCTGAGGGTGTGCACTGAGCGTGAGAGTGAGTGTAGACACCTGACCGCTGCCAGCTGCACGGGGGGGGAGGCAGCTGAGAGGGACTTAACAATGGTGGTCATGAGTACATCTGTCTTGATCACCCGCTGCCGGATATCCTCATCATTGGCACCCAGGGACGCATACACCTTCAGTGCCGCCTCTAGCATTAACTCCGGCCACGTGCTTGGGTTGTCATATTGCCGGCAGGACTAAGAGGAGAGAGAGAGAGACAGAGAGAGTGAGAGAGAGGGATAGAGAGACATATGAAAAATTAGTTACATCAAAAAGATACTAAAAATAATAATAATAATAACAAAAACATCGAGAAATTGACATATAAACGAACGGATGTGTACAAAACGGGTGATGCTTACGATGGGTGAGATGGAGATCCCCTGTGGCACGGATGCGTTGGGTTGCGTGGTGTCCTTCAGGTAGTCGTTCATGGTGTGGATGAGGTGGTCGGTCATGGCTGCCGTCCGCTGTAAGTCTGTGCTCACCTCGGTTAAGTAGGCTAAGGTGTTGGCCGCCTCCACCCTCTCCCACACCTCTCGATCACAACGGCACATTCTAACCTGTGGGATGCCGGGTTGTAGTGGTGAGTGTGTGTGTGTGTGTGTTTGTGTGTTCATTGTATAGTATTGATAGTGTAAATACCATTCTCATGAACCTAAACAAGAATCACAGCACACTACAAGCTTCCTTAACCTAACACAACACTCCTCTCTAACCTAACCTAACCTAACACCTACCAAACACTGCAGGGTCTTGTATATAACTCTGGGGTCGTCGGCTGAGAGTGCCCCGGCGCGGTGGAGGAAGGTGAGGGCGGTGGCTGCGGCAAGTTGCATTTCCCGAGCCCTGTCCCGCGCCATTAAACCCACTAACAGGTCTGGCACAGCCTTACCCCCATAGCTCTTGGTGGCAATGATGGAGGACACTTTCTCATTGCTGTAAGGAAGAATGGGTCATGTTCGGATGTTGAGATGGTCACTTTCATTGATTTTTACTATATATTTGAGTTTGTAATGGGAATAATATCACTTTTTTTAATGGTGATATATAGTTGTGTATTGATTCTTTGTTGATTATTCTGTTATTTACTTGAAACACATTGCAGTGAGGCAGTGCAGGGCGGGCAGTTGCACCCTAGACACAGGTGAGCACAGCAGGCAGGCCACCAGGTCAGCTCCACCTGCATCCACCAGCTGCTGCTGCTGCTCACTTGTCTGTCATCCCAACAACAACCCAGCATCACCACCTACACACTCTCTCATCCATGTGTGCCAAGTGTGCTGCCATAACACACACACATGCATGCACACACACACACACATGCATGCACTGGTTTCATATGCACTTCAGAATATATCATATTTCAAAATAATGTACAGTATATGCACAGAAAAAGCCAAATATATGTCAAAAAAATGTAACCTTTCAATCAATACATTTTTTTACATCTGTGAAAGAAAGTATTAATATTTCACACCAATTTGAAATACTTAACACAGGTGATGACCATTTAGTAATTGAGTTTGAGACTGGACAATCAACAAACATAATTCCATTGAACCAAGTGTATGTATGTATTATGTATGTGTATGTATGTGTTAGGCCTGATGAGTGTGAGAAGTACACACACACACCCACACTATCCATCCAATATTGTCACCATCACGTTACTGTTACCACTGTGTCACCATCATTAAGTCATTGTAATATCACACACTTCACACAACACACTCACCACACAATCACCAAACGGTCATAACCTGCACTTCAAACACAAACTTGACTTAGTAGCTGCACAAAAACAAAAACTTTCTCTCACCGACTGAACTTACAGACAAACTTAAACAAGGTCATGCATCTAAAAATCACACATCACACAAACCCTGGATACCTTGCAAGCATGAGCAAGGATGTTTGCAACACATTCCTGGTTGCTGGGCGGGTGGTAGCCGTGCTGGATGAGTGAGGACAGCAGCTTCTGGTCCCAGGCGGGGGGCGGGGGGGCACACCCTTGTCGGTATATGGAGCGCAGACAACACAGGAGCATCTGGGTGTATGCACTTCCACTCCCTCCACTTGGACGTGTTTCAAGCTCTGTGTGTTGGTATTGGAAGGAGAATTGACGATTAAAACCATGTATTAAATAGTTTCAAATGTGAATATAAGACTACGTAACAATAACTGAATGGATAATTTACATAAAGTTGAATTGGTAAGTGTATGAATATCACTTTTGACCTTTGAAGATACAGGACCACACGAGTATATCTCAGACCCTGTATACTAGAACTAAACAAACACAACTAGCTATATACACACACACACACACACAAACACATATAAAAACAACTTACGTGCCCACAGTACAGGCAGCAGCCCGGCCTGTACTAGCGCTGATGCATGTTCGGGCAGCCCCTTGGCTAGTGAGTTAAGTACAGTGGCCACCTCCGTCTTGAGTAGGATGCCAAGGTCAGGTGCTCGGAGGATCTGCAGCAGCCGTACCACCACTCCTTGCTCGATGATGGACCCTTTCTCCCTCACACTCCCTATCACCGCAAACTTTAACTCGCTGCAAAAGAATAAATGATTGATGTACTATATATACGTGATGATTTTTTTTATTAATGTGTGACTATGGTTGTAGTTCTCTCTTCCTTATTTTTTTTTTTTAAGTGTTCCGGCTTTTAAACTGTTGGTCATTTCATCCTCAAAGTAAATGTACAATGCTTTCGGTTTTCCCTTCCCAAGTTTTCTGTTATAAATTCTTGGTCATTTCATCTCAAGGTAAATTTATAAAGTAGTGAGTGACAGTATGAGTAAAAATGTATAAAGTGATAGAAACAAGTGAGTAGGTGTTGCTTACCTCACCGCCTGGAAGCATTTCTGTGAGTCGTTTGAATACAGCTCATCTATATACACTCTGCTCCGCTCCACATCCTGGGTAGAAAGGAGAGGTGAGGTGTGAGTGCGTTACCTCATTACCTCAACACTAAACACACAGCATAACTCAATCATTCTTTCATCACCTTTGTAACAATTAAATAATTAACACCTGCATGCCTTACCTATGTATGTTAAGTCTATGGGGGAATATTCTGACATGTGTAGGGAATACTTTGGTAATCTATAACATTCTTTACCCTTCTGGCCCTACCTGATGCATTGGAATTAGTAATTATTAGTCGGATATCTACCTTTGAGTTCATTACCTGTGTTTCTGGTTTAATTGACACAGGTTATGTTTAACGTACGATACAATTCAAGTGATATTTAGGAAAATCTTTATAATAAGGTCACACACAACTCAGGTGAAACTAGCGGTACACATTGGTAATAAAGTAATGTGTAGAAAGCAATATTAAGTTTAAGAATAAAGGAATAGAGAATAAAGGAATATGCTGAGCATACATCCCCCGGGCCGCACCGTTCTGACCTGGACAACCAATTAAGCATCTAAATTCAAGTCTATAAGGTTAGGTTAGGCTCGCTTCACACAAGTTTTTTTTCTCCCCTGCAGTAGGGTGTAAAGAAGACATGTCTTCACATGAGCGTTTTTTTTCCCCGCTGGAAAACCACCCGGTTTAGAAATTCATTAAGTTCAATAAGACCCTTCACATGGTGCCCACACGTCTACATTCTCACACGGCAGAGATTCCCACAACTGCCACACAAGAAATAACTGTCTGTTTGAAGTGATCCATAGCCTTCAACAGTATTCTAGAATGCTCAGCAGTGCATGCCGCAAATGAATCTCTGCCGTGCGGGCACCGCGTGAAGGGTCTCATTGAACTTAATGGATTTATAAGCCGGGCGGTTTTCCCACGCTGGAAAAAACTGCTCGTGTGAAGCTAACCTTAGGTTTAGTTGGGTTAGGTGAGGTTGATTAGAAAAAAATGTGCTGTTGGAAAGCAGCAACAACATGGCGGGGCTCGGACGGGAATTGGTGTGGACCCGGTGTAAAGAATTACCATTAAAAAATGCATATCTTGTAGAGAATCAAGGGGATTATTATACTAATATTTCTTGTAATTGATTGATCAAAGAAAATTTCTTAGATAACTTTTCATTGGCAAAAAAAAATGATTTAAGTCTAGACAGCTACTCCTATATGAAAAATTCACCTTAGACCAAACACAACACACTACCCTTTACAACACCCTATAACACCCAGGGGAAGGATCACAACTTTACTTTCCCGCCAAAAACTAACAAATACAACCAAAAAACTACCCATATAACAAATTCACCACAAACACATTACTACCCTCTATAACACCCCATAACACCTATCTACTTTACTTTCGCGCCAAAAAAATAACAAATTCAATCAAAAAACCACACCTACAAAAATTACATAAAATAAGTCTAAACAGCTACAAAATCACCCCAGACAAAACACAACACATTATCACTCTTTAAAACACCTAATAACACCCTTAGAAGGAAAATAAACATACACAAAACATCACATCCCAAGGTCACTGATCCTAGAGTTATGAGTCCAAAGTATTACCATCAACCTCACGTCCCTTCACATCCACTCCTACAGGTTATATAAAGGTTGTGTTAGGTTAAAAATGTTCCTTAAGTAATAAAATAGTTTTGAGTCCAAAGTATTACAATCCACCTTGTGCTAACTGCGTCTCCCTTTACTAACACTAATACAGGTAATATAAAGGATCTGTTGTGTTATATATAGTCCCTGAATAATAAAATAGTATGTAGTGGTTTAATTCTTACCATATATGTGGGTAAAACTTCCATAATAGGATGTGAAATGGATAATAATAACCCCCAGACCGGCCCCTCCTCGCCTCCCTGACAGCTGTGTTTTGATGCATCTGATCACAAACTCGTTATTATACATATATACATTATTTACTATATATAAAACGTATACATAAATTATAACAATGTTTTTTATTGGTATACTGTGAATATTGTTATGTAAGTTATATTGTTGTGTGCTTATAGCAGATGTAAGGAACAACTTTTACGTATGATAATTTGTACCATGGAGACATTTTGTGTACTTATATCATACCTCTGATACACTAATTTGTCTATATCTTTATAATACAACAATATACTCGTGTTTATTTTCATACACACAACACACAACCCTCATCCATATAAATAAAATATATACAAAACAAATAAAATGTATGGATGGAATAATATACAAAAATTATTATAATCTAAAGTAGGAATATAATTAAAACCTTTACTTTCAATAAATCTAAAGTGTGTTAAATATGTAATACGCGTTACTTTCACAATCCTGGCGCGGGAAGCTTAAAGTTGTGATGACACTTCTATTATTCCACCTAAAACATCCCAAGAAACGGTATCCCACCTCATCTGCCTAAGACTTGGTTACCTCTGCTGGACACAGATAGAAAACACAGACCCCGACCCTTACCCACACTGCAATTCACAGTCCCTGATGACCCACTAATACACTATGTCGGGAGGGCCGCCTGCAAGCAGCTATTTCCCCGCACACTCTGAGCATGCACGAGCAGTCTCGCCCACTGATCTCAATATAAATATATCTATTAATTCCTCTATTTCAATGTATATTACCTTCCCTTCCTTCATTGTTGTATGAAGTTCCCTAATAATGATGAATAAATAATATAATAATAATAATAATAATAATAATAATAATAATGAATATGAGGTGATGGTAAGGGTGTGGTATCAGTCTTAATTATTAATTTCAAGAGTGAGGACGTGAGGTTAGGATAGGCAGATTAGGTAGGTTAGGACAGCCAATCACGAGGCGAGACTGTTCGCGCATGCTCAGAGTGTGCGGGGAAATAGCTGCTTGCAGGCCCTCCCCACTATGTCCTTCACTGCTCAAGTACCTGCGGACTGCGTTTCCAGGTTGCCGAGTCCCCTGATCCTGAGTACGAGCACACAGGCTGCACGAGTGTCGCCTCATCACCCTTTACAACGCTGCTCCACATCTGCACAAGCTACCCTCCACTTCGGTACAAACCCTGACCATAATGTATATACACTGACGGGCTCTTAGTTAGCCCGTGCTCTTCCTTCAAGGAAGAGCGATAGGGAAAAAAAAAGCTTCTATTAATTCTATTTATTTACATTAACTCACTCAGCTAATTTGAGAGGTAGCGACATTGATTTCTGTGATAGAATACAGATAGAGAAATACAGAATCATATACATTACTGCGTGGCTTTTTGATAGCAAATATAGTGCATTTACTTATATTTTGGCTTTTTATATAATGTAGATAATTTAACTGGGAGTCGTACTTTTGCATTTACCAATTGTTTCCTTGATCTATACGTTACCTTAATGCAAAAACACTGAAAAATAATTATATATCTTGTACCACACAGATTATTTATAAGTTATGTGTCTATGTGTCTGCTCCTCCGCAATCATTTATCATCACTACAGCAAACTCTGATACATCACCATTATAGAAGAGGGACGAGGCTGTTCTGTAGGACCTGAAGCCTGGGAGGGAAGGTTTGGAGCAGCACCAGCCACATCAAAAACACTGGGATTATATTACCACAAACACGAGGAAATGTATTCTTCTATCCATCTATGTTTGAGCTGAAATGTAGATAGTTTTATATAATTGAGGTGCAGACAGATTCAAGAACACAGGGATCATATTATTAGAATCAGAAGGAAATTTATCTGTCTATATTAATTTATCTTTGGACATAAATATAGATTGATTGTTGTATGTTATTGAAGTCCAGATATATTAAAAAACATGTAGACATCCTTTAAAGATATTCCAGCCTCATACTGAGAGTGAGATACATAGAAGATTAATTTTAGGTTAGAACAGTTTACCTTCAAGTATTATACTGTCACTTGCCTTCTCATAATTTAAAAGGGATTATACACATTATATTTTGAGTATATTGTTATCATAATACATGTATGCATAGTTTAACCCCACACAACAACCCTTATCTGTGATTGTGGTGTAAGATAACAATAATCCACAGGAAATTATAATGAAATGTTAACTTAACTAATAAAACTTAACTATCAAACTAAATAACTATACTAACAAACTAATCAAACTAAACCAATATACGAACTAACTAAACGTAATTAAACTCAACTCAATCAACTAATTCAGTAAACCAACAAGACTCAACACAACACACACATAAACTAGGAAAATAACAACTCTGGAAACCTCATATCTCTGAGTAAGACTTTTTTTCCTCTCGTCAAAAAAAAGAAAATTCTAGTTGTGTAAGTATAGGATACGTAAGTTTTAAATATAGGATATAGGTAATATATAATAGGATTTATAAATATAAGAATGTTGAGATGTAACTAGCTATATTATGTGTATATGTAAGTATAGGATGTGTAAGTATAATTGATGTAAGTAAATATGTAATAACTTCCTAAAACGTAACATAACCCGCATATGTCAAGGCATCATTATCAAAAGTTTTCAAGTCATGCAGGCAATACAATGCAGACAGAAAATTCCAACAGATTGTCAGAATTACTTGAAATGGTTAACAAAAAACAGATGCCAAAGTCCACCATAGAGAACATTATCGAATAACCCCAAAAATATAACTCATTCCCTTATATCACATCAAAACAAACTAAGAAATAAACACAAACCATAAAAATAAAAATAAATAATAAGAGTGACACACCTTTATGTTTATTGACGTTATTTTAGGTGTATTTAAAAGTATTGCAGTTCCTTGGTGTGAGTGTGAAGCCAAGTATCAGTAAACAAACGGTGGTGAAGCTGTGGTTGTATATTGTCAGTTTCAGTCAGTACTCACTCAGTCACACGGCGAGGAACACTCGTCTTCACCTCTGTAGGGCGTCCCCAGGGGCGTGTGTGGCTCTGAGGAAGTAGCAGAAGGACAATAAACAACCAACAGGTGAAATAATATATAGACGACATAATGTATTCCTAGCAGCTACTTACACTGTTAACTTCGACCCTGTAGTTGTCATTATTATATGTATTATTTTATTTATACTCTGTTGTATTATGTTTGTGAGGTTCTGGTATTGTTTTATTTATTATTAGTGATTTATGGTTATCTTGATTACATAGAGTAAGGTTAAAGTACTGAGGTTGAGGTGATTGCCCTTAATGACAGTTGGGTTGTTTAAGGTTTAATTAGGTTACTGTGGAGGTGATTTGCATCCTTCCACTCATTATTTATTCATTTATGGTTATCTTAGCTACATATACTAAGGTTAAGATAGTGAGGTTAACTGTGTGAACGTACGGTGATTGGCCCTTAATGACAGTTGGGTGATTTGGGTAAAGATTCGTTTCTTGAACTACTCACTATCTTGATCCAAACTATTTTATTCTGATATAATTTGATTTGTTTTGAATTAATCTGATGTTTAAAGCGATATCTAGTAGTTAAAGAATCGAATATTAACTGTGATGTGTTTCCTTCCACTCATCATTTATTTATTTATGATTATCGTAGCTACATATACTAAGGTTGAAATAGTGAGGTTAACTGTGGAAACGTAAGGTGATTAGCCTTAATGACAGTTCAGGTTTAATTGGGTTACGGTGGAGGTGATGTAGTTGATTCCACTCATTTGTTTGTGTGTGTTGCAGGTGGATGGACGGTGGTGGTGGTGGTGGTGCTTAGCCTTGTGTGAGTTGATGAAGCAAATGAAGCACACACACACAAGCTGACCTCAAGGCTCATCTCCACACGTACGAGGTAATTGGTGTTCACTTGTTGTTAGTGGTGTGAGGTTGTATTTGTAGGGTCATTATGAATAGGATTTGATGTTTTTTAAGTAAAGATAATTATAATAGTGGTGTTAGATTGTATATATAGTCATTATGAATAGAATTTGATGGTTTTTAACCCTTAAATCGCGGGGATGTTTTGGCGTGCCTGGCCCCCACCGCGGGCATATTCACGCAAAATCATACCTCACTTCAACTTCCTGTAGCTTCTCTCCTATTAAACTCACGTTACTGAAAGAAGTATCATTGTAAAGTCCATACCCTTAGCTGTCTTTTGACGTTAATTTGAACGCTATATGAGCATTATTAGAACGAGTACGGAATTCTGAATTAGGAACTGTGAAAACACATTATAATAGACATATCCACCCCTACTGGATTTCTTTCCTATTAGTTAGCAATAAAAAGCATCACTTTTATACCGTTTATGTGAAACACACCCGTGAAAAGCTCAATTTCCGTTTTATTGTAAAAATCAATGGTTAGCATTACTTGCTAAACTTAGCAATGGACCAGAATCCTCGCTAGAATGCAGCAACTGGTAGGCCTAGGGAGCGTGGGTTGGTATTGTTTGAAAGAAAACAACATGTTTATAGGACTTGAGCACAACCTAATCAAATTTGACGGCGCGTTAATTCAAAAAATGCCCTGTCCACTATTGTGGACACCCGCACTTGGAGCCCACGCACCGGGTGTCCACAATAGTGGACACCCGCGGTTTAAGGGTTAAGTAAAGATAATTATAATAGTGGTGTTAGATTGTATTCATAGGGTCATTATGAATAGGATTTGATGGTTTTAATCGTTGTTTCAGGTCAAGCCCCATGAAGAAGGTGAGACAGAATGATCACCAGCCACAGACAGAACAGCACACATTCCACTCGGAAGAAGGTGCAGGTGTGTGGGTGTTCCGGTACTGAGATATGCTGATATGAATATACTATGTAGGATTGGAATTTAACTCGTGTTTTATTCCATCACTTTATACACACACACGTTTATTTGATTTAGTTTCTTACAGACTATTCTTTACTCGGTTTCTGTTGTCTATTTCTACAAAAGTTAAAGAACACCTGTCATTTAGTCATCAAATAGTTTGATGTTTAAATGTAATGCATGTTTTTTTTCACTTTAGAATCACCATAAGACAAAATTTATAGTGTTTACATTATACAACTCGATATTCGGAACAAATTAAAAACAAAATACCCACAACATTAACATTCATTCAACTCAAAACAAGCAAACACAGACTTTCCTTAAAACAAAATACTTCTAATGTTTCCATGCAGCAGTCTTACCTTAAGCATCAACAATCATGGCCACTCCCTCACCTCAACTTGACCTCAAACCTGGTTCAGATTTCCTTTGTGATCCGCGATGAAGTGGAGAAGTTCCACCGTTCATCCGTCAACTCGCTGCAGTATGACCCCCACATGCAGCGCCTCTACTCCGCCGGCAGAGACTCCATCATCCGGATATGGAACTGCAAGAACCAGCGGGAACCTTATATGCAGTCCATGGAGCACCACACGGACTGGGTCAACGACATTGTGCTGTGCTGTGGTGGCAAGAACTGTGAGTGTGTTGGGTGTGATGGTGAAGTGGTATGTGCTGGTGGACGGTGTAAAGTTAATGTGTCGGGTTTGTGATTTTTTTTGCCTTTAACTATTCAGAATGTTTATTATAAGAGTGAATGTTGATTTTGAATGTTCGTTTCAGTGATATCAGCAAGTGCAGATACAACAGTCAAAGTATGGAATGCCCACAAGGTATGTATAGGATGTTCCTATTATTAAACATTTGTTGGCATTAAAAGAATTAATGGAATTACTATACATGATAAGGCTAACAAAATAACTTTGAATAGTTGTTATTGGCTTTTGTTTAATTGTAAAAGAGACAATTAAAACAAAAAAGCTTTTCTCAAAAAATATAGATTCCAAGAATTCCTCAGCAGTATTAGATTATTCAGATGTATAAAGTTTTACTGAATGAAGATTATCACTATCTATTTAGTTATGTTACTGTTATTATGCTGTTGTAATAATGTAATTGATACTTAAAGGAAGAGAATGATAAGAAAAATCCTTGCAAAATAAACCGTCTTATCTTAATTGCACTGCACACACCCAGGGCTTCTGTATGTCCACCCTGAGGACGCACAAGGACTATGTGCGTGCGCTGGCCTACGCTCGGGACAGGGAGCAGGTGGCCTCGGCGGGGCTGGACAAGGCCATCTTCCTGTGGGATGTACAGACCCTCACCGCACTCACCGCCAGCAACAACACCGTCACCAGTGAGTGTTATGTTCACCATCATTGTTACACCTTCATCACCACATCACCACTCACTGTACACCATGATAACCACCATCACAGTCATTACTCATTGTTTATTTATCATTACTATCACCACTGTCCTCATTATCATTATTGTTATTACCAATGTGTTCTCAGTAATCATAAATATAAGTCTTCATCATCATTACCGTCATTACACAAGAAAAATTATCATGACCCCATTTCAAAACATTATTCAATTATAGTAACTTTACTTAGAGGATTGAGCAATAATACAATTCACAATGTCTAACTTTTTCCATAGCACCACATGGTAAAGATAGATAGTATATGTGCGTATATTTCAATTTGTATATATATATGTGTGTATATTTGAATTGTGTAGAGATTCAGTGTTGTTTGTTATTGCAGCGTCCTCCTTGAATGGCAACAAGGACTCCATCTACAGCCTTGCCATGAACCCTCCCGGCACTGTGATTGTGAGCGGCAGCACTGAGAAGCAGCTCAGGATCTGGGACCCTCGCACCGGGAACAAACTCATGAAACTGAAAGGTGGGCGTGTACTGTGTTTACCTGATCCTAGTAGTGTTTGTGTGTTCATTAGTGTGTCATTACTGCCTCCTAATATTAACAGGGGCTAGTGTTTTAGAGGTAGAAAGTTTGTTAGAAAATACTACTCATTGAATGTTTTGTACGCAGCTAGTTATCTAAATTCTTATATGTGCCTGAAGGAGTGTTGATATATGAACTTGTAGCAAAGTGAAGAGCACTACCAATTTTGTTCTAAGACTAATAATTACGCAGTAAAATGAAACCGTATCTTTTATCCAAAACATGACTTTCTTCCTCATTTTCTCGAAAGCTATTAGAGATATTGGAAATATCATTGTAGCATCTGATAGACCTAATTAAACTCTACAACTGTCATTATGAATATTTGTTCTATGACTATAAATAAAAGGTTTGAAGTGTTATCTGAAGTAGTGATGGAAATTCCGGCTCTTTTCACGTTCACTTAATAGAGCCAATAGATTCAAGTTGAATCAATAATTTTCTTCTGTTCCCAGGTCACACCGACAATGTCAAGTCTTTAATAGTGAACCGTGATGGAACTCAAGTCATTTCTGGAAGCTCAGATGGAACTATCAAGATTTGGTCGCTGGGTCAACAGTGCTGCACCAAGACCATCAGGCTGCACGAGGAGGGGGTCTGGGCACTGCAGGTAACCAGGGAGACGTAAAAAAAAAAATAATAATAAAACAAAATAGAAATTTTTAAAAATCTTGGAGTGTAGTGCTGCTGCTGGGCCTTGTGCTGCTAGTGTTGCTGTGAACTGATAATGTTCTCAGTCATGGATAACGTCTAGCACATGTAATCTCTGTTTTGGCAGTTCTAATAGATCAAATTCCTGGAAGAAAATAGGGCTTCAAAGATGTAAATGTCTATAAAATTCCTCTCTCGTTACAATTACCATAGTAAGTATCTCTTCTCTTCCCCAGGTGAATGAGAACTTCACAACCATATACTCAGGAGGGCGAGACAAACTCATCTACAAGTGTGAGACCCGAGCACCAGACAAGGGAGTGCTGCTGTGTCAGGAGTCAGCACCTGTACTCAAGATGCTGCTCACCCCTGACAACTCGGCTCTCTACGTGGCCACCACCAACTCAGCCATCAAGTGTTGGGTAAGTACATGGAGGGTTAACTATGGTGGAGTTTTATGTGTGTATAGCATAAGACACAAGGAGTTAAGTAGTAATTGAGTATAAGGGAAGAGGAATCAGTTACAGGGTCTGGCGAAAAGCAGGATTTTTTTTTATACTTATTTTTGTTTGCTCTTGGCCAGGACCCTTTTAATGTAGGAAAAAATCATAAATAAAAAAATAAATAAAGTGAAATGCACATCCACTCACCAACTACTCTCCCTTCACTCCCTCCCCAGCCACTGAACAACAGACTGTCCCACTCGGAGGATTACTGCGACAACGAGGAGGCGAGGGAGTTACGGCCCGTCATGACACAGCCGGACTGGACCATCAAGGGCGGACCAGCCATCAAAACTTATGCCGTCCTTAACGATAAACGCCACGTCCTTACCCGAGACACAGAGGAAAATGTGGCATTGTGGGACATACTCAAGGTAAATAAAGTTGTTAGTAGTATATTAAACATCTTGACACATGAGAGGAAGGCTGTGTGTGTGTGTGTGTGCATGTGTGCATGTGTGCATGTGTGTGCATCATATAGCATTGATATTACCTACTGTTCTGTGAGAGGAGGTAAGAGCTTTGGTGTGATGCTTGTTCTTGTTGTTCTTCCGTGCAGGCCGTCAAGGAGGAGGAGTTGGGCAAGGTGGATTTTGAGTCTGAGAAGCAGAAGAGGAACAAGGCCATCTTCGTGCCAAGCTGGTTCACTGTGGACCTCAAGACTGGGGTGAGTGTGTCTGTGTGGCGGCCAAGTGTGTGTGTGTGTGGAAGGCACCGGCAATTAAGTCACTTTATAGTACTACTTGTTTGCTAAATTTATTCTGTAGTGATTAAAACCATGTCAGGAATTGTATTAGAGTTTCTGACTTAAATACTTGATATGCTATTTGGGTTTTTTTTTTCTTTTTCTTTTAATTTGTTTATTTGATAGTGAAGTGTGTGTATGTGTGTGTGTGTTTCCATGTACGAGTATGGATTCCTGTATCTATGTACAATTACTATGAGTTACTGAGTGTGTGTTTGTGTTGCCAGATGCTGACCATCCACCTGGCAGAGAAGAGGGACGAGGTGGACTGCCTGTCAGCCTGGGTGTCAGCGAAGGAGGCTGACTTCTCCACTCAAGATGGCCTGGATGTCAAGTGTAAGTGTACAGTACTAACCTAACCTAACCTTACCTTACATCACTCATTTTATGTTTATATATATGAAGGATCATTATTTATATCCGTCATTGTCATTGATTCTTCAAACACATATTAATAGGTTGATATGGAAATGATAAGATGGATTTAATGCAAAGAGAAATATATTATGTAGTATGTAATTGTCTTTACTTAATCTTTGTTGTACATTTTTACACATTGTACAGCAAAAAATTCTGTAGGTAAATTTCAAAGAATGATTTATAATTACGTACATTTTCCTACAGTGAACTATGGAGAACTGCTTCTGAAGGCGCTGTTTGAACACTGGCCACGCACCTACATGTACGATGACAGCGAGGGGGGGGAGGGGGCTGAGGGGGGCACCGTGGCCAACCAGAACGGCTTCAGTCCCAAGTCTGGCAATGAATACTTCTCCATTCCACAGCACACCCCTGTCATCATCAGGTGCGCGCGCATGTGTGTGTGTATGTATGTGAATGTGTGCAAGCATGCGTGTGTGTGTGTGTGTGTGAATATGTGTGTGTAGAGCTGAAGAATGAAAAAATATTGTTCACCTTATAATTCTTTTTCCCAACTTTAATGATAACTTAAAGTCTACCTCCTTTAATCTTCTCTTCCTCCGCCTTCCCTAACCCTTTCTTTTCTTCCACAGTGAGATCCAGGGCCGCACGCTGTACCGCCTGCTGTGTGGGGATGCGGGAGGTGATACTGAGGGTGTGCTACTCAACGAGATGGTGCCTCCTTGGGTGCTGGACATTGTAGTAGAGAAGACATCACCTAAACCCAAGAACAAGGTGTACTTCTTCCTGCTGCCACACGCTTCCTCAGGCATCAAGCGGGAAAAGAAGTAAGTAACCTTTATTCCTCCTCTTCCTCCTCCTCCTCCTCCTCCTCCTCCTCCTTGGATATACAGATAGAAAGGTAATGTAAAATAGCACCACTTAACCAGGTGTGTTTATCCTCCCCAGGGACCGGCTGAGTGCAAACGACTTCATACAGATCCGCAAGGTGCAGGAACATGTGTATGAGAAGGTGTTGGGTGGTGGTAGTGACACCGGCTCCACCACCACCAACAACAACAATGACCGTGGCGGTGATGACAAGGCAGAGACAACATCCCTGGCAGAGGAACGAGTCCAACTCCTCTGTAATGATAAGGTGAGGACGGGCACGGAGGCAGCTGATAAGGAACCTGTACACTTAATATTTTCCTTTTATGGGGATAGTCTGGGAGGATCTTGTATGTGTGTGAATATGGATGGTTTTACATGGGATTTGCATACTTATAGTGGAATTATATATATAGTTATTGACAAGTTTCAGGTAATTTGTGCTTTTTTTATGGACATTATCCCTACTTTTGACATTTCTTTACAAGTTTTGATGGACAAATCTCGTACTTTATTCAGTTCCTAAGAGAACCTTCAAGACAGAATGTTGAGATTCTTTTTGAAGGGTGGTAGCAGGGGGGGGCACGGTTTGTGTTTACTCCTTGATGCCTCCTTATGATGCCTTGATAAAGGGATGAGACTGTGTGATGCAAAGTGCATGTAAGATGTGGCCAAGGGACATGTATACATCCCTCCTCTTTCAGGACTACTGGGGCCTATGGACATCTTAGGCACTATTTATGTTGCAATAGAATTTTCATTTAGTCTTTAGATGGCAGTGAATGTTTTGAAAGAGTAAGATTCAGAATTTTTTCTGAATGTGCAGAGCACATTGTGTGTAGAGGGAGTTGGAGGAAATGAACCATGATGTTTTTATTTTTATGAATTTTGTTGTAATGTTTAATCATGTGGCAGAAGAAATGTGCATTAACTGAGGGAATTTTTCGTAATGAATTATAGTTTCTCAAAGAATCTTCAAAATTTGTGGTGGGCAATGCCCTTAATGTTGGTGCAGCTTCCAGTTCTTGGTATATTGTTTACACATTATTACACCTCTTAAGTTACACCTCTGTCTACCTCTTACTACCTGCAGCTGCTGTGATTTTCATGTGACTGATCAAACTTTCCTGCAGGTGCTTGACCCTAACATGGACTTGAGGACCGTTCAACACTTCATCTGGGGCAACACCTCCCAGGACATAGTGTTGTTCTACCGACCCATCAAGTGAGACCGACCCCGCTGTGCTGGTCTGCCGTTCTTCCTGCGCTGTGAGCCTCAAAGAACTGGCTGCTGATTCTTTTGTCCTTGAAAAATATTGTTATATATTATTGTATAAATGCGTTTTTTTTCTTCTAGGGTTAATGTAACATTGAGGTATTCACTTGCCAAATCTTTTTTGAATCGGAATCATGTGTTGAGGTCATTGTCACTGTATAGATACATTTTCATCATTCTGTATTTTCATATTCCCATTTTTGTATGTATGGTCCTCTTAGGCCTTGGTTGCTTATATTACAACTCTCCTCTATGTAGTCACCAAACCAAAGCTCTCTTTGACACTTACTTTTGTCATTTCTATACACTTTTAAACTAAAAGTAATTCAACCCCTTTGAGCTCCCTTCTCTGTTGACATTTGGAATCTAGGTGGACTTGTTCCTTCCGTAGTGTAGTGTTGTGTTTAGTGATGCATGCACCACTGGCGGGGACTTGGTGGTGGAGGATTGGTTTATTAATCATTATTTTGGTGATCCTTTTGACCAGACCTTTAAGAGAACCTCAGGAAGGGTAGCACTGGTACAAGGTCTTTGAAGGTGAGAAGACTATTATTTTGACAGACAGTATAGAGGACTATTATTTTGACAGGTAGTGTAGGCGAGTGTCCAGCACAGATTAGAAAACTGTGGCCCCATTGTGTATCAAAGTCTTTCAAATACCAAACATTGGCCACGTTTTTGTCATACATCTGTACACTTGAGGCGCAGTGTTCTGGTTTTCCATAGTGAGCTATGCAGTTCTATTCCTTCTATGGAAAGCCAATCGGTCTGCATGTTTTTTTATAATAAATTAAAACATTGTATTTCATGAACTTGGACTTTGACAATCTTTCAGAGGCTATAAGGAAAAC
The DNA here is from genome assembly GCA_029783475.1 of Metacarcinus magister. Taxonomy (NCBI): domain Eukaryota; kingdom Metazoa; phylum Arthropoda; class Malacostraca; order Decapoda; family Cancridae; genus Metacarcinus; species Metacarcinus magister. The sequence continues at coordinate 1,320,396 of JAPQNM010000021.1, read as the reverse complement.
AAGATTAGATATGGAAAACAAATTCTGTAAATATATTTTTGACCCATAAATCTTGACTAAATGCTTGGTGAGCCTTGGGTGACAGGGTGCTGAGCCACATCCTGATCAGCGTGGTGTGTGTGCAAGCCAGACAAGCTTGGCGTGCTGGCTGTCAGATGGGAACCACATCCCATGGACTCAAATAGCACTCATGTTGTTGGGTTAGACTAATAATATTATGCATAATTTTTTTCAAGTATTTTTTATCCCTTTATAAAATTTCATTGGTTTATAAATGTGCAATTTTTTTAAAGATTTTATTTCTTACGTATTTATAAGAGCAATTTATGCCCATCTGAATGATCTTCCCACAACTAATAGCACGACAAATGTTGAATTGTCTCAGAAGTTCATAGAAAATGTCCCACGGTTAAGCAGGCATTATGAGAGGCACACAGGCTATATTTTTTGTGTGTGCTGCAGAAAACTTTTGCCTCTTGCCTTTCTGGCTTCACTCTGTGCTCAGTGAGTTCCTTGAAGTAGAACTGATGTTGAGAATTTGTGAGTCATGAAGAAGGAAAAATTATGTGCAATGAGTCGGTCATAGTTGCAATGTGTTCTTAAGAAAAGTGGCCACCCCTTCTGAAAAGTCCTGGGACATCAAGGGGAGACTAAACAATATTTATAAACTAATGTGCAGCAGCATAACCATGGTTTCAGGTATAGTGTTATTTTCACAGTGGTACCTTGGTGTGCTGCAGCTGTTCTCCCACGTGTGAAGCCCCTTATAAGCTGTCTGCATTTCATTGTAGACTGGCTTGAAGGAGAGACCTTGCTTAGAACACAGGAGGCACGGACTCCTAATGCTATGTGTAAGGCTGTACAATATCACTGGAGTACTTGTGATTTAATGTGGAGGGTTTTTTGATAAATGATATTACTTACTGAACAACAAAAAGGGTGTGTGATGTCAATTATGTGCATGTGGATATTTAATATTTTTGTTAGATAACAGCCAGTGAAGTTGCAGTCATATATTTTTGCATCATCCATGATGTTTGTCTAACTCGTAACTGTATCTTGTATTCAATTAGTAGAGAAATGTACATATAGAAGATAATTAGAAATATGTGAAGTTTTTCCAGTGTGTATGCATTATGTAACTTGTGTTACTTTTGATATTTTTAGGTATGTATTTGACTCTTGTTATGTTATGTTATGTCCTTATTTTGGGTGATTCTTGTGACCGGGATAATCGGTAGCCTCCTTACTATGTTCCTCATGACCAGACACTAAACCATTGTGAACAGTGAGGAGAAGAATGTTGGAGAATCCTTGCTGTGGTCTGTTCAGGTTAACTTGATGGAAAGGCTGCAGCCCCTTCCCAATGCAGGTCATTGATCAGTAATTCACCGTGAGGTGCAGACAAAAACTCACCAGAGATTAACTCACCGGACAAAAACTCGACTCTTTAATGCAAACGTGGATATAAAAAAAAGTCACCCGATTAATATTAATCAAACTTTATAAAACTTATGAAACCTTATTTGAAACATGCTATGAAAGGATGTTGTTATCACCTCACGCAAAGTACCTGGCGTAAGATACAAGAATTAGGCTTTGTGAATTAGGCTTTGTTAATCACTACTGTGACTATGATGATTGCAAATTGTTTTATGGAATGTTGGATGGATTAGTATTTCTCTCATTAGAAAATGTAAATGGAGGTATGCAGTTTTTGCAGGACAAAGCTCCAGAAGAACTAACAATATTTGTAAACCTTGGAATTGTTAATTTAAGCAGGAAGTTGGTCATTCCCATCCATCATTCTATACACTTTTTGATGGTATTAGGAAGGATGAGACCCTAATCAAAACTATGCTGCAAGATGAAAGAGGTGAACTTCCAAAGAAAGAAAAAAAAGCCAAAATAAACTAGTAACTCTCCAGAAGCGTTTTAAAGACTTGATATGAAGTTTGAAAGTGTGATCGTTGGATGGAATGGGGGAACGTTAATCCATCAAGGTAATCTGAATCACAATAGTTTGTATGTCCATTGGTCATTTTAATGTCCCAGTAACAATGAGAACTTATCAATAAGCTATGTAGGCTGTTACAGACTATTTATTTGTTCCCAACTTTTATTTATCGTTTATTTAACGTATACATTGCTAAGCTTCCTCGGTTTATCTCTGCTAGTTAACAAAATAAGTTGTCCACCACCCATCACGTCATCTGTAACTACTGCTAAGAGTAAACTGTATCAACAATGACTGTTCTGGACACCCCAGTTTGTGTGTGCTACGAAATAGGGTGCAGATGAAAATAAAGGTAATTTGTATGCGACGAATGTAGATAAAGGTCAAACTTAGAACGTTTCCACGTGAAGTAGGAAAGGGCTCGTCAGGCATTAACACACACACTCACTCTCTCTCTCTCTCTCTCTCTCTCTCTCTCAGTTCGAATGTTATTAACCCATAAACGACGAATATATAAATTTACAATTTAATATTTAGTCTTGTGTTAATGTGTAATGTTCATGGATTTTTTTTATTTAGTTCTAACATGACACTAATTAAACTATAACTATAAAATATTTCAAACTTTTCTAGGCGGGAAATAAAGTTATTTCGGCGGGAAGATAGTCACAAAGGTGCGTGAGGGGAGGGTACACGCGCGTGGTGGTGCCCTTGAGGACGTGTAGTAGTAGTTGTGGTTGTGTGACCCGATGGCTCCCTCAAGGACGTCTCCCTCGGATACTACCCATCGGCCTCCCTCGTCTGCCGTGCCTCAAGTACACACCTCGCTCGGGTACGTCGGGTACTTAACAAGGACACCACAGGCTGCTCAAGGGTGAGGTGCTGGGGTTACTCTGCTGTCTCAAAGGTCACGTTCAGATAACAGAATGTTTATTGATGTTAATGTTCTCAAGGTGATTGTTGGTGTTGACTCAATATGTGCTGCAATTATTTATTTTTTGTTTTTTTATTATTAAACTCCATTGTCATTATCCGGCGTGGATATTGAGATAAATGTAATATGCCCTTCACTAACGTCATGCTGGCGTTGATAAGTGTATGATAACTGATAAGAAAACAGGATCCATGTCCGTCCGTCTGGTAATGGTACGTGGTATTTAGAAAGATTATTTTTATTATTATTGTAACCGTGGAAGTTTTCGATGTTGGAGTTACATTCAAGGCTTTCGGTTGTGAAGTGATTAGATAAGGGGATAATATGTAAATTTACTACGTAGTTTAATCAAGTATATATTCAAATCCTAAAAGCCGATGTTTAAGTAGGCAGGAGAAACATAGGTGTCATGGTTATTAGTTCTATAAAGAGAAGAAAAAACGCGTATTAAGATGACATGGTTGAATTTATGAATGAATGACTGACAAGGAGAAATGAGCCAAATATAAAGTTGATACGTGAATACAGAACGGAACCTGAAAGTCATATTACCGAAATAACCACAAAGAAAATCGGATTACTTTTCCTGCTATGAAAGATAAACAAATGACGCGTGTTTAGGGGAGGTAGACAGGAACGGGAGCGGCCTACGATCCTTGGTCCTCGCTACTCTTGGGCAGGTCTCTCCATGACGTCACAGTCCCAGGAGGCGCGTTGCACTGTGAGGTGAGGGAGTTTCCCCATCCGCCGCCACGTTGCCTCTTCACCTCCAAGGCACCGTTTTATCACTCCACCACCTGAACGAAACACTATGAAACTCTAACACCGATCTTAGAGTTAGCGTCACTTTAAACACTGAGAAAAGAGAATAGTATAGTTATTGTTGCGTAGAATTATGTAGTGATAGAAAAGTAATTGGCAACTTATCTGCCATCCACATTCCATCCCAGACAAGTTGAAAAAAGCCAAGTCTTGCATCGTGTTAACGTTTACCAACTGAAACAGGTGGTTGGTGTGTGTTGGAAGGGTAATGACGGGCTGTTGCATCTGATCAAATGGCCAGGAAGCCTTGACAGAGCAGAGACAGTGTTATTACTTATCATTACTTACAGACAGAAGTATAGGCGGCATATCTGCACTCATAGTACTAACAGTGGCAATGCTGGCTGGCAGCCAGATGGCGGTTGACGCATTCTCTCTCTCTCTCTCTCTCTCTCTCTCTCTCTCTCTCTCTCTCTCTCTCTCTCTCTCTCTCTCTCTCTCTCTCCAAATGCATACGAAGGCAATAAAGTACATCTTTACGGTTTGTGGCAGTAGTAAATGTAGCAGTAGTAATAATAGTAGTAGCAACAACATCCATTTAATAATTTGATATTATTAGTATCAATTTAACGTAATAAAAGTAAACTGATGCCAAAAATAACCCATGCTCGCCAACATAAAGGGTTTTGCCTCCCATAGATATGCACATTCATGCATGCAACTCTTCTTTCTTTTGCTCCCCGTCTCCCCAGTTACTGAGGGTGACAGTGAGGCTGGCGCCAATGTGGAGCTGACTAGGGGGTGGCGCCAATCCCCTCACTTACCTAGACTCCCCTTTACCTCGCGTCGCCAGTCGTGAGGCGAGACCAGACTGGGTAAAGAGACAAATAAGAAGTGACACACGAAGACTCAGGGCTATGAGGGTTTTTATGGGAATCAGCAGGACGCCACAAAAATATACACCACTCACTTACCACATAACGTTATATTGTAGCCGATGACTCCGTGTAACGAACTCAAATAAAAAATATCTATTGAATGATACGTATACAGAGAAACAGGAAACGGACATTAAAATGCGATGCTACTTATCAAAAGTGATAAATTCGTAAATGAGTTCCATGTATAGCAGATAGTACGTTGGATAAGTAGATTAAGAGCTCTTCTGAATAACAACCCAATGAAAGGCTCTAATAGGATAGACGAGAAGGAAAGATTACATTCATGCAAACTTAATTATGTTCCATATTTAAGTGATACTCACATCAGACAGAAAAAATAAACGAGTTAAGCGATACTGAGAAACAAGAAGCTAAAATAAGCCGCGACCGGAGTTGAAAGCACGAATGACGCAACACCAATTCAGTCCTCGGAAGCTTAAATATTATTCTTTCCATGTCCAGCGGATACCTTGATGGGAGAGACAGGCGTAGAGGTAGTCTGAGAGGGACAGTAGTGGGAGGTGCCAGGAAGGATGAACATGAATGAAGAAAGGTGTATAGGAGATCTGGCGGTGGCGTGGAGGCAGTGGTGCATGGAGGAGGAAGGAGAGGAATCCAGTATACAGGCGGGAGGAAAGCGAGAGGGAGCTTGGGAACAGCCCTTAGGGAGGAATTGAAGGGAGGAGGAGGGGGGGTGACGTCACCAGGAAGACTGGTCCCAGTTTTCCTAGTATTGCAAACAAAAGGAAAAATATAACTCCTGACTCACATAAAAATGCCTTAGACACAGACACACACACAGTCTCTCTCTCTCTCTCTCTCACACACACACACACCACACACACGCACACACACACAGGAAATAGAGGTAAATTCTAGGAAACGCGACACTATTACGTTCATGTATTAAGTATCAGCTTTGAGTGGAAGCCATGTTATGTTTACGTTAACATTTATAATCACAGCTTGGCTAAATTGTTGCATGCTCAGCTTTTTGCCTTCTTACTGAAGTCCGTTATAATCATCAAGGAAAAGGTAGACACTAAAAACTCCATGACGTATGTGTGTGTGTGTGTGTGTGTGTGATTTATCGCGAGACAGGTATGTATGTCCAGGTTTAGCTACGTGGTGGTGGTGGTGGTGGCAGTGATGGTGGTGCCAGGGTGGCGTCTAGCCCTCACCACCACCACCACCACCACCACCCCGCTGCCATCACTGACACATCGTCACAACCACCACCACCACCACGTACTACACTCCACCCCACCCCTCCTACCACCACCCAGGCACCCACTATCAGGCTCGCGTCACACACACACACGGTCATCCCCGTAACACATTGCACAACGGTCAACACGCACACTACCGCTGTACGTTGTTATCGACACGGAAATCCACCATGCTAAATTTG
>JAPQNM010000021.1:1306891-1309391 GCA_029783475.1 Metacarcinus magister | reverse complement strand
ACAATGTTTTATTTATTGATTTATTAGTTTATGTTAGTATAAGTTCACTTGATTTTTTCAGTTATTAATTTATGATCTATTTGCATATATGTATAATTAATCAGAAACAAGTAATGTTCATAGGTAACTAATGTATAAGAAAAGAATATTGAAACACTCTGGGATGAATGACAAAACAAAAACGCATCATTCAAACACATTCAACACTGTATTAATAATAACGGGAGGTGTGAACAGACGGTAACTCTTTCAAACGGCGCCATCGAGGCTAACTAACACATCATTAATATTTATAATTCAGTGGAAGTTGATTGATTTTATTACCTGGTTATGTTACCTGTCTGACCTTTCCCTAGTAAGTCAGGTGTCATTACTAGGCATACTGTGTTGCAAGTTTCTAGGAAGAGGCAACACTCTCTCCCTCCTCCCCCCCCCGCTCCCTGCCGTTTACCTGTTACGTTTACAAGGTGTGGTGGGTAGACAGTCGTCGGGGATTACTTTAATAGATTGGAAGTATATCGTAGCAAAGGTAAAGGGGAAAAAAGTGTTACAGGGTATAGGAAGATGATATATAGATAGGTAGAGGGTGATGAAATTCGAAAGAAAGAGAGAGAGGAAGGAAAAAAGAGAGGAGATAGTATATTGTGGAAATGATTTAGTCCTGTATGTTCATATTTATTTTACTGATATTCTGGTAACCACTCAGATATATTAAAATGATAATACTGATGATGATGATGATGAAAATGGGAGGTGAAAGGAGACATGGGTGTAAATTGATCACTTTATTTCTCACCCTTTTTACACCATTCACTTTATTTATTTATTTTTTTATACATGTGTCACTTTTCACACCTTCCTTTTCCAACTAGCTAATCAAAATGTTCCAATAATAATAATAATAATAATAATAATAATAATAATAATGTGAGCGAGGATTGGTGCATGTTATAGGTACGTGTGTGTGTGTGTGTGTGTGTGTGTGTGTGTGTGTGTGTGTGTGTGTGTGTGTGTGTGTGTGTGTGAGGCATTACAGGTGGTGGTATGATGAGTCATGTCATATCTGTGCCACACCTGGTAGTGTCATTCATTACATACATTAATTCCTTCCTCTTGGTGTAATAGAAGTAATAATGGAGAGAATATTTCAAAAGGGAGAGAAAGAGAGAGAGAGAGAGAGAGAGAGAGAGAGAGAGAGAGAGAGAGAGAAGTATTAGTGTTACAGTCGACGGGGGGGGGATTGTGTTCACTTCAAAACGTGTTGGGAACGTGTCTGGGCTGGCTGTGAGTAGGCCTATAGGGTTCAGGGGGGGTCAAGGTGTGGTGTGGTGTGTTAAGTGTGTTATTGACCTTGGGTGTAATGGTGTTGATGGTGTATTGTAATGTAAGGTTAGGTGTTAATAGGTTGTCTTTCTTCTCTTTTTCCTCATCACCATTATTGTAGTGACAACACACATACACACACACACCCACATACACGCCAAACCTACACACCCAGAGCCTGAACCTATAATTACTTCCCTCGAGACCGCGGCTGAGGTCGAGATTAACTTGACCTGACCTGACCTCACCTGTCACTTCACCCAACGCTGCACCAATAAACCAACTGAGCCACATTCGTCTGCTGTCCAACCTTTGTGTGTAACGTAACTCCCAAGCTTCTACAATTATCATCAGTGTTAGGTTAGGTTAAGTTCAGTTAGGTTAGGTTAAGTTAGGTTAGGTTAGGTTAGTTAAACATAACATATTCATCTATTATTACCACCCTTCCATCCATCCAACACACACACACACACACACACACACACACACACACACACACACACACGTACGCATTGTGGGAAAGAAGTGTGACTGGTGGGTGTGGGGTAAAGACTTAACCATGATGTTGTACCCAGTAAGTGGATTGGACTGAGAGGCTGGAGTAGAGTAGAGACGCGACCTCCCGCTGAGAGATGATGGGAGGAAACAGAAGGGCGGGAGTACAAAATAAGAGAAGAAGAAGAAGAAGGAATAAAAAGGAGGAGGAGGAGGAGGAAAAAAAGAAGAAAAATGAGAATATGTGTACTAATGTAAATATATCCAATTCTTGCTATACAATCATTAGAATTTATTGCAGGAAATGTGAGTAATAGTTATCCGTGACTTAGATAGATAGATATAGACACGAACATAGAATAAGTGATAATTAAAACTACAGAAGGAAAACACGAGTTTATTCACGCACACACACACACACACACACACACACACACACGAGGAGGAGGTGTATAATTAAATCTTGTTGCCCAATCGACCACATTTCAGTTCTCTCTCTCTCTCGAGTATACCCAATGATCCCACGAGGAGGAGGAGGAGGAGGAGGAGGTAAAATGAGAGTTAGCGGGGAAATAAGAGGAGGAGGAAAGAGGAAGGGAGAGAGGGACAAAAGGAGAAAAGGTAGTCTATGGGAAGGGTAAGGAAGAGGAGGAGGAGGAGGGAGGTAATATAGGAGGAAGGG
>JAPQNM010000021.1:1266891-1289391 GCA_029783475.1 Metacarcinus magister | reverse complement strand
ACACAAGCGGACACACACCAATGAGCGGCCATACAGCTGCAACCAGTGCAGTACTGCCTTCAAGACCAAGAGCAATTACCTGAAGCACACACGGTCACGCTCCCACGCCCAGCGCCGTGACGGCCCCGAGGGCAGCGACGGGGCAGCAGAGTCCGGAGACAATGGGGACGGAGATGAGAGTACCCGGTACCCTAGTGGGCAGCAGTGCCTCCCTGTGGATGTCTCCCTTGGAAGGCACTCTGACCCTGCTGGATCTTCCTTGGCTGCCCAGGGACCTCAAGACGTCTCCAGGGACCATGGTGGCTCCATATATAAGCCCAAGTTCCGAGTGCAGAAACCCTACTGCACAGGGGAGGAAGAGGCTTCCCCTCCCCGAGCTGACCACCAGACCACACCCCCAAGGGACCCTACTGATGGCCATGCAGTCATCAACTCAACATATCATGCTCCTGCTTCCACCCTGGGTCACCCTGGTGCTCACCCCGCCCACTCAGCCCACCCCGCCCATCCTGCCCACCCCGGCCTATCCCGTCACTGCCGCCCCCCACAGGAAGTCCGCGCCGCCCCCAGGAAGGAGGAAGTTGGCCTCACTGGCCCTTGCAGCTCCTCACCTTCCCTCAAAGGTGTTGCCCTGTGGAAGGGCATAGAGCCTCCCAGCCCCGAGGTGGTTGGGCAACACATCAACAAGCTCATTGTGGAGAACGAGGCCATCATAGAGACCCACAACCCTCTGTGGCCCCGGCGCTACAAGAGGCAGCCCAGCCTGGGCTCATCCTCCAGTGAGAGTGAGAGCTCTGGCAGTGGCAGTAGCCGGAGGGGCAGCTTGGCTGACCCCGGCACCAAGAGTTCAAAGGGCAGTGTCCCTGCCCCAAACCTGCAGGGTCAGCTCAGGGAGAGGAGTCACTCCCACACCTCAGAGGCCGTGATGGCTGATACCCGGTGTTCGTACAGTCCCCGTCTTCCACCCACCACCCCTCACCTGCCTCTTGCTCAGCCTACGGCCAGTGCTTCCAAACCTTCCATATCATTGCCAGGACTCACTACCTCTTACTCTCAGTCACCACCTCCCCTCGAGTCTGGCCTCTATGATGCCTCCAGGAGGAGATGCCTGTCTGAGGGGCCCACCACCCCTAGGGATCTCACCAAGGGACGTCCTGCTCGCCCAATGGAGGACCAACCAGACCCACGGAGGCAGCAGCAGCCACGAAACCCTGAAGGTTCCGTCATCAAGACCTTGTTGCTGGAACCTCAGGGTTCTGTGGAGCAGCGTGGGCGGTTCCTGCCCCCCACTGAGACGGGTCTGTACCCGTGCACCAGGTGCCGTGTCCTGTGCAGGACGCTGGAGGAGCTGAACATCCACATGCATCATTTCTGTGTTCAGCGGGCAGGGGTGGGGAGTGACAGGGGCACCCCAGACATGATCAAGAATGGTGAAAGTGGTCGGTGGGTGGTGGAGCAGGATGAGGCACTTGACCTCCATGTTAAACCTGACTCTGTGGATCCTGAGCGGTGCTCTTCACGGAGTTCTTGTGGGCTGGAAGACCTTTCTCAAGAGCCACACCTACAGCAACAGTCCCCTAAGGTACATCGCAGCAGGTCTGCCCCTGAGGGAATCTCTCCTCCTGTCAAGCGAAGAAAGACTTCTGCCCCTGATGAACGTTCCCTGGGATTCACTCCCAAGGGTCTGGAGGCTGGTAAGCTTAACAACCACCAGCTCTTTGGGGGTGAGGTGCAGATATGTGATGGCCATGAACGCAAGACCATGAGGATAGACCCTGGCCAGCGAGCCAGCCCAACCCTGGACATTTGCATACCACCTCAACAGTTAGGTGGAGGTGGACTGGCCAAGCCTGAAACCTCAGTACCCACGTCTGTGGTGGTGACCATTGCTAAGTCCAGCCTCCACTCAGGTGGCACCATGGTGCAGGTGGAGAGTCAGCTTGGCACCACCACCAAGACCACTCCCAGCCTGGTATCTTCAACTGCCCGTCACAAAGAGCAGCCCACCCCCACCATCGCCAAGGCTGCCCACACCTCCACCCTCTACCCTGCTGAAGGTGGACACTTCCCATCCTTTCCTTACTACACAGAGTTTGCCCCACACCTGCAGCTCCCTAACCTAGCTATCCCTGGCATCCCCACCCCTGACCTGGCCGGCCTGTCCTTCACCAACTACTCCCCACGCGTCCCTAACCCCACCCTCCTCCACACTCAGACCACCCCGGCCAGCCACAATATGCCTAACAATCACAAGCACAACATTGTTAGGTCCCCAGCAGGTCACCTTAAAGTGTCACCAACTCCTTTCCCCGTGGGTGTGGGCCAGGCACCATCAGGGGTCATACACAGTGGTGGAGGCCGTGTTCCTGGACCTGAGGCTGAGTCTAAACTTTCACATCCTCGGGACAAAGAAAAAGACAATCTGGTGAGTAAGGGACTGGTTAAGGCTACAGGGCAAGGGTTCCCTACTCTAATACCCTTTGGTGACACCAAGGTCCCACACGTGCCTGGCATCCCCGGCCCATACTCCCAGCCCAACGCGGTGTGTCCCTTGCCAAACGGGGGCCAGCGGAGACAACCAGCCATGTTCACCCTTCCCTCACAGACCCCTGTCACATTCAGCACCTCCAATACCTCCGTCCCAATCAATTCCATTAGGGAGGCAAGTCTGGCCGTGCCAAGACACCGTGAGCCTCCGAGGAGCCCCGGGAGGGAGCGTGTTCATGGTGTGGCAAGCACCATTAGGCTGCCCCAACACCTCTCCCCAAAGGACCTCATCAACACCAGACCTAGACCTTCCCTCAGCTCACCCAGGCTGATGGATCTCAAGCCCATCAACCCAGAGATCAAGCTGCACTCAGCACCACCGGAGGACAAGATCTCCGAGAGGATCCCCGCTTCCCCCGAGCCCCGTCGGCCGGGCACCCCCGTCAAGAGTGATGATGATGATCAAAAGGATTTTCTGACCCCAAGAAAACGTCCAGATTTTTTGGCCCTGAAGCCACAACCCTTCACTCCCAAGTCGTCCCTGGCCCTGATGGGCACAACTCTGGTGAGTCCTGACACACCGCGGCCAAAAAAGAGCTGTGTGCAAATGTTCTTGAATGGGTCGGCTTACACCTACTTGGGCCACAAAGTCTCCACCAAGACCTACTACTGCTGCATCTACCGGCAGCAGCCCATGTATGCGCCACAGGGACCTAACTCCAAGCTGTCCATGTACTCCAACTGGCAGATCAAGCCAGAGGATCCCTTAAAGCTGGTGCCCTACCCTGCCATGAGCCTGTACCAGTCATGTAAGCGTGACCGCACCTACACCGTCGCACAGCCCAAGGAACTTGACCTCATCCAGACACACTCTTCCTACTGGACCTTCAAACAGAAGAAGGAGAAGCATAAGGAAGAGGAGGCCAAGCCAGGGGATAAAGAACTCCCAGAGATCAAGAGTGAGGAGCCCACGAGTGCCAGCAGTGCCAAGGGTTCAGAGGCCAACTCATTAGAGGGAACAGGTGTTGTGATTAAGCGTGAGGCTGAGGACGCCAGTGGGGAGTGTCCTGGACGCAGCAGTGATGACAGTGAAGGGGCTGAGAGCATCGGCAGCAACAAGCGCATCAAGATCTTTGAGGGCGGTTTCAAGAGCACTGAGGACTATACGTACGTGCGTGGCCGTGGCCGTGGCCGCTATGTGTGTGGCACCTGTGGCATCCGGTGTAAGAAACCGTCCATGCTCAGGAAACACTGCCGCACACACACTGACCTCAGACCCTACGCCTGCAGCCACTGCTCCTTCAGGTAAGGCTTCAGGTGCACCTTAAACTGTGGAAGCAATCATTGTCTATAAGAACTTCTCAATAGTAATGCTGAAACAAGATGTGTGTGTGTGTGTGTGTGTTTATGAGATGCCCCAAGATGAGCCTAAGATGTGTGTATTTATTTATTACAGCTTCAAGACCAAGGGTAACTTGACCAAACACCTGCGTTCGAAGGCCCACTACAAGCGGTGTGTGGAGATGGGTGTGGTGCCGGTGCCCACGGTGGTGGATGAGAGTCATGTCAACGAGGCAGCCTTGGCGTGGCAGGTGTGTGCTGCTTAGTGTTCTGTGTTGCATCGCTGACTCAGTTATCACTTCATTGTTGTTACTCTTTGGAAGGAAACATCTAAACAAATAAGTTTTTTTTTTTTTTTTTTGCTTCTTTTTTCTCCTATGTTTTGCATCTGTGGCGTGTTGCGTCTTTTTTTTTTATTTATTTATTTATTTTTTTATTTTTTTAATATATTCCTTTACATTGTTAAGTCATTATATGTTGTGAAGGTCTAATCTTTTATAGGAAATGTGTATCACCATTGTTGCTTTTGCCAATCATTCATACAGACTTAAAACATATATGGAAAGTGCTAAAATATTCTGTAAAGGTTAATGTATTGGTGAACATTTTCATCAACAAATAAAAGAGGACATTACAAAAACCAAGATATAGCCAACAGTTGATGTGTAGAAGGATGGTCTTGTTAGGTGATGCATCCATTGAGAACATTCAATTTTGATATTCATTCAATGAGGAGCACGAAGATGAAGTGTCCTCAATGTCTATCGTCTATCACGGTCACTCCTTTGTACATTAATAGATTTTTGTCACGTATTGATAACCATAACCAGAATATATGGTGATTTTAGCCACTCGTCAAAATGCCGCAGAATATGGCAGCTTGAGAGTAATTAGGCCACACAGACCTACAAATTGATGTGTACTAAGTTTATTTCTTGCTCTGCAGGATAAACTGGAGCAGGAGAGGAAACCCGATGGCATGGAAGGTGAAGATGATGATGAAGATGATGACGATGATGAGGAAGAGGACATGGATGATGATGATGAAGATGATGAAGATGAGTTAGGAATGGAAGGCCACCAGTTCCAGGATGCCCACGAGCACCTTAGTCACGGCAAGATTATCTCCAGCACCTCTCTCAGCGCCCTGGGCACCACCATCACGCGGGTTGGTGAAGGTGTTGGCACCCCCGGCACCCTCAGCACCCCGTCCTCCAGGTCTGGTGTGTTGGTGATGCAGCACACTCCTACCCTTCCATCCTTAGCCATATGTTCCACTTCATCATCCAACTCCTCTTCATCTCCACCTTCTTCCACCTCCACTACCACTACCACCAACATCACAACTGTCACTGTCACGGCCTCTTCCTCCTCCTCCTCCTCTTCTCCCACTTCCTCCTGTACGCCTTCCCCCTCCTCCTCAAGCAGTCCTTCCCCTCGTGGGGATTCCTCCAGAGACTGTCCCATGGACCTCAGTGTGCGCCGGGGGGGCGGGGGCGTGGGTGGGCCAGCAGACAAGGGTGCTCCACACAGGCCTAGTTTCCTGCCTGTGTTGAGTCGGCCGTCACTGCTGGAGTCATCTGGCCTGGCCGCCTCTCCTTCCACTCCCATCCGTGAGCATCCCTCAGAGATCTTGTCCCCCGTCACAGAGTCGTCCAGTCTCCTCAAGTCTATTTACCAGACAACCGAGCGTGCAGCACAGGTGTCCTCGGTGGTGCTGGATCCCAGCACTGAGAGTGGCAGCAGTCGCTCCATGCTGCACGCCTACCTCAGGGAGAGGGCCGTCCGAGACACTGCCATCAAGCGCCAGCAGTACAGCTTCTCATCAGATGCCCCTCCAGGCTCCCCCCACCTGCCTCAAGGGGAACCTAAGGAACAAGGCAAAGGTGCACACCATGAGGGCAAGGATAGGGAGAGGATCACTCCCCCAGCACCTCTCTCCATCACCTCCAACACCACCAGCACCATCACCTGCTCCACCACCTTCTCCAGCTCGGCCATCATCGTCACCTCCAGCCAGGTGTCATCTTCTGCCAGCAGCTCCACCACCTCCAGGATGCCCACGCCCCCAGCCAACCTCACCGTCATGAACAGTGGAGGAGGACTGGACACCAAGACAGCCTTCCTGGTGCCCTCTGGAGTGGTGCCATCCTCACTCAACAGGTAAATGTTCTATCAGGGTGTAACAAGTCACTTTGAGTCAAGCAAATGTTATTATAGTGTTATTTATGTTTTCCTTAGTATGGCACGTGAAGTGAACATGTTTTGATGTCTTGGTGACTTTGTAGGTTGACCAGTGATGATGGGAAGTGTAAGTGTACCTTCTGCCACAAGGAGTTCAACCGGCCGGCTCAGCTCAGCCTCCACATGAACATTCACTACATGGAGCGTCCGTTCCGCTGTGACTCCTGTGCTGTCTCATTCAGGACCAACGGCCACCTGCAGAAACACAAGCGTTCTGTCAGCCACTTCAACAAGGTGAATACATGAGTAGGAGGCTGAGTGTTGTTCTGCATGTGTCACGCCAACACTTGGTAATCTTTAGTACAACTTGAGTGTTGATCTAAGACGGTGTTGTTCATCCTTTCAGGTGAACATGAACATGACCTTTGGAACACCCAGCACTGACAACCCTCGACCCTTCAAGTGTCATGACTGTAAGATTGCCTTCCGCATCCACGGTCACCTTGCCAAACACCTGCGCTCCAAGATGCACATCATGAAGCTGGAGTGCCTCGGGAAGCTGCCTTTTGGCACCTATGCAGAGATAGAACGTTCAGGTGCCAACCTTAACGAGATAGACACCACGGACTGTGATAACTCTCTGGAAAGTCTGCAGGTAAGGTGCAATGCATTACTCAACACCTGAGCTGCATCAAGATAGATTGTCAAGTATAGTAGTCAGTTGACCTTCCTTTTATAATGATCTAAAGAAACCTTAATTTTTATACTTACTATATTATGCAGTTTTTTCCTTTTAAGTTAATCATGAACATGCATGGATCTAACTGTTGTAAATTAGCAGCAGCACCATTATTATTCTTTTCCACATGAAGTGATAACATTATTTGAAATAACATAATTTTCCATATAATACTTCAACTTTCCAATATAAACTCAAGTCCTGTGTGGCGCCACCTGCACCATGCATTCACAACCCTTGTGAGGTGAACACACACAGGTACAGCCCACCTGGAACATGGCACTTCAGCTGTACATGAAGTGAAGTAACACAGTGTCATTCATCACCTCGTCATGCTTCCCTTCCTTCCAGGCCATGGCATCCAGGCTGTATGAGAAGGACCCCACTAAGATGGATGCTTGGAGGACCCAGCAAGGCCGAGGACACCGTGTTCGCACCGTCAGTAACTCCTCCACCAACTCTGATGACTACCCTCTACAGGACGACCAGGATGACCCTGTGGCAGGCTGTGGCCATGATGATGACACAGGTGAGACACTAACACACACAAACACTCAGGACCTGGTCAATAGGATCATTCAAAAAGGGTTCATAAGCTCACTAGGGTTCATACAAATTATTTTCTTCATACCGTTCACTCTGACTTCAACATTAAACATTAAGGATTAGTAACAAAATAGAATAAAAGAAGTATGAAGTAAATCTGTCCATCCATCATCAGTGTTTCCATGTGTGAGGGAATGACAGCAAGCTTTCCTTTGTTTTGTATTTGAGATTGTTGCACATTCATATTTTATTTCCTGGATTATAAGGAATATTAGTTTTTATTAGCTGACTAGATAGACAGATTACTGCTTGAGTTTTATCCTATGATGAAAGGGAATGTTGTGTAAATTTTCTGCTTGTACTGCATAGTGTCCACCCCTCACATGTTGTTTTGTCCCCTGTGCAGAGGGTGATGATGATGAGGAGGTGGGTGGACCAAGGGACGGTGCCAGCCGTGGCAGCCTTCCTGGAGTGGTGGTGGGGCCAGGCGACATCCATGTACAGGCTCTGTCCTCTATTGAGATGGGTCTGGTGAGTAAGTTACCATCGACTGTTTCTATCTACAATTGTTTTATGTAACACACATACACACACAGAGTTGCCTGATAACACTGATCAAACACTGTACCTGAGTGTGCTAACATGCCTCTTCTCTCCCTCTCCTTGGTGTAGAGTCCACCAGCCAGCCTGTTGGCGTGTCATCTGTGTCAGGAGAAGTTCCTTGAGCCTGAGCACCTAAGCACCCACCTGTATAGTGTGCACAAGGTGTCCGTCACTTACCGGTAAGACTCTGAACCCTTGTACTGGGAGGAGATGTTAGTGTTAGTGTGCAAGTTGTTTTTCCAAGGCTTCAGTTTCTTATGTTGCTTGGTTAGTTTTATCTTCCTGATGGACTATTATTTATCTTTTCCTTGCGTGTTCTCTCCCTTCCTGGTTTGATGAGGAAAGTGTCTTGTACACGTGATGATGATGATGATTAATTTGTATCCAAGGACATGTGAGAATAGAATTGCAGCATCTTGTGTATGATTTTTTCAAAGCAGATAATACTATAATGGTGAATCCTTGATGTAATGATGTAATGATGTTGACTTGCTTTGATGTGCTCACTGTAGTTATATTTCAATTTTCTATCTACTTTCATAATTATTATCTGGTTCTTTTGATCACCTTGTCACATCTGTGGTGCTTAGTGTTAGTAGTGGTTCATGTGTAGTGGAGGATGACAATGCATGATATTTAGTGTACCAATACAGTTCACTGATTGTGTTGTGTTGTGACTTCAGGAACAGCTAGCGTCACCCCTTCAGGAGCACCAGCGGGCACGGACAACACCCGCAGGTCCCCTCCAAGGCAGGCTCTATGTCTCCAGTCACATGAGGGATCTGGCTGTCCCTGGCTGCCCTCACACCCCTGCCTGGCCCCTACAGGCGTGCCACACCCCGTCCCTCAGTGGTGTGAAGGGGTGAAGGGGTGTTGTGAACAGTGTCCACGACTTGGCTTTCTCACGGTACAAGTCTGAAGAAGAATTATATTGGTGTGTGGTCATTTATTGTCCAAAGCAACAGTTGTGAAAGGTTCCCCAGACTGTAGATGACTTTGATCAGTAACAACAAGTGTTATGATGACATGGCACTTGAAAAATTTTGAGAAACTTTGTCCATGTGGAGTGTATTAAAACGTGACTCTTAATTATTCACACTTTGCTCTGAAAATGTTGACGTGCCAGACAGTCTGAAATTAATAATTTCTAAGTGAGGTGAACAACGGTGGCTCAATATTACAAGTGTAAGTGAATATTTTAGATAAAAAATATATGTGGATTTTATAAATAATATACAATTTATCAGACACCTTAAATTATGCATCAAATGAATCTTAGTTTCATTAAGACCTGAAACAGGTTTGAAATGTTTAGGAACTTGTTGTGATATTTTTTCTAATAGGTTACTGATATTAACAGTGAACTCTGATCCTGTCATCAGGACGAGACTGAGACTGATATTACGGCTCCGAGCGAGCCAAGACTCTTGAGGGGTGCGTGCGTGTGATGCTCAAGTGTGTGGTGTGTGGGTGTGTGGGTGCTGCCTGGCCTGTCTTACTTCCAGTACATAGCTAATGCAGCTAATACTAATCTACGTGTGAAGACATTGTGTATGTATGTATTTTTATTGTAAATTGTTTGTACTGAAATATCTTGTATAGACACTGTGCCAATATCAGCTCACTTTGTTTTGATTTCATGGGAGATGGATAATTTTTCAGTTGTGTAATGTTAAGTGTATCATCTGCTGTGCTCAAAGGCATGGGAGGTTGTTGAGCCCTGGTAGGCATACAGTGTACCATTCTTGTGTTGTGGGTTGTGTGTGCACCAAGCTGTGCTCAGAGTGGTGCCAGTGTCAGGACTGGACATATTTTTACCTGCTGGACTCATAGTGTCATCATCTTATTTTTGCTGTACTAGTTGTAGAGTTTGTATGAATGTCAGATGTTTTAACTTGCCATAGGGAAAGATATTTTGGTGAAGAAATTAATGTTTTTATACAGCGACAAAAGAAGGCCAGAGTGACTTGGTAGCGTCTGACAAGTGGCATCGTGAAGGGAACTGATGAGGTGTGCAATATGTCAAACATTAACACCATTTATGACTAAAACAATAAATTAAATCCTGAGAACTGTCTTAAGTGCTTTTAATCATCAGGAATTTTCGTAGATATAATAATTTCTCATGAACTGATCAACAAATTTTGATTAGTGTAAACTGAAAACATTCTGTACATTGAACCCTGTTAGTACCCGACAGCGATGTGACAGCACCCGGCCCAAGTACATCTCTTGATACATAGCATACAGTGATGTGTGTGTGGGAGGGAGGGTCATCAGGGCTGGTGAAATGTGACCGCCTTCCTCACCTTAATTCGAGCTTAAATACCCACAGTACTAACAAACTGTTCCATGTAAGTGTGAAAGCAAATACAGTTTTAGAAGCCTTGGTCACCTCCCTCTCCAGCGAGTGAGGTGTGTGTGTGTGTGTGTGTGTGTGTGGCACTGTATGTAGGCGAAGGTGATGAAGCTGGTTGTTGGACCACCTCACCCAGGGAAGCAGATGTACTCGTACCTCTGCATCACATTACAGCTGCACAACTCTGAGGGAGCACAAACTATTCAACTGACAATCCTTTTGTACTTGAGGCAAATAATGAAGTGTGACATCTTGAGAGAGAGAGAGAGAGAGAGAGAGAGAGAGAGAGAGAGAGAGAGAGAGAGAGAGAGAGAGAGAGAGAGAGAGAGAGAGAGTGAGAGTGAGAGGATGGTATCAGGGAATATATTGGTACTTTTAACTGTTAACTGTGAGTCTCTGGGAGCATAATTTTTGTTATAAAAGTTTATTCAGTGTTTTTAAAAATAGTAGGAAAAAAATGTACATCAGTTGTTGTTATTACATAAATGTAAGACAAAAAATTGATATCCTTCAGCATTTGAACCTGTTAGTGGTGACGAGAATCCCAGATCAATAATATGTTTGTTTCCATGACCACTGCTGGATGGCATCAGTGTTTGTATTATAAAAAAAAAAAGTTTGGGGTGGGTGGGGGTGGGGGTGGTAGGATCATTGCCCAGTGAAGTAGTAATGTGGTAGGGTTGGGGAGGGAGGGAGGGAGGAGTTGAGGATCATTATACCACTATCACTTTGGCGTCTAAATCATTCGCATTTTAATTCATACATATCTGAAGTATATCAGATAAGCCTTGACAAGTAATACGAGGGAATACAAAGTGACGTGTAGGATGACCACCTCCACCTCCTCTCTAGGCTGCCTGACGCCTCCCCAACACCAGCAGATGAAACCCTAGAATGAGAAAACATCACCAGGATCTATTTTTGCACTGTTGTTATCATCATTACTAACTTTTTTTCTATCTCTGAGGGTCATGTTTCACTAATTAAGATGCCTTGTTATAGAGGGTTAGACAACTGTATGTAGGGTTGTAACTTCCTTTCCTTCCCCTCCTCCCTCACCCTCCCTGCCCTTAGTGGTGTTAAGGGAGAGTATTGAGGCAACACTTGGTTAGTTAAACATGCACCCTCGGGAAGCAATCCATCACGTCTTATAAACCAATCTTGCTCTTGTAAGTGTTAATTTTGACCACCTTGGATCACTGTTTTAATTATGGATGATGTTTAGTTTTGCTGGTTCGAGGAAATGTGTTTCTTATGACTTTTTGTAAGGAGTGGATGCTATTATTATGATTATTATTGTCATTATTATTTTATTAATGTTATTATTATCATTATTACTATTACTGTGCTGTTGTTATTTTTGTGCATATAATGGACAGCAAATATTGGAGAAGTAGAGATGACATAAAAAAAGGAGATTGTTTTTCAAAGTTATGTTGAAATATTTGCAGAGTTTATTTGGACTTTTTATTTATTTATATATTTATTTATATTCTTTTTCTGAATCATTTATTGTTACATGAGGTGAAGAGGCATGTGAGGCTTTGTATTGTGTGTTATGTTACCTTCCATGCAGCTGAACCGTGTGTGTGTGTGTGTGTGTGTGTGTGTGTGTGTGTGTTGCAACGGTCCAATATAGAGGGTCTTTTCAGTGCAGTCACATTGGTAAAGTTTTATAATATTCTTTGGAAAATATGAGTTACTTTTAGGCTATTACATTGAACAAGATTGACAAATATTTCACCAAATGATGGCAGTCTAGTGAAAGATTATACATGTTCAATTATGTACATTAAACTGTTGCATTTAGTTATTGTGTAAATTTATACATAAATATGCATACCTCACATTAACTTAACATCAGAAATTGGTTTAAAATTTTTTTTTAATTATTAATTCTCTTAGTATTCATAAATTTGGACATTTTGATTTGACATTCCCTGACTTTCCCGTCTTTTAATTGATGTCACGTTGCCGGTAAAGTAATGTTAGTGTTCATTGTACCACGTGTGATGCATTGACCTCTTGTAACGTGTGTGTGTGTGTGTGTGTGTGTGTAAAAACTCCTTTATGTAATTATTGTTGCACCACCTTTTATTTTTGTTTATTTGTGCTGTTTTCTTTGTGAAGTATTCTCGACTCCTTGGTGAAGGCAGACTACATACCTAGAGTGTGATCGACCAACAGTTAGTGAATGGCAGAGTACATGCACGAACACTTAGGGGAAGGAAGGAAGGAAGGTTGGTGATACATCAGTAAGTGTTAATAAGTTTTAAAGTGTTAATTTGCTCTGTACTTTAATAGGTTGCTTGTAAAACAAATATATATATGAGCAAGAATTTGAGTTCCTAATGGTTATGTAGAGAAAATTCTGTGATGGAGACTTTGTACATATATTTGTTTTGTGTCAAAACAAAGATGCATTGGATTATAGACTTTATTAACCCACCGGGGAATTAAGAATGGATGATAAGGGAAGGAAAGAGGGAGGGAGAACATTAGCTAGAAATTTGGTCTGGAGTAAAGCTACTTACCTATTAAAGAACACTATGACCAATCTAAAACCTATTACTACTACTACTACTACTCAATCCCACATAATCATTCTTCCATGCTCCAATCTTACTACTACTATTATTACTACCAATACTTCTACCTTCACACATTCTTTACAACCCAAAAGCTGATGTTCCTCTGAAGAAGGTATTATAAGTAAGGTGACGGGGAGGTGGTGTGAGGCGATCAGAAATACTACAGCTACAACCAGATATATTACTAAAGACGGAAAGACAAAATAATCCAAGGTATGTCATTGATCTGTGGCTTGTTCTGTTATAATTATACTGTTGTCATATTGAGTTTGTGACTTATAACTTGTTTTGGTAGCTTAACATAAATCAATCAATCTTTAGTCAATATATCTGACGTCAAACAGAAAAAAGGAAAAAATCATACATATACAATACAATACAATACCATTCGGCCTCTTAAATTACTTTTTTCTTTAGGGAACCGGCAATATTGATTAAGTTTTTTTTATTGCCCTTCCCCGGTTTTCCAATAGCAAAAAAAATCAATAAAAAAAAATAATATTAATAATTCCAATGTATTGATTAATCGACTCATGAATGATAAGCGACGCAAGATAGTGACACAACTACTTTGATGAGCGAGATAATAGATAAAACCCTATCTTCTCTGCAGCCCCGCCACTCACACAGTCATCCTAGGTGTGCTGTGGCAGGTAGGCAGCGTGGTCATACAAGGTCAAATACAGGTCACCTCAACGAAACTACGGGTACGAGAGAAAGAGAGAGTTTAGTTATGATTAGAATGAAAAAAAAAACAACTATTATGGCTATAGAAATGCAGAATAGACGTTGAAATTATTGAATTATTGAGTTTAAATCATTGAATCATTATTATTATTATTATTATTATTATATTTTTTATTACCACTATTATTATCATCATTATCATTTCACCGTTAGCAAGACAATCATGCCGCGCCGCCTCACCCCCGCCAAGTTAGCTGAGGCAAGGGAGTGCTACGCCATCTACGGTAACAAGGGCGGCATACCCATAGGAGAGTTAGGCAATGCCCTGCGTGCTCTGGGTATCAACACCACCAATGCAGAGATGAGGACCATTATAACAGACATTGGATCACCACCTTCTGTCAACTTCGATTTATTTAATGTAAGTAATGTTCAGTATTCATTCCGTTAAGTCACCCTCATGTGTTATTGTTTTGTTTATGCATTCTGTATTTACTGTTTTTTCTTTGTGTTTATCTTTTTTAACAAGTATTGGGCGTTAAAGATGGAAAGTAAAAAATCCATTTGATCGTGACTCCCTAACAAGTAGTATTGAAAAGGTTTAAAAAAAAAAAAGACAATTTAGTTCAGAGAGGACAGGGAAGGGTTGACTATATAAGTTTTCCGGCGGTTACTTTATTTATTTCGCATTAACTCATTCACTATACAAGCTTGCAGTGCCCCCTCGCTCCCTCACCTCACGATTATTGATTTCTGGGAGTACTTAACAACAAGTGTCTTGGCTGCCTACCCCTTAATATCACTAATTATTCCTCATTTATAGCGTCATGTCATATTTTAAGTGTATTTCACAACCTTTCCAGTCTGTGTTGTGCAGGGACTTACCACCAAGGGAGACCCAAGAGGAGGTGAGGGAAGCTCTCGGTCTTTTCGACAACAACAACGACGGACGGATTTCCACAGCGGAACTCAAACACATGATGATGACGA
Organism: Metacarcinus magister; assembly: GCA_029783475.1. NCBI lineage: Eukaryota > Metazoa > Arthropoda > Malacostraca > Decapoda > Cancridae > Metacarcinus > Metacarcinus magister. The sequence continues at coordinate 1,274,864 of JAPQNM010000021.1, read as the reverse complement.
TGGGTGAGAAACTGTCTAAGCAGGAGGTGGACATGCTGATCACCGAGGCAAACATTGATGAGGATGGAATGATATCGTGTGAACAGTTCGTGCAACTCATGACACAAAAATAGTGAACTGTCGTTGTTTTGCAATGGACACTTGGTAAAGTAATTGTCACTTCTACTACTGTACTGCATGCCGTGGAATGTAATATTTAAGGAACTATTCGATGATAATAAAAAAGAATCGTTGAAATATGCAGAAAATATGGTGTATATCAATTTAATCTGAGCTTAGCACGTGCAAATTCTGAATCACTAAACTATGATGATAAATGGTACTAAAATCGATCCTCGGCCGCTCTTTCAAGCTTAAGATTTATTGTTTTGAAGATTAATTATACAGTATTTTTAGCGGCTACCATAATAACAACGATTGATTACAAGTAATGACAATAAGAAGAGAGAGAGAGAGAGAGAGAGAGAGAGAGAGAGAGAGAGAGAGAGAGAGAGAGAGAGAGAGAGAGAGAGAGAGAGAGAGAGAGAGAGAAAAAAAAATCCTGTAACATAACATTCCTAACATGGCTTGTTAGTAGAATAAAATTATTTGATGATATTAAAACTTCGAACTAACACGAATTAATACTTCAAGTGTTTCAAGCCAACATGAACTATTTTTGAGCAAAGATGAATATACCAAACATGTATAAGGATTTCTTAATAGATAATATGGATTTGGATATAAGGAATAGCTAAGGGTGAAATAGTTGAACCTAAATCATAATATATAAGCTGTATATAGAATAGATATAAAAATGAAAGTGTCTCGTTTCATTCCTCCGCGTTTCGATACCGTAAGAAAGATTGCGAGGCGGAACTAAAAACTCAGTTGGAGACAGACAGCCAAGAGGGACAGACGCACCTCAAATAATTACCGTGTTAGTGCTTTCTACAGCGATATATACAAGTTCTTCATACATCACAGTGTTACTATATATATTAAGTGTCAATATATACACCACAGTGCTGCCAGTTCGCCTTACCGTCACTGATACACACCATACTACTTTGTGTCCCAATGTAGTGTACCGTCTCTATGCAAGGGTAAGTCACTGATTGTACTGCAGGAGAGTGTACGTAGTATAAAGTGACTTAGAATAACCTGACAACCCATGATATGCATAAATATATAGTAAGCAAGTTTTAATGATGAAATAGTAAATAGAGTACTCGTAAATTGGTGATATATTCTCGTCTCCCCCACACCCCGAAGCCCCCTGATTTTGGGTCCTTATCGCTCCTCCGTGAAATTTATTTGCAGTAGAGGGAAGGCGGCATATATCTCTCATTTTTTATATACGTTTTAAGGAATTTTAAAGAAAAGAAAAGAAAAGAAACTAAGGACTGGTTTGGACTAGATGATGATTACTGATATTGAAACACAAATATATATACTCTAAAGCGATGATATATAAATACACGTTGACAAAAGGATATAATAAAAACACAACTGAAGCACATAACTGTAACTATATATTTAAGTTTTGAACTCAGTCATAATTAATAGATAGATGTACACAATGATTACATAGGACATCATGTACTTCCTATTATAACGATACATGCCTCGTACCCACCCAACACTTGATAGGAGAGAATACTTTCATTGGATAGGACCTCCTGTATAGAATAATAACAATAGTATCTCCTATGTACAAAAATATGCAACATTATAGATCAGAGACAGAGGACATGGAGGGATGGAGAGTAAATATATGTTTTTTTACTGTAAAAATTTAGCTGAGCATCGTACAGTGCTCTCCATATTGTCGTACTAGGAATAATAATAACAATATTATTAATAATAATAATAATAATAGTAGTTGTAATAGTAATAATGAAACTTTTTTTTATTATCATCATTATTATTATTATTATCATCACCATTAGTGTGATTCTAGTTCCATTATTATTATTTATTGATCGCCTCAGTGGCAGGAGAGTGGATGTAAACAGACAGCCAACCAACAATACAATACAACTCTTGGAATGTTAAGGATGAAAGACTCGCTTCCTACAAACTATCAGACACACTTCTATTTATAACCTCCATGGAAACGCTTAAACAGGATCCAAACACAATAGCAACAATAAGGAAGAGCATTCAACTAGGGTTCCAAGGCGTCACATGCATTCACTCACGGATATAAAGAGATATAAATTGAACTTATCCTAGTAACATTAGCTGCCTTTAATGGCTTTCAATTAGGCAGTCAGTAATTGAGGAACACCTGGTAGGATAATTAACAGGTTTAATGCTCGATGGATCATTACTATTAAGATGAAAAGATCGTTGTTCATAATATTGATAAAACAGAAAACAGATCACAGATAAGCAAGGAGTTAGACAAATGAGAGAGCGATTGAAAGGAAGGAAAAGAAAAGTTGACTGAATGATATAGTGTTTTCTTAGTCAGTAGATAATCAATATTCGATGTACGGTTGATAATGAGTGAGTAAAAATAATTATATGAACTAAATCAATGAATTATCAACTATTGTAATATTTGATGTGGTTTGTATGTATGATTTATATTAATGGTTTGAGAATAAGCTGAGAAACATTAGGGAAAAAATATTATAAAACTGAAAACTGAAAAATAAGTAGGATATTAGACTTCAAGTGAGACAAATTACAAAAAAATAAAGTAAAGTAGAATAATAATAATGATAATAATAATAATAAAACCGGAGTTGGTCACTATAACATAATCTTATAATACCATAATGAGATAATAAACTGACTAGTATGTTGATGTAACACTTAAAACAAAAAAATGAATTATAAATATCACGTAAACATACAAACATAAACAAACTATGACTTAAGATTAAGATGTAATTATGTGTGGATATATACACAAAAGCAGCTTGTTCAACACACACACACACACACACACACACACACACACACACACACACACACACAGTGATGCCATGAGCTCAGGTACAGTAGCAAGGGATGGCGGAGGTGCACAAGAACAAAATAAAACCGAAAATAATAATGCAACGAAACATTCAGACACAAAGAGGAGAAAAAAACACAACACAATGATAGATAGAAAGACAATAGTGTAAAAATAAAATCTAACCTACATGAATAAAACACATACACACACACATACACACCCACACACACACACCACACACACACACACACACACTCAAATACAATAGCCACTGTAGGTTCTCATAGCATCTTCGGTGTATGTTTTCCCAGGTAGGACGCCGGGGCCGAGGTGGTGATGGGGACAGGAGTGACCGTGCGGGCAGCGGCAGAGTGTGTTGGTGTTGACGTCTTCAAACTGTGGCCTCTTCTTCACCGTGAAAAGACGACAAGGCTCCTTCCTCTGACATCTCAACCGCTGTAAGTGTAGAATGTATAAAATTATTGTAAAGTGAATTGTAAAGGGAATATTGTAAAGTGGAAGTGATTGAGGTATTGAGTTCATTGAAGGTTATCTGTTAAATTTAATGCAGAAATGTTAGTGTTTCTTATAAGATGGACTGGTTTTCGATATTTGTGTTGCTTGTGTGTGTGTGTGTGTGTGTGTGTGTGTGTGTGTGTGTGTGTGTGTTGCAGAGTACTGTAGTTATGGTCATTCACAAAAAAAAAGATACATCAAATGAAAAAAAAAATAACATATAGAATAAAGATACGAAAAAAGGAGAAAATATAAAAAGAATAAAGTGAATACAATAAAAAAAAAACAATAGAAAAACGAAAAAAATCAATAAAAACAACAAAACCAAACCGAACCACATTAACTTAACCTATAAATAAATAAATAAATAAATAAATAAAATAAATCAAACAGACCATCATAAAAAGACAAAAGAGCATCACAAACAATAAACACATCAACTCACACTTTCCGGGGAGCACGCAAAGCTGTATACAAAGCCGGGTCCTCTTGGTGTCTTGTACGCATGCCGCTTGATGATGTAAGCGACGGAGTGAGGTGGACAGTGGCACTCCATCACCTGGCGCGTAGTGTTGTCAGGTTCTGTGAGCAACGTCCAGGTAATGTCACGGAAATAACGACACCTGGGTAACTCCTGCACGGGCTCGCATACCTGTTAATGAATGTTAGGTTAGGTTAGGTTAGGATGTATGTTAGTTGTATTTACCACACACACACACACACACACACACCACACACACACACACACACACACACACACACCATAACCTCACCTCTTCCTCCCCCACACCCTACCTTTTCTCACACTTTAACACACACACACACACACACACACACACACACACACACACACACACACACACACACACACACACACACACACACACACCACTACCACCTAACCTCACCTTGTACTGCCTTGTCTTGTCCAGGATGGTGTGTCCGTCATCCAGCTGTAGGGAGGCTTGGCAGGACTGTTCCCCGGGGCACCTACATTGACGTTCCACCCGAGGATCGCCGTAAGTATCCACCTTGTTGCATACCGTCCAAGGGGAACACACCGGCAGATCCTCCTCAGTCTTCTGCAGGAGGAAAAAAAGAGGGTTAGAGAGAAGAAGAGAGATTGAGGATAAGGAGGAAAAGGAGGGTTAGAGAAGAGAAAATGAGGAAAGGAGGATGTAAGGGAGGAAAAGAAGGATTTAGAGAAGCAAGGATTTAAGGAAGAAAAGGATGAGGGTAGAACAGGAGTGAAGGATAAAGAGGGATAAGACATAGGATTACCATAAAGATTGGCTAGGATGTATGAAGGATTTTGATGAGAGAGAGAGAGAGAGAGAGAGAGAGAGAGAGAGAGAGAGAGAGAGAGAGAGAGAGAGATTGGTAATTTCCTTTCTACAAGAGAGAGGAAGGGCACCCTTACCTTCTGCAGTAGAGATTAAGAGCGAGAGATTGGGTATTTCCTTTGCACAGGATTGTTTACCTCCTACTACAGGAGAGAGAGAGAGAGAGAGAGAGAGAGAGAGAGAGAGAGAGAGAGAGAGAGAGAGAGAGAGAGAGAGAGAGAATGCCTAAGGGACCGGAAGGCCAGATGAGGACTGAGATGGGAGTAGGAGGATGCTGTTCCCTCCCCCCCCCTCCCCCCTCCCCCCTCCCTCCTTCCCTCTCTTCTACAAATTTTCCATTGTCTTCATACAATTTATTTTCTCCTTCCTGGCTTCTTGGAGGGAAAGGGAGGGAGGGAGGAAAGGGAAGGGGGGGAGGAAGGGAGGGAGGAAAGGAGGACAGGATGGATTTACTACGAAGACAGAGAGAAAGAAAGAGAAAGAGAATGATTTTAGGGGGAAGGAAAGAAGGAGGTGGGGGATGGGGGGATGGGAGGGAGTGATCGAGGTCAGGGTCATGGAAAAGGGGGAGGCAGGGGTTCAGGGGGGTCAGGGGGGGTCAGGGGGTCGTGTCTCCCTCTCCGTCGTTGGCACATGAGAGGAAATCAACCATTTTAATGAGGAAACCAGGTTGGATTGATTACAGGTGAAGGGAAAGGTAGAACTGCCTTACCTTACCTACCTTACCTCTTACCTTACCTTACCTTACCTTCCTTACCTTACTTACTTATTACCTTCTCTCTTTACCTATCATTTATTCTCTATTACCTCTCTCTCTCTCCTATCATTTATTCTCTCTATCATTCTCTCTCTCTCTCTATTGTCTCTTATACATATCTTCCTTTCTCTTTTCTTCTCTCTTCTTTCAATTTATTACTTATGTGTATTGTCTTCTCATTCATTCATTCATTCACTTCACACACACACACACACACACACACACACACACACACACACACACACACACACACACACACACACACACACACACACACACATGGGAAAACCTCGCGCCCTCGGGTCAAGTTCAAACCTCAGGTACATCCGGAGTGAAGGAATGAATGGGAATGGAATGAATGGAGGAACTTTTATGAATGGAGAGAGAGAGAGAGAGAGAGAGAGAGAGAGAGAGAGAGAGAGAGAGAGAGAGAGAGAGAGAGAGAGAGAGAGAGAGAGAGAGAGAGAGAGAATGATAATAAAAAAGAGATTGATAGAGAGAAGACAAGATAAATATGGAGATAAAATAACAAATAAAAAGAGAGATGAGAGAGAGAGAGAGAGAGAGAGAGAGAGAGAGAGAGAGAGAGAGAGAGAGAGAGAGAGAGAGAGAGAGAGAGAGAGAGAGAGAGAGATGAAGAAGATAAGTAGTACATATGAATAGATAATATTAATAAGAACGACGATTCGAAACAAAGGAGACAGGAGCGTAAAGGAAACCCACACACACACACACACACACACACACACACACACACACACACACACACACACACACACACACGCAATAGCTAGGTTGGCAAAGGAAATGAATCTTGCTTCGTTGTACTCTTAAATGCAGAATGAGGACAGAGTGGTGGTGGTGGTGGTGGTGGTGGTGGTGGTGGTGGTGGTGGAGAGAAGAGATGAACACGAGACGCTGATGTGTTTGAGAGAGAGAGAGAGAGAGAGAGAGAGAGAGAGAGAGAGAGAGAGAGAGAGAGAGAGAGAGAGAGAGAGAGAGAGAGAGAGAGAGAGAGAGAGAGAATCATTTCCTATCAAGTGACACTGTGGTTGGGTGAGAATTACCAGTCAGAGAGAGAGAGAGAGAGAGAGAGAGAGAGAGAGAGAGAGAGAGAGAGAGAGAGAGAGAGAGAGAGAGAGAGAGAGGTGGTTTTAAGGTGCTGTTGTGTGACCTCTCAGTCCACAGCTCCTCCTCCTCCCTCCTCCTCCTCCTCCTCCTCCTCCTCCTCCTCCTCCTGTTACCATATTTGGCTCTCTCATTCACCTGCCTCTATTTGGTTATATTTTCTTCGTCTTCCTTCTTCCTCTTTTCACTTCAGTCATCTTTTCAAAACACTTTATTCCCTTTACATCAATTGTTTCCTTTATTTCCCCAACATTGTATTCTTTATTTGGACATTCTTTCCTCTCTTCCTCCATTTTTTTTTCTCTTTCACCTCCTCCACTTCCATCTTTATCTCCTTCTGCAGTACCTCCTCTTTCTTTCTTCCTTCTATTTCTCTTCCTCTTCGTTCTTTTCTACCTGCCCAGCCACACCTCATACCTCTCCTCCTCCTCCTCCTCCTCCTCCTCCTCCTCCTCCTCCTCCTCCTCCTCCTCGCTTGACTGCCCAAGGAACTCCAGGTATGTGATCCCACCTGACGAAGGGACCAAACCCACACACCTTCCAAACACCTTTCATCACCCTTATAGACCTTCTTCTTAAGGATCAAACTCCCTCTGGTAACCTCAATGAATGACTAGGGATCTCCGTGGATGAAGGGCGTAAGGGTGAACACAATGCCACGGGTTTTTGACTCGTGTATGTGGGTGGAATGTGGGCGGTGTTTGTATGGGTGTGGGCGTGTGGGTGAAGGTGGGTTGGAGGCTGTTTCTCTTGGGTGTGTGTTTTCTTTTCTTATTTTTTTTCTTCCTTTTTTTTCTTTCTCTCTCTCTCTCTATCTCTCTCTTTCTTTCTTCAGGGCTGCCCGAACTGGTGGTGGTGGTGGTGGTGGTGGTGGTGGTGGTGGTGGTGGTGGTGGTGGTGGTGAGGTTGCAGTTCATCTCGAGGTCTCTCTCTCTCTCTCTCTCTCTCTCTCTCTCTCTCTCTCTCTCTCTCTCTCTCTCTCTCTCTCTCCCAGCTAAATGAATGGGCGAGTGAATGGAGGAGGAGGAGGAGAGGGGGTCTTCTGCTGAATGTGATTGGGAGGAGGAGGAGGAGGAGGAGGAGGAGGAGGAGGAGGAGGAGGAGGAGGAGGAGGAGGGGTAGGAGGGGGGGGTGAAGGTAAACAGGATCCAAGGGTCAAGAAAGTGAGATCCAACTCCACTCTGGGTTAAGATTGAGGTTCTGATTCCTTTGTTGTTGTTGTTGTTGTTGTTGTTGTTGTTGTTGTTGTTGTTGTTGTTATAATACAAGATTCTTTTCC
>JAPQNM010000021.1:1256891-1259391 GCA_029783475.1 Metacarcinus magister | reverse complement strand
AAAAAAGTAAATTTAAGCAGAAGTAGTTAAAGAAAAGTATATAAAGTAGTAACAAGAACTTCAAAGTTTAGTACAGTAAGTAATTATGTTAATTAGAAGTAAAAGTAGTAAAACAAGGTCACAAAATCACAGTTAGTACACAGTTACAAAGTAGTGTTACAAATTAATTCAGTAGTAAACCAGCAAGTTTTAAAAAATAAGTCCAGTCACAATAAAAGGAGTAGTAAGTAAGGTAGTAAGTAGTTTATAGTAGTAGAAGTAAAGGACATAAGTTAAAGTTATAGTAAAGTTAGAGTAAAGTCAGGTATTAGTTACAGAGTAATATCAAAGTAAAAGTATATAGGTTATAAAGTAAGTTCATTAAAAAGAATAGAGAGAAAAAGTATAGTAAAGTAAGTATAAATCCTAATATATTATAGTACCTCCAAGGTAAAGTCAGTAGTAGTATCCAAAAGTAAAGTACAGTATAGAGTAATACAATAAAAAAGTAGTAAAGTTAAAACCAAGTAACATAATAGTTTCATAAAAATAGTAGAGTAGTAGGTAGTATATAATTAGTACATAGTAGTAGTAAAAGAACAATAAGTTAAGTAACTTAGTTTAGTAAGTCAGTTAACAACAAGTAAAAAGTAAAAGTAAGTAAAATAGGAAATTAGTAAGAGAAATTAGTAAGTTAGTAGTAAAGTTTACGAAGTAATAAGAAAGCCCAACATGTTAAAAGAGTTAAAAGTAACAAAAGTTAGTTAAAAGTTCAAGAAATAAACATAGAGTAAAGTTAACAGTAAAATAAATACCTCGAATAGTAAAAATCAAGTAATAGTAGGAGTTAACTAATAGTGAATAAATGTTAATATTATATAAGTAGTAAAGTAAAGCCAGTTATATCAGTATTTACTTAGTTATAAATAAGTAAGTTAGTTTAATACGGTAATAAGTAGTAATAGTAAAGTATATCAAATTAGTAAGTAAAGAGCTATAGATCACAAGTTGTAAGTTCAGAAAGTCAGTAGTAAAGAAGTAATAAGTAAGTCAAAATATTAAGTATTAAGCAGTATTTATTTCACACACTCATAAAAATAAGATAGAAAAGTAAGAAGTAAGTTAGTCAACTTTGTACACAGACTTGGGGGATTGAGCCAAAATAACGTCTTGCTGTGGAGGTGTATGGTGGAAGGTGGTGGTGGTGGTGGTGATGGTTCGGTGTGTGTTGATAGGATAGTGATGAGGGTGATGGGGTGTGGGTCGCGGTGAGGGAGCCCCACACATCACCACACAACCCCAAAGAGCCACCTCAAATATTAAAAGGTGGGGGAGCATTATTGTGGTTATTCTTCAGGTGGTTGTTGTGGTGCGGTAAGAGTGTTGCGTTTTTGGAGGAGCGAGGACACCGCCTCAGGCTTCTAGGATCACTCAGTACTACTGCTATCCACTCTGACTCTAACCAGTATATACGTTCGGTTGGCCTTGTCAATGGAGGCGGGAGGGGCTTACGGCACGCTGATTCTCAATGAACGTGGAGGCGCCCTCTCCATCCTCAGCATCCTTACTCATCCTCTCCTCCCCGACATCCGTCCGCTACTTTCCTATGTCGATATGTAGTAGTAGGCGTACACACAAGTCCTCCTCATATCTCCTCTCGCTGCCGTCCTCTCCTCCTCACGACTTTCCATATATAATTCCCCTTTCGACTCCTCCTCCTTGTCCCTGTTTGGGACACTTTTAGTAACACACACACAAAACACCACACACACACACACACAACACACACACACACACACACACACACACAACAAACCACACACCATACACACACATAAAACACACAAACACACACACAAACCAAACACACACACAGCACAAACACACCACATAACAAACACAAACACAAAACACACAAAACACACACACATAAACACAACACACACACACACACACACACACAAACACACACAACACACACACACACACCACACACAACAACAACAACAACAAACATTAACATGGAAAATTTAAAGAGTTATGCAAAAATCCATTTAAATGTAAAAAAAAAAATTTAGATATACTGAGCGCAAAAAATACATAAAGTTAAAAGACATGATTTCGATTCAGTTGTTATTATACACAATATGATGATGTATGACCACCAGAGAGAGAGAGAGAGAGAGAGGAGAGAGAGAGAGAGCGGGAGAGAGAGAGAGAGAGAGAGAGAGGAGAGGAGAGAGAGAGAGAAGCAGGAAGAGAGAGAGGAGGGATAGGCTGATTGCGAAAACCACATAAAGACAAGAAATAAAAAGAGAAAAATAAAAGAAGGAATGGAATGTGGTGACGGACAGGTTTTATAGTAGTATTAGTAGTCATATAATAATAACAAACAATAATAATCATATATCCACTGAAACAAAAAAGAAAAACCATAGGTTGGTGTGAGCATAAACAGCCAACAGGAAGGGCGGGTTGCTCCTTCGTCACTGCTCTCCTACAATCAGCGTGAAGACATTAC
>JAPQNM010000021.1:1145710-1235710 GCA_029783475.1 Metacarcinus magister | reverse complement strand
ATTGGCACATACGCAACACTTAAATAAATTGAGTAAAAATAATTTCACCCTTTCAGATATGGGATACAGCATGAAAATATAATTACAAGTTTTTATTTCCAGAGTCCAGTAATTAATCGGAGTCCGACCCTGAGCCAGAGTCTGAGGAGCGTGAGTCCGAGCCAGAGTGTCGAGGGGATGAATTCTGGTTTGCCACTGGTGTTGCAGTGCCACTCCTTCTGCTGGACCGACCTGACCTGCTGGACCGGCCTGACCTCGCTGACCTGGCAGACCTAGGAAGGGAGGAGCCATATTGTGATTAAATATTCAAGGTGAGGGGAAAAAGTTTGTTAATAATAATAATTTCAAATAGATCGAACATAATAAAAAACCACGACACACACACTTATGATAATAATTCATAAACTCGCTTCTTTCCTATTCCAAGATGTGTACTGTCCAAAGAAGAAAGAGAGAAAGAAAGAAAGGATGAAGAAGTAGAAGAAAGAAAATGAGTTTCATGCAAGTTGAGGAGATAAAAGGGTGATTTAGAATGTTTCACTGGTGTTGCTGGACCAACCTGACCTTGCAGACCTAGGAAGGGAAGCCATGTTGTCGCTAGACCCACTTGTCTACACACACACACACACACACTTACCTGTCTGAGCTTGCAGGTGAGGCAGTGTGTGACCGGGCTGAAGGGGTGCGTGAACCTGACTTGGAACGGGAGCGAGAACGTGAACGGGAACGCGATGCAGAACGAGAAGCCCGGGACCCTGACGACGACCTTGAACGTGACCTGAAACACAGACCCAGGATGATGAGGAGTCACAAGAAGAAGAAGAGTTAAAAGAGGAAGAAGAAAATGATAAAGAAGAAGGAAAAAGAACAACTGATAAATGCATGAAAACGATATTATCACACAATGTAAGAGAAAGAAAAGAGCAAGAAGTGAACTAACAAATGGAGAGAAAAGAAAAAAAAAATAACAAAAGGAAGAAAAATTGTATTCATAAAACCAATTACGGTACTTCTTTATTAGCTCACCTGGACTTAGTTTTGCTCCTTGACCTTGACCTTGGTGACCTTGTGCCTGACCTTGACCTTGAGCCACTGCCTGAGCGTGAGCCTGACCTGCTTCGTGCTGGCTCCTTGCTGCGAGAACGTGACCTTGCGCTGCCCTCATCATCGGAGGGTTTAGGAGTGCCGGGGGGAGTGCCTGTAGGGGTGCCTGTAGGGGTGCCCATTGGAGTACCTGTAGGGGGGGGGGAGGGGGGGTCATCATCATCATCATCAATATCTGTCACTATCACTACAATTATCATCATCCATTATGAATTAACTACAGTATTAATATCTACCAAGTTATTATTATCATTCTTTCTCTCTCTCTGTCTCACCTTTCTCCACGTTATCCACCTCCATTTCTTCCTCCTCCTCTTCTTCTTCCTCCTCCTCCTCCTCTTCCTCGTCGTCCCCGGGCGGCTCCAGCATCCTCTCCCTGAAGCGTTGAGTCTTGTGTTCGTGTGCGTTGAGGGGACGATGACGCACCACCAGGCGGGAGTTGTTGGGTTGTTGGCCTTGCTTCAACCTCCTCTTGCTCAGTCGTACTCTGAAGGAGGAGGAGAGTAGTAGTAATGGTAGTGAAAATAAGAGTTGCAGTAGAAGCATGGTGATGGTGGTGGTAGTAAAATTTTTAATAATAGAAGGGTGTTAATGGCAGTAATAAAAGTGAATCAATGTCGTAATAATAGTAGTACAAATAACAGTATTAATGGTATGTATGGCGGACTATTTCTGGTTACTTGTAGCAAATACTCAAACACACACACACGAGGACATGATTGCTAGCCTTCCATTCCTACTCCGCTGCAAAATCACAACACCTTGACTTACATCCATCATATATTCTCTGCTAGGTGAAGAGGATGGTAGTACTAATAGTAGCAATAAAACAAACATTCACTACCTCACCCCCACACACACACACACACACACACACAGACAGACACACACACACACCTTGTCTCGAGTTCATTGTAGTAGACACCATCATTCCGCATCACCATGAAGTAGTTCTCCTCGTAGCCCTTGGACGCCTTGTTCTTGACGTTCCAGTTGTACTCGCGTGCCATCAGGTAGTCGTACTGCTCCTCGTCCTGGTACTCCACCTGCTCATCCTGGTCCTTCTTCCTCTTCACTAAGGTCTCATCAGTAGGGAGGAAGTAGGCGACGAATTGCTCACCACTCTCGTCCATCACACCTCTGAAGCATGGTGAAGGAAGGTTAATAATGTATTGTGGAGTGTAGGAAATATATGTATGTGTGTGTGTTAGAGGAAGAAGTGTAAGGGTTGTGTGTGGTATTGGGAGACAGTCAATATATGAGTAAAATTAATGAATAAAAATAAATCCAGGGAGTACTAAGAGGGGAATCGCGTTAAATTTACAAGGTGGAATAAGACAAGTAACATCCACAGCTAGGATACAAAAGGAGAGGAGAGGAGAGGATTTACAAGGGATGAGAACAATGACTTAGGGACTCCTCTTGGGACACTGTATCTCCCACAAAACACAAACATTAAATCCCCCCAAACAATACATAATCAAAAAACAAACACATGCACACACCTGATCATAGCCTGAGACATTTCCTCGAGCTGAGCCGGCATAGGCCTTCCCACAGGGGCAGGATCTGAATCAAAGATGACCTGGGCACAAGGGTATTTCCAGAGGGAGAAGTCAGGGTAGACCGCGAACTCTTCAACAGCCGTGACGCCGGGTTTGCTGTAGTGGTTCTCCAGCTTGGCCTTGACGTCCTTGAAGGTGTGCTCAATGGCCTGCAGCTGACTGTCTCTGTCTGTGTATACATTCTCGTCCTGTGGGAAGGAGGGAAGGTGTGAGGTGGTGTGAGTGAGGTTGGATTTGGGAACGAGGGAAGGAGTGAGGAGATTTATGATACTTAAAATAGCTTTCTTTACACATTTTGACAGTGTACCAATAATTTTCACTGAACGAACAAGAACAAGGTAAGATAATTTTAGAGCTCGGCAAATCTTATCTAAAAAAATAAACTGATAAAAGAGTTAAAGACTATATAATAACTGCATAAAAGAGATATAAAGAGGATGGATAAAAAGAATAAAGACCAAGAGGTACTTACCGTTGCCTTCTTCCTGCGCTGTGCAAAGCCGACCGTCGCCTCAATCTTCTCGTTGGTCTGAGGTTGGAAGCGCGTTGGTTCCGTGGAGATGTACTCTGTCCTCCGCAGCCAAGACACATTGACGTGGTGATGCCGGGACCGCTTGGCATCCTGGAGGGGGGAGGGGGGAGGTGAGAACAGTAGAAGGGAGAGGTAGAGGAGATACACAGGAAGGGAGAGCAAGAAATAAATGAAGAAATAGGAATGGAGGTAAGAGAAGAATGATAGGAGAGGAGAGAGCAAGGGAGGAGAGGGGAGAGGAGAGGATATGCACATTAATTCAAAACCACATTATCACGTTCACCCTCCAACCTGTGGAGTGAGAATGTCGTCCTCGAGCAGCTTCTCGTCGGTGGGGTGCAGCTGTACGCCCGGCATGGGTGTGTATGCATCGGGGTTGATGAGGTCAATAGTCACTCCAAGGTCATGCTCCGTCAACACCTCATACCTGTAGTTCTTCTCCAGTGAGGTTTGTTTATACCGAACATATCTGAGGAGAAGCAGAAACAAGGTGGTGTAATGTGTATATATTTTTTTCTTTTTTATCATTTCTATTCATCTTACATACTAATTATACTTGCACGAGGATATTAATGGACTACAAACATCATCATCATCATCATCATCATTATCATCATCATTAGCACAGTAGGACAATTGCTTTCCACATCCTCCTCCATTTAACTCTATCGTCTGCCCGTTCATTCCAGTCTACACCAACAAAATTTCCTAACTCGTGTCTCCATCTAGTTATCTGTCTGTCCTGCCTTTAAACTATTTAATTAATATCAGTAACAATGTAATAGTCTATCCTTTAAAAACCTTTATGTTAGGATTTAAAATATCTTTCAAACTTTTCAATAGTTTATATGAAGAGCATTGTAGTGTGACAAATACATTAAAAGCAATAAACACAAATATATGTTTATTTCAAAAAGCCTTATAAATATAGTACCAAAATTGCTAGTACTGTAATAACCTAAACGTGTCCTTACCTGTTGGAGTCGAAGGGATAATTGATAAACTTTGGATCAAAGGGAATGTCCGGCAGGGTGTTGCAAAACTTAACTCGACTCACCAAGTCAGATCTGTGGAAAGGAAACTGGTGAGTGCCGAGGCAGACTAATCAAGAAATTATGTTTCCTAACAATGACAAACATCACAACAGAATGTGTCTGCACCTTCATGATGGTTAAGTTGTATGTTATCTAAGAGGTAAATGTCCGATGAACTCGCATTGCACATATGCAAACATACAAGTGTATACTTACACACACTCTGATACTTACACACACACACACACACACACACACATACTTGTTCTCAGATGTACACATAAGTGAGCCAACCTTATTCTATCTGAAATTGTACTCAGCTGGAAAAAAATATAATAAATAAAAAACAAAAAATCAGACTCTCGTGAAATAACATCTGGAAAGCATCACCAAATAGCATAATTTATACTTGCCTTCGGATGTGAATTTGTTCCTGTTGAGGATGGCTTGTAAGAAAGGAAGGAAAATTACTGTTCTGAACTACTAGCAACACTACAACGACTTACACACAAAACACGGACAAAAACATCAGAAATCTGTATAATAAAACAATCTACTTGTCATTTCAACTGAGGTCAAAGTGAATTAAAGATTACTGATTCTACTTACCCACCACAAAGTTATTCTGGATACATATTTTGAATACCTTTTTTCTGAGTCACATAAATCAATGAGCAACACATCCACATATTAAAGAACAAGTTACATAATGTTGCACAGTTAACAAGGTTCTGCATTTCCAACTCTCCTAATCCCTGCAACTTGTGTTAGGATAAGACACAGATGATAATTCTCCTGCATGCACTATACTGTTCCGCTATAGGTGCTGGAAGGTTACTTCTATTACCTATAAAGGATGTGTTGTCTGTTTTATATTCCCTTTACCTTCCAGTCTGAAAACTCAGTTACTAAATAATACCAAAGAAATCAATGCCATCTTGGGATATATTAAGCTTCGAGGGGAGGGGATGAGGTGTGAAGGTGAGGCAAAATTAATCATATCAAATACTTTTTAATAAATACCACAATTAATTCCCAAATCATCATTATGGTATTGAAAGGCATGTTCTATGTTCCCTGAGTCACACATCATCACCAAGCCACACAGTCAAGTGTTACCTGCACACCAAACAACACCTTCACTTTTAAGGTCCTACTTGACGTGTTGCTGTCACACTCAACACAAACCACACATATGTATTCAGTATGTCACTGAAACACTCCGCTGTGGTCCTGATGTGCATTTTGACGCAATACTTCAAAACTTAATGCATGTATGGCGCAGAAACAAACAAAAAATACAAATAACAAGCCATAAGAGAGATAATGGGCATTACTTGAAAACTAACCTAACTTCACATGAGACTAATATAAAATAACATAAAACTAACTTAAACAAACCTAAGCTAACACAAAACTAACATGAATTAACACAAATTAATATAAATCAAACACAAACTAACATAAACAAACATGAATACCAACACCACGCCGTAATATCGCTAGTAAACAAAACACAAAATGAGGTACATTCACGAGTCTCCGCGGCTGTATAACACACTTTACACTTTACTCTCTACACCTTGTCCTTACCTCCTTTCCCCGGTGCGTGGGCGTTTATCACGGTCCACGGCATGGGCCTGGTTCACTGTGGGCGGCATGATTCCCTCAGGAGAAAAGGAAACACGGTATATAAGTAAACACACAGCGGCCGCCTTACCTCAGCCACTCACACCATAACAAACAAACACGGATTATTATTTTTCTTCGTTATATATTGTTTTTTGTTGCTAGGAATATATAATTAAACAAGAAAAATATAATAATGTAATAGTAATGTAATAATAGCTAAAAATGTGGGCTAAGTAGCGTGTATTGTTAATTTTAAAGGGTAACGAGCCAAAAAAATTTTCTTTGAGAAGGGGAAGGAGAGTTAATACGAATAAAGTAAGGACCAGAGTGTGTAGGGAGGAATATCCACGCTTTTCTATATTTCATTTTAGTATCATTATCCATTTTGGGTGTATCCTCTCACAATTGATATTTTTTCCATTAATGAAAGTCTAAGCTCATTCAAGCATTTATATTTGACAATGGCCTCATACAATTTAGCTGCCACACTGGTTCCTTGTTTCCTCCTTTGTATATATTGTATTTGTATTAGTAGTTTTCCAATGGAGTAATACAGTATGTCACCCTCCTGTAATCAGCTCACAATCAGCTTATGTATCTTGTCTATTAATAAAGCTTTACATTCTATCAATATACAATCTTTACTTTTTTTTTTTTACATCCACTCAATATTACTTTAAATTAACTCATATAATCTTGTAGCAAATAAATCATAAAATATGCTGTACAATTAGAACCTTGAATATAGTGATGGAAAGGTAAATAAAGGTTTAAGAAAACACTGCACCAAGGAAATAACTTATTATACACTATATTAAAATTAAAAGCAGTACAACACTGAACTAATTAAAAACTAATAATAAAATCACCAATGGACAATCTTAATTAACACAAGGCAGAGCAATTAAGTTTCCTCTCCATTAAATAAAGTTATAATTAATTAACCTTACACCTTTTCATGCCTTCTGTTCTGCCAAACTTACTTAACTTAATAATTCAACACAAGTCTATAAACCAGGAGTCACAGCAACGGTAATATAAGAAATGCAGAAACAAAAAGTCTAATAATGCAATAAAGTCACACAGATATCAGCGCAAAGGAAAAATGTGATTCTCCCTCACACTTTGACATCTTGTGATCAAAAGCACAAACTTATCCTACGTAAAATACAATTAATATTTAAAATCTATTACCGATTGGACCAAACCAGAAAACTAACCTTAAATAATAAACTCTATGGAAATAATAATTTATGTTTATAATTTTGTAAAGGTAATTGAAGTAAGGAATATTAAGATAACTAAAGATATACAAAGGCATTAGTACTTTCCATTTAGCTGTCTTTTTTCTCTAACATGTAGATACTATAGTAACACACAGACAGCCTCGTTAGGTCACGCACGACTGTTGCTGTCTATTCATCCTTCCTTTGTACTGGTCAACATTTTAGTAACAATAAATAAAATCTCTTTTCAAGTATTAATTCTCGAAGTTTTTGTAAAATTGATAAAATTGACCCAAGAAGAATGCAAATTTTCATACAATTATATATTGTGACAGGAAGAAGAACATGCTTTCAAAGTCCAAAAACCTAATAGTTTCTGTGTACTTTTTTGGCATCTTGGAAATGGAAATGAACAAAGGTAGGAGTGAACCAATAGTATGAGTGTAAAAGTGGCAGTGTTCTCCACAGTTTGGCAAGCTGTGCCGCCCTCCTTTGGACACCGGGATTGTACTTCATGACGAGGGTGAGGATGATGATGATAATAATGATAATGACGATGATACGATGACAATAATGACGATAATGATGATTCTTTACACCATACCAAAATGGACATCTCTTCCAAATGAGTAGAAACGAGATCTTTTTAATGAGTGTCTTTTCATGCAAAAAAATAATCTCAACTGAGCATTATCAATAATTTACGGGAGATTAAGGGAAAGTTTAATTAAAATATGACAAGCTCTGCATCAAGGGTTCAGGAAGGGGTGAGTGAGAGCCTCCGTAGCACTGATCCTTGTGTCGGGTGAAGGGTCAAGGAGTCTCATGAGCAAGTGGTAAGCTTCTGGGGGGTACATTTGGCCCGAGGATGAGGAAGAGGAAGAGGAGGAGGAGGAACATGACGACGAGGAGGGGGCGGAGGAGGAGAGAGAGATACCCCAAGGCACATCCACCTCTTTAACCCCACTCTTGAAAGCTGTAGAATCTTGGGTATAAATCACACTCTTCATGGGATTCACAGGTGTGTCTTGCTTACCAGGTGTGTAGGCAGGTAAGGGTGTCATGTCTTTTTTATTAATACTTGATTTCTGTGATGGTGTTCTCTTCTTTGGTGGGAGCCTGGGGGAGTCTGTGGCCAAAGGGGTGAGGCAGACACATATACCCCGCTGGTGACACCCTGCGCACAGCTCCCCTTGTGGTGCTGTGGTGATGCGGGTGTTGGTGTGCAGGAATTCACACATCTTCATTAAGTCCAAAGGGTGACACTCCTCGCTACACTTAAACAGCTTCCCTGAAATGGCGGAAATTTATCATACTATCTCTAACAATTTATCTTGCTATCTCTAACAATTTATCTTGCTATCTCAAAAAGTGTATGAGAAATGAGTGATTATTATTAGAATCATTATCTCTTATCATTACCTCCCAGTTTCTTACATTAATGATTCCATGTACTATATATTTTTTTTTTTTTAACTAATTCATGTCATTACAACTTCCTACTTTACCCTTCAAAAAATGTCTTTCTTATGTAATATTTCTGTACATCATGCAGGAAATACAGACGTAATATTTAAAGAACAACTAAAATAACTGAAGGGAAGTATTTACACACACACTTCACACTGCATTACACATCAATTAAGTAACACAAGCAACCTTCACTTAGACATTACACATCATCACCAACACAACACAACACAACACAACCCAGCGTCACTCACCCATCTTAGCAGCGGCACGTCTCACAGCAGCAGTGCCGAGGAGTGTGGTGATCTCAGCCAGGTTGGAGAGGTCGTCAGCAGCACGGAAGAATGGATAGCGTCCACTCAGCAGACTCAGCAGCACCACACCCACTGACCACATGTCAACACCTGCAGAACATGTTTGTTAGTTCAGTATATACTCTCTGATCTCCCTTTTGTTGGTACTAATGTGCTATTCTCAATTTAATTTTTTTGTTGCAATTAGAGAACCAGCCAAGGGTAATAAAAACGTTATAAAAAGAGCCCACTTGTGTTTGTCTGTTCCCTATAGAAGAAAAAGTAATACAAAAGTTATCCTGATGACATTCAACCCCACATCCCACCTGTGTCTTGGTTAGGGTGCCGCAGCAGAACCTCGGGGGCCCTGAACCCTGGAGTGCCGGCCCGGGGTGCCACTTGGTTACTCCTGGTCAGGCACACACTACACACCTTCCCACCTCCATAACAGTGGCACGACACCGCTCTCAGCACACTACCCGAGCTGGTCTGAACCTGGCGAAAGGATACACTTATTACTGACTTACAGAAGCTGCCTTGTGTAGGTCAACTTATTTTCTTATGTTCTTATTATTATACTTATTTAACCCTGTAATGGGGAGGCAAAAATACTGCCTTGTGTATCGTAAAGTGACAAAAAGGGATGGAGAGAGGTCTGGGAAGCCTCTCCTCTTTACTCTCTGCTATGAAAAGACAAGGTGAAGAGAGGGAGGAAGGGAGAGTACAATCACCTTGAACTCTATATACTTTGTCTTATCTAAACCTTTTTAATGGGGATATAAACCAGGTGTATATATATAGATAGATAGATTACACTTATTACAACATACAGTACTAATGATTGGTGTTATGAGTGGGGACAGGAATAGAAATGATCAGAAGAATATACAGCTGAAAGTTAGGTTGCAGCAGAGGTTACTTACTTACTTGAGAGGTTGAAAGAAAGACCTACAAGGGAATGGAAAGGTAGTGTTATGCAACTATTACATCACACAGACTAAAGAATTCACAGGTGTGCAAGGAGACAAAGCAGGAGAGAGAATAGAATGTTTTTATAGGAAGAACAACATAGAAGTGAAGAGTCTTATATGTTAGTTACTTTGACATACACTATTTCAAAACTACTCAAGCTAAATTACAAACACTAACACTATCCAAATTATTTACTTGGGTTTAAAATTATTGTAGTTTAAAATTCAAATAAGTCACATGCCACTGTATGTCAAAAAAAATATAACTTGTCTTGATAAAATAAATGTTCAAAAATATCTAAATGGTAATTGAAAAGTAATAAAAATGTATACATGTAAGAGGATACAGACTCCTTTTAGTTCACTTCAGGTTGTGTGTAGAAGAAGAAGAGGACATATACTAATTATAAACTATGGGAAAAATCTAACCATACTAAAATCATATTACTATCTGTGTGTGTGTGTGTGTGTGTCTCACCTCAAGCAGCATTCTGTTGTTGTTGTTGTTAGCCTTTGAGATGGCACCATTAACATCGGGTGTGAATGAGAGTCCTGACACCCTTGGGCTGGCGTGGGTGGGGCCGGGCAGGCTGTGGCGGGCCGGCGCAGTGCTCTCACCCTTCCTTGTGGCGTCACAAGGGGAAGGTTCTGTTTCAATAAGTTTTTATTTTTTTATTTTGTTGATCAGAAGTACTTAAAAAACTAAGGAGAATAAAAGTGAAATACATTTGAATATAATATACATGTACATAATATCAACTGTCCTTTAATCACTGTCATTAGAATATATAACATGAATTAATAACATCTGGGAACATTACTGTAATACCTGTTTAAGTCTTCTTTATATTATTCAACTTCAATTTTGTATCATCTACATTTACATCCACTCTAACATTACTAATCCTTGCTAATCAACATTAATGCCTTATAATTAGAATAATATTTACTCGGAAAGAAAAAGAAAATATTCAAACATCCAAAGTGGTACTCACTCTGCACTGATGAGTTATCATGGAGGTGTTTGGCCAGACCCTCCAGCTGTGTGTTGGCCTTGCGACACAGTGAGGATGCAAGCTTTCTCGGGGATCTCCTGAGTCCATTACAGACCTCCAACCGCAGCTGTAGTGCCCCAGTGAGGCTCCTCTGGGCTGTGGAAGGCAGTAAATAGACAGTAGTTATACATACACATAGATATATAGACAGACATGTAATGCTTTAACTAACAAGTGCAAAGGGAATGAAATTGAGTGAGATATATTTAAATACATCTACTGCTAAGTGTTATAAAACAGGGAAAGAAAACAAACACCTTGACCCACCTCCTATGCCGGCAGGGTCCAGTCTGCGGTAAGTGTCCACGCTGCAGGTGTGTTTGGTGGGTGAACCCGGCTTGGTGGGGGAGGCAAGGACAGGACAGGTTAACATAGGGTCTCAATACGTGGATGTGTGTTAAATGTAACTCATTATATCACATACATGATGCATTGACTCAACTCTAATCCTGTATATTACGTTAGAAAAGTTAACTCAAGACTAGATTGTTTAAAAAGATGAAAGGTTGAGTAACACAATATATGCCTTTAATACCTCCGGGTCATGAGCTGCTGTCTTCTTGGGAGTGACGGGAAAATCTTGACTTTGTGTTTCAAAATTTTCCTTTTTTGGAGATATGTGGGAGACACACTTCTTCCTGGGAGAACGACGAAGGGCCTGCAACAGGATATCATTACTGTTGTTATAATTACTGTAATGAATGAACAATGATAATGATGTAATGTAATTTAGTTCTTGAAATGCTCTTTACTACTTGAATGAATACAAGTCATAGAAAGATAGAATACTAAATGCAGCAGTGTTCCATATTTATCAAGGCAAGGGATAAAAAGTCTATAGATACAAGATACAAAACAAGAAAGATTACACACTTATATCATGTAAAAAAAATTCAAATAAATACACTCAATACACTTAGGTGGTACAACAAAAGAACATCCATGAGGTGTGAACTAAACTTAATAATAGTGTATATATAGTAGTAACATTATGCCACGATTCACCCACACACTCGCATACTAAACTAAACCTCCACTCCTTGCCTTTATTTCTCCTACTTTTTTTAAACCCATTTTTATTTACCCTTGGCCAGTACCCTTCAAATGTAAAAAAAAACACAAAAAAACCAAACAACACCAACACCCAATACAGTCTCCAGGTGTTGGCAGGTAGGTACTCACAGTGTTGAGGCGACTGGTGGTGCTGGAGAGGATACCCGCTACTTTAGGTGAGGCAAAATTACCCACACACTGTCTCTTGTCCTGCTGCTGATCCTCGGAATTATCACCTTCGTCCTGCCCCAAGAAGATGCATAAATGAGATACAATACAACCACACAATTTCCATGCAGGACCCCACATACAAATACAATTCAAGACCCTTTATATTACAACTACAGTAGGTATAAACACACAAATTTATTACCGCTGAGTACACGCTTAGTTTCCTCTTGACAGTCTTGGCGGAGGAGGTGGTGAGGGGAGTGTCAGTGATGGTGGGGGTGGCGGCCTTCACCACTGTACCTTGACTCACTACTCCACTACTCCTTCCTCCTTGACTCATCTCCTGCGCCAGCCCAAAGTCAACCAAGGAGTACCTGTGTGTGTGCGTGTGCGTGTGTGTATATGGTAATAATAATAGGTGTAAGTCTATGTATGTAAGGAAGACGAAGACAAAAAAAAAAAGACAAAAAAAAGATGTATGTATGTATGTGTGTGTGTTATTTGTGGAAGGAGCAATACCTGACCCTCAAAGCTATAGTGGGACAAGTGATACATCCTTCCGAATTAGTCTAGCACTCTTAAGCCGTGACTGTCCCCTGTGACCAGCTCCAACAGGGCAGATGGGCGGGTGCAAGGAAGGAGGGTGAGGCGGGACATTCCTACTAACTGTTACTAAATGGTGTTGAGAAAGAGGTAACAGATATATACAGATACGTAATGTAGCATTGATGTAGTCTGTATTTTTCTGTCTTATCCAATATATACAGATAAATTCATAGATGTATATAGTAGTACATACATACACATATACATATAAAAAAGATATAGATACACAAATAGATCATGATAGCAGTTTTGGTAGGTAGAAAAAGAAAGATAGATAGAAAGATAGTGACAAAAATTATGACTGACATATATATATTGATGGACATACATATTCCTGTACAACCCAATCTTTTTAACACATACTTACATCCATAACATAAATAATTCCTTCCTTCCTTCATTCATACAAGTAACTCTTCCAATATACAGCTTTACTTACCATAATTGTACATAATATACAGTAATAATACACATTCATACATAACTGCAAGAAAGAAAAAAAAGAGAAAAAAAAAATATATATAGAGTACCTGCGATGGCGTCTGTTATATAGGAAGTTAGCCGGTTTAACATCCCTGTGTATGACCTTGAAGCTGTGTACGCGTCTCAGCGCACACAGCAGGTTGATCAGGTAGTCACGCAGCTCCTGGGTTCCCATCGCACCAACGTACTCCTGAACACATGGAAAAACACACACTTGGAATAAACGACGGAGGAACACGATGCAAGGAAATATAATAGTGTGAGGTATTAGACATTAGTAAATATAATAGGTGGCAAGAATATTGAAAGAGAAAGAGAAAGAGAAAGAGAGAGAGAGACCAAAGCATGCAAGGATAAAGTGTAGACAATAGGAAGTGTAAACATTTCTCAAATAAACACAAACAAACCACACTAAAAATAATGTGATTAATACAATTTATCAAGTAATTATGCTGCACTTAATTACATTTAGCACAGGTAAGAGAGATGCAAGGTGAGGCTACAGGTGATAGGATGATAATTAAGTAAGTATATTAGTAAGTATATACGTTATCTGGATAGAAATTAATTAACATTCCACTCTAACTTCCACTGTTATGTATTTTTCCTCAATTTTAAGTCAAAGGATTAGATCAAATGAAGGATGTGTGTTTGTTGTAGGAAGGTAATTATGTTGTGTACAGGAGTGGGTTGTGTATACTCACTGAGAATGGGTTATGAGGGAAGTGTGGCATGACCAGCACCACATGGTTCATCTGGCGGAAGCACATGGTCACACCCATCACGTTGTCCTGACCCCTGCCACACAAGGTCAACACAACACATCATCAACCACCACTTGCATTATTAACACAACTCATCACCATCATCATTAACATCATCATTATTCAGGTAAACCATCACCACCACCATCATTATTAACACAACTCATATATATTGAAAGTGTTTTTTTTTTGTATAGTAAAAATAGTTTCTGGAAAAAATTATCTCATTCTAACTACAGTATACATAAGGAAATATGAATGTTTTTTTTTCAATTTTTTTTTATTTGGGTTTAGTTTGCTGTGTTCCTCACCCAATCATCTTGAGGCACCGCAGCTCCATGCATACACGTGAGGGGTGTGAGGTAGGGATGATGTGCTTGATGGCGAAGTGCTTGCGTCCATTGATAGTGGTGGTGTGCTTGATGCGGGCCAGGTACACAGAGCTGAATGTGCCGTGCCCGATGCAACGACTCACATTGAACAGAGACTCAAGCTGAGGTACTGCATCCAGGAGCCTTGCTATGCTCTCCTCATCTGCTGCCTCTGTGGGGGGAAGAATGTTTTATTATGATCATTTACTATTACCCTTACTAATTCAATATGACTTTCCTCAATTTATGAAAGTGACAATGCATGTATCTGATATTCTAATTCTAAGCATTTTATATTATACATAAAACCAAAATAGTAGCCACACATAGATGGAAAACATAGTAAAAAGCTGTTCAATAATATCAGTTTCATGCTGTTATGTAGTCTATGTAGTTTTATAGACAATGATGATGACTACGATGATGACGATGATGATAGTGCCGTCACTGACCTTTTCTCGGGGAAGATGGCAGTGGGCTGATACTGGAACTGGATGGGTGGTTGGGTGGCTCCATGGTGGCACTCATAACAGATCTTCATCCTACGACAAAATCAATAAAAACATAAACCAACATTTTAACACGACAATATATTTTTAGTAAAGGACAAACAGGTGACAGACAGGTGAGATTTTTTCCTTAATAATGCTCGTTAATGCAGGTAAATGTAAATCAAATGAACTCTTAACAAAGCTTATAATTTCATAATGAACATAAGAATATAAGTAAGCTACAAAAGGCCCGGAGGTGTACACGAGGTAGTTCCTGTTACTCCAATACTCCCTTATTACCTACATCCACCTCTCATCCCCATCCATAAAGCTGTCTAGTCTTCTTTAAAACTCCCTATCCTCTGTGCACTAACTACCTGCTGTATACATGTAGCTAACCTTAATACCATCTTAAAACACAAAACTTTAAGATACATAACCATTATATTTTCCTCTGATGCATATTTCTTTACCAATTCGAACTTAACTTTCATACTAAGTCATATTGGTAATTAATTAACAACTAACACCTTCAACTGTCTCAAAGAACAAGGGTTTCAACAAAGGGGACATAAATAAGGTTCTCATAGTCAAGGAGAAAGTAAGAACACGAACAAATGGTTTCAAGCTAGACAAGTTCAGGTACAGAAAAGATATAGGTAAAAATGTGTTCACTAATAAGGTAGTAGAGGAGTGGAACAAACTCAGCAAGCATGTGGTAAGTGCAGGGACAGTAGATATTTTTAAGAAAAGGTTGTACATATCTATAGATGAATAAAACATTAGGTAAGTGTTAGGTGCACAGGAGCTGCCTTGTGTAAGTCAACTGGCCTCTTGCAGCCTCATTTATTTCCTTGTGTTCTTATGTTCTCAAGGGATAAACTTTTGTACCTTAAACAAAAAAAGTACTTAAAAGAGAATATGAAGACGAAGAAATAGTTAGGTTGATAAGGTTAAATAATGGTTTAGTAGTTAACCCTCATCATTCATAAGTTATCAATGTAAAACTATAATTATAAACAGTAACACATTGTAATAACAACACTTAAGGCATTTTTATTGATTAACTTTAATTAGGATGATTTTCTACGTCTATAAGTCTTTAATATTAAAAAGAGAAGGTTAACTATTTTTTTTCTGGATAGAGATAGGATAGTAAAAGAATAGTAATGAAGAATATATATGCAAAAAAAAAAATCAGCATTAGAGTTCATCTACTATTACTATTCACCTTCATCTTAAACAATAAAATAAATACCTTGGATAACTATAACAAAAATAAGTCGTTTAGCATTATTTTCACTAGCCAATATTAACACATATTATTACACCAAAAAGAGGATATATATAACTCAAAATACCACCTACACTTCTTAATCATATTTGTATCTATAACTTAACGGTAATTATGACCCATAACGAAACAGACCTTTCAAAAAACACAAAGAAAAGAAGTCAAAAGGGAAATTATATCAACATCTACATATTTCCATTATATATGAACTCATTATATTTATTTCACTCTAATATACTTTAACTCACCTGTAAGTTCCATATGTGTGTGTAATAACGTGATTCCACTCTGGAAATCGTTAAAAATTATATAATTATTTTTCATTTCTACTTCGCTTTCCTCCTCTAGTCTTATGTTATTTTTGGCGGGAATCATAGCCTTTATAACGGTGTTTCTTTTCTTGTTAATTTCACTATGTTCACTCTCTTTTTAATGGGGTTTTCTTCTTTTTTCCCTCTCTCTCTTCATGATTTCTTTTGTTTTATTCTCTCTTTCTCCTCACTCGGCCTCTCTCCTCCTCCTCTTCTTCTTCTTCCTCTTCTTCTTGTGGACTGCAAATATCAGATGAAAAGAAACGAAGAAATAATAAAACCAAGTGTATATGAATGAATTAAAGTAAGATAAATAATAATAAGTGAATTGTATGAAGACAAAAAATGACTGTGTTATAAAGTGAAGTTAGAAAGAAGAGGAAAATGAACACTGATAGAAGGACCAGACTGAGTGATTTGTATCGTGAAGTATAATTAGTGTTAATATAATGAAGCCAGGAACAGAGCTAACAGGGTAATGGGTTTTATCAATAGGAGCGTAAATAATAGATCAGCAGATGTAATAATAACAATTTAATTAGCGTTAGTTGTGCCTCATTTGCTAATCTCCGTATCGGATATAGAAAAGTTAGAAGCAGTACAAAGAAGGATGACTAAAATGGTGAGGATGAGGAACTTAACTTACAAGGATAGATTAAAACAACTCAATCTACACCTTAGAAAAACGTAGGGTAAGGGAAGATCTGATAGAAGTATTGAAATGGATCAAGGGTTTCAACAAAGGGGACATAAATAAGGTTCTCATAGTCAAGGAGAAAGTAAGAACACGAACAAATGGTTTCAAGCTAGACAAGTTCAGGTACAGGAAAGATATAGGTAAAAATGTGTTTATTAATAGGGTAGTAGAGGAGTGGAACAAACTCAGCAAGCATGTGGTAAGTGCAGGGACAGTAGATACTTTTAAGGAAAGGTTAGACATATCTATGGATGAATAAAACATTAGGTAAGTGTTAAGTGCACAGGAGCTGCGCCTTGTGTAGGTCAACTGGCATTTTGCAGCCTCATTATTTTCTTATTTTCTTATGTTCTAATGATAGATTAGCGGACATAACATTATGATAGAAGGACTTGGGGGTCAAAACATTGTGTATTGGGGTTAAATTTACATAATCGAATAAACAAACTTAATTTTCTAGTGTAGCTATATTTAAATACTAGTATTTATACATAAACAAGGTAGGTTAATCCTACTTGTAATAATTGTTGTAGAAGTCGTATTATAGATTTCTCTGCTTTTGTATTAGTGTTGAGCCTAAAAACGGCATACATGTATTGGAAATTAAAGTAAGAGACGAATTTAAAGAAGCGCACGTAATGAACAGTGTTGGGGGTGAGGGTGGAAGGGAGAAAGTTGATACTCATAAAGGTTTCAAGTGACTGCCATTGATGATGATGATGATGATTCTCATACAAGACAGGTGATAGGAATAGGAAAATGTTACCAGCTGCAGCCTGCAAGCTGATGAGCAGCTGGTACCAAGACAAAAGTGTTCTCAATGCGTGTTGCTAATTCGGAAGATTTTGATATGATGTTAATTTATTATATCATATTTGTATAAATATGAATGACATTATATTTAAATACCTATTTTTGTAGGTAGTTTTGTGAGATATTATGGGAAGTGTGTATGTTTGTATGATTATAAGCTGAGAATATTAATGAAATGATGAAGTAGCAAACACTGTAGGACGGAAGGCATTTAATTGTCAAAAACTATAGTATATTGACAATATATGATGAGCCTTGCCTGTGAGAGGTTCGTTGACTCCACAGTAGAGGTCAGTGAGTTACAGGTGTGTTGTCTCCACACTAGGACAGTTGTGTGCCCAGCCTGTGTGTGTTCCTACTGCCTCACCCTGCCTTGTACTGCGGCCTACACACTCTGTACTACTCCCACACCCTTAGCACCGCCTCGCATTAGTGTGTGTGTGAGGGTGATGGCAGGCTAGGTGGAGGAAGGAGGCAGGGGGTGGAGCAGGGGGGTGAGATGGTGTGTGGAGGCAATGTTTGTAAACACCGCGATGGAGGACGAGGAGGGAGGGCCGCCTGCCGAGCCTATAAGGAGGAAGGCGGCCACAGAAGCCACCATACTTATCAGCAAGAAGAGTGCTACACGAATGAAAAGAGTAAGCATTGATTCACCTAAAAAACAAATGGACAGAAAAACGGAAATTTGATGGTGTATGGGAGGGTGAGAGAGAGGGCCATGAGTGAGTGTGTGTGTGTGTGTGGCCAGGTGTGTTGGGCACAGACGTGGCCCTCACACCCTCAACACAGGAGATTGAGGCTGGCACACAAGTATTGTTTCATGGTTTAATGGTTGGTGTTGGCCTGGCCGGTGTGTGGTGAGGCCGCGTATGTGTGTGTGGGTGTGTGGGAAGTACTTTCAACTACTGTTACTGGATTTCTTGACACTTCCTTGACTATATTGACATGTATCTGGGGAGTAACTTATGTTATTTAAACCATGATACTTGTAATTAACTTGAGAGACTTACCTCACATACACTGTGTGGTAGTAAGGTGATGGTTAGGCAAAACATCTTAAGGTAACATACACTTACATGTAGTTCTATGAATGTTATTGAATGATTATTAGAATAACATGATGATTATAACATTAATGATAAGACTAGTAAACACACCTTCATAGATCAAAAGGTAACCTGACAAACATTGGCAAAGACAAATCCACTAACAATATGTGATATTTTGAGTATCACTGATTATATTTTGCACATATTGTAATTTATGAAAGAAAAATTATGTGTAACATCAAGAAAATGGAGTTACAAAATGTCTTACACTTTTCTTTGTCAGGTTTCATCTATATTGCGTAAGAAGAATGCCTCACTCAGCTTGGATGACAGACAGGTGTTGGAGGACAATGCAGAGCTGGTGGAGGAGTACCACAAGAGGTGAGGCAGACCTTCCTCCTATCACACCAGGGCTTCCTATCTTTAGGGTGTCACACCAAGAGTAAAGTGTCAAAAAAGGCTCTTAAAGTTTAGAAAAGTTCATTCAACCATAATTTTCATAGCTATGGATTTAAAAGTTCATATTTTGTTCACTGTAAAGTTGGAAGCTTGTAGATTATAACTTAACATTTTTTTATACCATTGTAAAAATTAATGATTTATGATATATTGAACTCCAACTGACCATTGAGTAAATATTTTTTTATCTTAAATTCCCATCATAGTTATTTGCTATGTAAACACAATGACAACAAAACTGCTGTACATATGATGCAATAATAACTCATGTTTTTAATGCTGTGTTTGAAAAAAATCAAATATTTAATTAACACATTACCATCTTTCTATATTCCTTGTATCCCTTCTTCCCCATCAGGCGGCAGAAGAGAGCCGTGTGGCAGTCACGCAAGACCGAGCTGGAGGACACAGCTGAGGTTATGCAGGCCAAGTGTGAGGAGCTGGCACAGGTGAGGCTTACCTTCCTACCTTGTCTATGTAATTATTAGTAGTGGATGAAGGTAGAAGGATGTGTGGTCTTGCTTACTAATGTCATTGATATTCATAATGTTATCTCTTCCTCCTTGTCTTCTTCCTCCTT
Source organism: Metacarcinus magister (assembly GCA_029783475.1). NCBI lineage: Eukaryota > Metazoa > Arthropoda > Malacostraca > Decapoda > Cancridae > Metacarcinus > Metacarcinus magister. The sequence goes on along the minus strand of JAPQNM010000021.1, from coordinate 1,215,686 downwards.
TACCTCCTCCTCCTGTTATTTATTCTTCAGTACATAGAGCATTTATGAAGTTAGATTAATTTGCTATTCTTACCACCACTGTGAACTGTTTCCATATTGTTATTAATGTATTTATTCATCAATGAGCTACTCCTTTTTATCTTACGTTCCTTATCACATTTAGTTGTTTAATCCACTATGTGTCTTCTCCCTCAGGCTATTCATGACTCAGAGTTCCTAGTGGCCTACACAGGGGCGGGCATCTCCACTGCAGCCTCCATCCCTGACTACCGCGGCCCCAATGGTATCTGGACACTCCTACAGAAGGGACAGGACATTGGGTGAGGTCCTTTAGTGTTTGTGTATCCTTATGGGGGTAGTAATTTATAGGACATGTTTCTTTATCTTAATCAGGAGTTAATTGTATGTTCTTTTTAATTTTTATCACGAGTATGGATTTTTTTGATTAATGTTGTGTGGGGATTAATTCTTACGACATGTTTCTTTATTTTAATCAGGAGTTAATTGTATATTATTTTTATTTTTATTACGGAAATTGCTTTTTATGATTAATGTTTACTGCCGGTACTAGATATTTAGGATTCTGTTTAGTGAAGGGACAAACTCCACTTAGACCTTAGTTATTATAATGATCTACCTAATAATCATCAAATCTTCTATATTATTACATTATATTTCCCTCCACTATCACTCTACCACCACCTCTAAGTTAATATATTTTTCTGTGTTTCAGTAATGCATTCCACCTTGCATCATCACCACTTCCATAACACATCCTTCCTTCCTCAACCATCACTCATTCATCAACTGTATCATGTCTTTCCTCCTCACATGTTCAGTACTTGGTCTTACTTGGCACCCACAACTCTCCCTTCTCCCAGGCACCACGACCTGTCCGCAGCTGAACCCACCCTCACCCACATGGCACTCTCCACACTCTACCACCAAGGCATCGTACACCACGTGGTCTCCCAGAACTGTGACGGTCTACACCTGCGCTCCGGTTTACCTAAGTCTGCCATGTCGGAGGTCCACGGGAACATGTATATTGAGGTAAGGATATCACTGTCTGTTTGTATCTTCCTTTTCCTTGCCTTCCTGTTTTCTGTATGTTGGTTTATGATTGTTGGTTGTATATAAATTGTTGATCTTTTTTATACATGCGGAGTGATGTAAAATATAAGGTTTATTTAACACCAAATTATAGACGAAACCCACTGCAGCCTTGACCAGTACCATGCATGTGTGTGTGTGTGTGAGTGTGTGTGACAAATTTTATTCCATACTAGTAAATTATTATCATCTATTAACTGAAATCTATTTGCTATGATTTTTTCCCTTCATATTTTAATTTTCAATATGCTTGGATGCTGCAGGGAACACACACAACCATTACTTAAGATCACATTCCTCGCCAAAAAATAATTATGTGTTGGATGAGTGGATGTGATGTATTTCTTAGCTTGGTTCTCATCCGTATCATGTTTCAGGTTTGCATCCACTGTGTGCCGGCGAGGGAGTACGTGAGGACCATGGATGTGACTGAGAAGACCTCCACCTTCAAGCACACCACAGGCCGCCGCTGCTACAGGTGGGTCTGAGGTGCTGTCTGTGTGAACGAACGCATTACTACAAGGTATAGGTTAATAAGCCACACGTTAGTCATTCCTGTGTCCTTAAGATAAAATGTCGTTACTTATCGAGAATATAGAAACTGTGACTGTGGCGAAACGTAATAAAGTTTTTAAGGATTTTTTCATCAGCAAACAGTAACTAATCTCTTGTGTTATTGAGATGTGAAAGGAAAGAATCAGAGGACACGAGAAAGGTCATTAACAAGCTCATTTTCCTCTGTTCTGACGTGTTGCCTCCCTGACAGGTGTGGTGAACCGTTGATTGACACCATCGTCCACTTTGGTGAGCGAGGCAGACTACGGTGGCCCCTCAACTGGCAGGGGGCGTGTCAGGCGGCCAACGCTTGTGACACCATACTCTGTCTAGGCTCCAGTCTCAAGGTAAGTCTGGGCTGAGGTTTATCCATAGAGAGAGAGAGGAGAGGAAACAAAAATAAGAAGATCACTAAAGATAAGAGACGAGTGAGGTGAGAGAACGATGATGAACTAAAAATCTCCGTTCATTGTTTTCTCTCCCCCGCCAGGTTCTGAAGAAGTACCCTTGGCTGTGGCAGATGGGCCGCTCCCCTAAGAAGAGACCAAGACTCTACATTGTCAACCTGCAGTGGACACCCAAGGACAAGGATGCTACTCTCAAGATCAATGGTAATGCTTATGACTTCTTAATTACTTTGCATTCTCTTACATTCCATGAGTCAAGCTTATTGCAGTCACCTTACATCTTTACTCATTAATTATCAGTTCCATGAGTATTAATAGTCTATATCTTTGCCACCAGGAATAACTGCCATCCCTAAAATGCATTAATATTATCCACTAACACTATATCCTTTGATGTTTAAATGTTTTCAATCTACATAAACTTGATCTTTCCCTCAGGTAAGTGTGATGAGGTGATGGCAAGGGTGATGAAGGCTCTCGGGTACAAGTTGCCCCACTACTCCAAGACCACGGACCAAATCTTCACCCTGGCCACCCCACTCCACCCTGCCGAGGCCAACACTGCATCCCGACACTGCCTCATACCACCTCAGGAAGGGGACCAGGAGGAGGAGGAGCCGGATGTAGAGACCCTTGATGAGAAAGAGGAGGAAAGATGGGGGAAAGGAAATGAGGAGGAGAGTAGGAAAAGAAAATTGGACAGTGTAGAGAATGAAGTGAAGGATGAGAAGTGTGATGTGAAAGAGGAAAGTAAAGATGACATCAAGCCAATCAATGGTCTTCACATGAACAACCTTCCCTTATGTCATGGCAGTGATGGTGTGAGTGGAGTGAAGTATTTGAAAACGGAAGGGAGTGATGGGGAGTGTAAACCTGCACTCATAGACACCAAGGAGGAAGTGAAGGAAGAGGAGGAGTTAGTGCCGGACATTAAGGATGAAGTCGAGGATATGAAGGATGCGGAAACTCTAAGTGACACTGGCAGCAGGGAGTTTGATCCTATGCAAGGTGATGTAGGAGGTGTGTGCAGTCCTAAAGGTGATGTAGGGCAGCCAGGGACCACAGATGATGATGATGAGGTGAAGAGTGAGCCAGTGGACAGTGATGATGACTTCCACACTTCAGACATGGATGGTGACCCTTGGGAACACACACCACCTGATACTGATATAACCTCACCCAAGAGCAGTGCAAGTTGCTGCTCCGACTCAGAGTCCAGCGAGAAAGGTGAGGACTGTTCCACCGAGGACTCAGACACCCCGGACTCACACCAGCAGGATGCAAGGCAGGTGGACTACTTCAAACTGGCGTATGCATCCACCAATGTCCAGATGGCAAGGCAGGGCCAGGCACTCCTCAAGCAGAACGATTTCTACGGCACGGGTCTCTGCATCCGCTCCTTTGTCAACTACCCCAAGTCAGGGGAGCGGAACAAGGCAGCTACGAGCAGTGAGGCGAAGGGAGGGAGGAAGGTGAGGAACTGTGAAGCAAGCAGTGAGATGTGTGTCCCTAGTTCTCCCCCGCTTGAGGGAGAGAACCTTGATGTCTCTAGTCTTCCCAATCACTGCCAGTCTTCAGAAGCACTAAGTTCCAGTGACAGTAATAGTGAGTGTCTCCCGTGTGAGTGTGGGAGCAGAGTGGTGTTGTCTTCTTCCAGTGGTGGTGGTGATATCCCTTCTAGTTGTAGCAGGTGTAGCAGTGTCCTTGTAAAGAGTGACAGGTGTGTGTCACCCAGCACTGTGTCTGTCTTGAGTGGTGACAAAGTTGAAGAGGACAGTCCAGATGGTGATGAGGTCAGTGAATCACATGTTACAAGGGATGATGAGCTTCCCTCTGTGAACATTATAACTCAAGACTCTGTGGGTCATGAAGGCATTATGGTGAAGGCCAATAATGTTGTCTGCCACAGAGGACTTGATCTGAATCCTAACAAGGCTGGGGACGGGAGTTTCCTTTTGCGTACCCACATTGTTGACGGCATCATCACCACCACCTGTGTTGAGTCCTTGGCCAAAGAGGAGGCTGGGAGAAGTATTCCTTACCTTTCTGGGCCGGCTTCCTGTAAGGTTCCTGTTGCTTGTTCTTCCCAAAGTGAGGTGGCCACGGTTGGTGTGCCATGTCTTAGTCTGCATCAGAAAGCCTTAATGCCTGCTAATAAGTCTACTATTTATATTGATAATTCCATGTCTGAGGCTCATGTTAAAGCAATAACTCAACATCTTCAGTGTCAGCGTAACAGGACCAAGTTTTCCTCTGAATTAAGTACAGCTGAAAGTGCAGAACTGAAATCCATCTGGTACCAGAGCTTTTGTGGACCCAACCCAGACAATAGTTTAAGTGCGTTAACACTCATGATGGAAATGAATGACTGTAACCTTGGACGTAACTTGACTCAAGGCTTCAGTCCCAAGGGAACAGACATCTTCAGCAACTCTGAAACGTCCAGTTCAGTTATTTTAAAGAACATCTGTGCTGAGGCAGTGAATGACAGTGCAGCTCAACACCGGAACTCTACCAAGAAGCTCAAGGGTTCAGATGATGAGAATGTGAAGTGTCTCTGGTTCTGGGGCTTTGATAGCAGTGCTGAAGGGAAGGAAAAGGTAGCAGCAGCAGAGACATCAGCAGAGGCAGACACAGCAGAACAGAATGGTGAGTGTCACCCCATTGGGAGGGTAACACGGAGCAGAACGAGAGCCTCTTGTGATGCTGCAAACCCACCGCCCCCAGAGGAAGAAGTGTTGAGGTGTCACTGCACCGGCAGCAACCCAGAGTTATGCCGAATATCCAGACTGAGGCCGTCTCGGGTGAGGTGCGACGAGACCATCCAGCGAGCACGTGACATCATACTGCGGAGGAGAACCTACAACTACCGCAAGTATGAACCCGTGTTTGAGAAGAAGCTGGTGAGCCTCACCTATGAAAGGACCAGATCAAAACGCAAGTCCAAGTTTGATGTGGCAGCAGCAGCAGCAGTGACAGTGGCAACAACAGCTAAAACCAATGAAAAGGAAGAGGAGGCGCACCAGCATCACGAACACCATGTAGGGGAAGCCAAGGAAGAGGAGCACAAAGTGAGTGATGGGGAAGAGTGCCGAGAAAAGGATGAGAAGGAGGAAAGGAAGTTTGTCCCTGGGTGGTATGGGAAAGGCCTGAGGAAGGGTATGAAAAAGAAGTCAAGAGTTTGAGGTGAGTACATATAGTCACTGTTAGGATCTCCTTATTCTCATTACTGTTATACTAAACTCATGTTAAGTTTATAAAACCCTTGGGCTTGACGGGGCCACTTGAGGATGGCTCTAAGTTTTATGAGTAGACAAATGTCCTTAGTGGAAGATTGGGCTGGAGTGAGTGAGTGTGTTGTGTGTGTGAGCATGTGTGCGTGCACACTGCAAGATTGTGTAGAGGGTGTGTGTGTGCATGTGTGTGAGTGACCTGACATCTCAGGATTGGGTCAGTAGCTTGTACCTGAGGTGTGGCTCAGTGGTGGGGAGGCTTCATGAGGAAGTTGGTGATATATTTTTTTAAGTAAGGTTGTACTTAGCTGTTTTTGTGTGAAACTGAATGGATCAATGGAACTTTTTTTAGTGTGTGTGTGTGTGTGTGTGTGTTTGTTTGTTTGTTTGTTTGTAAGCACTCCTGTGGCAAGCTTGTGCTTCACTTGACTCTTGTTCTCTTCAAAGTCTCTCTTTAGTTCAGGGTTCAATATATGACACATCTGTAAAATACTTTTCAATAGGGTGCATATTTCTTTGGATGGTATTATTACTATTGTTCATTGCTTCCATCATTCACCATGTATAATTTTGCACTACATACTCATCATTATTCTTTGGCCTTTTCATTTTATACATTCTATATATTTTTGCCTCATGATATTGTAGACAGTATTCTTATTTTATGAGTTATTTTTAAAGCAGTATATATGGAAGTCAAAGCACAGGAGTGGCCTCAAATAGTGAGAATTATATATACAATTTTAGGGATAATATCAAGAAATACTGTAGTTGGTTCAGATTAACCATCCCAATCCTCTCCCAGTGCTTTCATTATTTACTGGGCTGAAGGAACACAACTCAGCGTTCCTTCAGCTCACGTTACTGAATTTAGTTTGGGGAGGATGCATTTGACGATTGGCTACTGCATGATAACATAGAAGGTAATCTGAACGGACCGCAGTTGATACTTTATTTTGGATCTCTCGGCAGTGTGAAGTGAATGAGGAAGTGGATCAAAGGCACTGCTTTTCACAGCCTGTTATCATGGTAGTTGTGTAGGTGATACCATAAGGCTTTCTAAAGTAGTTAAGCATAGTGTACATCCATCACTAGACTGGAAGTGGTTATGCAGGCCAGGCAAGGAGGGGGGAACAATTATGTGTATTTGTGGGTTTATTTATGTCCAGTGCAAGAGTTTATAAGAATGTTAGTTTGTTGATTAATGAAGTGCTCCAGCCAGCACTCCTTCTCTTAGCGTCTTAGCTCTTAAGTAGGTTACTGAATTCCTCAATTTGATCACTGCCTATTTATTGTTAGGTGTTGCTTCGTCTCAAGTGAGCGATGGCACTCAGGAACCCTTACCTCGTAAATGTGTTTCAGGGAGCAGCCGACTCCAAGGTGGAAGTGTGGGTTAGGGGGGTGAGGGGAAGCTCAGTTGGATGCGGTTTGGGTGCAACTGTGGCTTAGGCTGGATGGATGTGGTGTGACAGAGAGAGAGAGAGAGAGAAAGAGAGAGAGATTATTTACATTGATAGCATACGTTGCAGTCAAGGTCACGAGAATCTCGCCCACTTCAAACTAGTTGTGGCAATGTTTACGTGGTTTGGTTCAGATCTTTGGCCACTTAGTTGAACTTGTCAATGTCGCACTGAAAAAAGGGGTTGACATCTTTCATTTCAGCTTACAACCAAGGCTAAACTGTTCCTTATACAATATTCTTTGCTGAGAACCAAAGTTAAACTATTCTATTTATCGTCTAAATTGTATCCAACAAAATGAATTATTAGAAAGAAGCTCACAACCAAGATTGAACTTTTCTGTTTATCATTTTAATCGTTTCATATTTTTTTTTAGAATCATAAAAAGAAGTATTTTCTCAAATTGTTGTTGAATACAGTGAGTGAAGTTTGAGTTCTTGTTGGCATTATTACCCCTTAAGTGTTAGTTGTGATTGCAGTGTGGGTCTGGCAGCTGATGCCATGAAATAACCTTTTAAATGCCTTGCCTAATGTAGGTGAAAGGTGACATGATAGAGGATGAGTCCTGTTTGTGATCACCTCTCCTCTGCCTCACAATGCACCTCAGGCTGTGGCTTCAATTAATGGAAAGGAGATTAAGTTTAGATTCACCCAAGGTTTTCTCATGGACTAAAACTGTAGCATGACTTGACTTGATTTCTTTAAGTTCTGTAGTAATGCTGTGGTAGTGTAATGCCTTCTAATATGAAAGTGATGCTATGCAGAACATTTATTATTTATGATCTGTTTATGTGTTTGTCCAGTTTAGTATTATTAATTTATTACATGGTCAACACAATCCAGTCTGTTGTGTACACTTAAGATGTGTATTTTTGTATAACGTACAGTATGATCAATAATTTTATGCTCAACTGGTGCAGCAAAACCTTCACAAGAACTATGAATGTTAACATTGTGTTCATTTGGAGGCGAATTGGTTTTGGTCTTTTATAAACCTGATTCCCTCATAATTTTTCCAAAAATATTTAAATCCATTATAACCTTCATACAAATTAACCTTCATCAGTGTGTATCTTTAGCTTACAAGCATAACGGTATGTACTTGACTAACATCACTACTCACCCTACACTTTATATATATATATATATATATATATATATATATATATATATATATATATATATATATATATATATATGATGTATAATGTTATACCAAAAGCAGCACTGAAATATACCAAATTCCCAGATAATGTTGTGGTCTGCAGGTTGTACTGTATGAGTCACACACACAATCCCATTTCACATGAATGATATTTGATAAGTCTGCCAACCAAGAATGTTCCTTCATTTGTGAAACTTTTTTTGTTAAATTTGTCCATATTTTATACTTCACTATTTTGCTATATTTTCTTAACACAAGCATATTGTTGCACGACACAGCTAACACACACTCAGTAATGCTGTACACACTGTACACTTTGTTACATACTTGCACATTAGTTACCTGATTTATTTATCACATCTCCTGATAGGTAGTGTATTTATTTTCTTTTTACAATGCAGAATATTTTTGCCATTTGATTTTTGTTTACCTATACATAATTTCTGATGCCTGTCTGTATACTTCATCCTTGCACCATTCATTCATTCATTCTCTTGTATATTTTAGTGCAGATTCTTTCCAAATGACATACTATGTGTACTACAGTGTTAGGCTCACTCCTTGTTAGCACTCACACACACACACGATGCACACAACAAATATGGAACAAATTTTTTTCAATAGTCTTGTCTGCACGAGGGAGTGAAGAGTCCTATAACACAGTAACACTATATCTTCCATAACAGTGTAGGGAGTTACTGGTGGGGGGAACATTGCTGCCTTTCTACTGCAGCTGGACAGGACTCAACACTATTTTTTATTTTATTTTCCAATGGTGAATCACAGTGGTATATATCCTAAAGGAAGACTTCAGGTCTGAAGTTGAGGTGGTTTGAGTATATATATCTTTTTTGGGTAGGTATAGTTTTCTTAAGGTTATCTATTGTAAAAATAAATGAATGGAGAGAATTTGGGTGTAGCAAGGTCCATGTTACTGTTGGAGTGTACGTAAGGTGAATAATTGTGTATAAGTTTGCCTGTATAGTAAGTTACGTCTTTGGTTCACATCTGTCATTGGCAAGGTAATGATTATGTTCAGAACTCACTTGAAGTCTTGTTATGTTCATCTGTTCTTAGTCTTGGCCTCAAACTGTATTTGAGGTTATACACTGACCACTCACAGGTCATCATAACTTTATGTATATAGATAAGTATTATTTATATCCTTTATTTATGTATGTATTTATATGATTCTTTAGTACAGACAGACAAACAGGTTAGTATTGAGCCGCACGACCCTCTGAGGCGTGTTAGGCAGTGTTGCACATGGTCCATCACACAAAACTGGAGGTGGTGGCGCTGCAACCCATCCCACTTCAAGCATAATGTAGGAAATTTTCTATTTTTGTATATTTCCTTCCTGGTCTGACTAAAATGCTCATGTACATAATACTTTCTGCTAATAATAAGGTTCCACGTGATGTACTTCTTGGTTATTTACCCTAAATGATTGTATGTGTTATAATTAAGGAGTACCAAACACCAGATGGTAAACACAAACACAATGGTGGTAACTGTAGTAAGGATCAAGGTGGTGCCGAGGACATCCCTGAAGACCACCTTTAAAGGAGTAAAAGGAGGAGGAGGATGGAGGAGGAAACTTGGACACGGAAAGTACGGTCACGGAGGAAGGACTCCATAAAGACATCCATGTTACCACCAATATGAAGGGAAGATAATTAGTGTAAAATATGATACCTTAGAATAGTATCAAGTTATAGCAAACAACAGATTCTTGACAAACAAAAGCTATTAATATATATATGTCTCTAGATATGTTTGTGAATCAACAGTAATCAAAACAAATGAAAGTCTTCCTCCCATACTGAGCCACACCCCCACCACTGATGACAACCCTACACAACACCAGCAGCATGGGATTAGGGCCCACTTATCGGTTCTCAAACTCTGTCTCATTATGTCAGTGGGTGTGGAGACATGGGGAGTGACAATGTAATAGTTTAAAAGTGGTAATTGACTTATTCTGGAAATAAATGAGTGTGACTTATAAGTGTTGCCACACATTACTGAGGTACAGTTTTGTATTACCTGTCTTACAAAAGATATGTGACGAGACTCTCCAGAGGTGATGAAACACAAATATTTATTCAAGCTCTTATTGGTTCATACTATAGATACCAAATACCATCCATCCCTTTATGAAACATTACAAGATTATATATATTTATACATTTAAAAAGTTATTTATATATCTATTGGCCTGTATAATGACATAACCTTGACCAGCAGTAAAAGGTTCAAAGTTTATCGTTACAAACTTATGTAGAAAATCTACTGTTTCTGAACGAGTAGGACTACCCTCTCAACACCTTATAAAAATATGAATGTATATCAGCAACTACATAATACAACTTTCAAAGCTAAGAACAGGATCAGTCTGAGATTCAGCAGATGATGAACATGCAGTGAGGAACAGGACCAAGCCAGTACATACAGATATAGATTGGCTAACATCCATGCTAGTCACAGGGAAAATGATACAGAATCCCTGCCTTCTTCAGCCCAGTACACCCAGGCATTCCCCACACGTGGTCAAGTCACCTGCATCAAGAGTCTTACACCGTACTTCATGAGTGACATATTGGAAAGGGAAACAGGGAAGTGGTTAGGAGTTTAACCCATCAAGTTAATCTGACCACACTGTATAGGATACCTCGAGGGTGTTCAAAGGAGGGGAGAAACATTTCTTGACTACTCTTTACACTACCTGAGAACGTTCATACACTACAAGCTGACACAACTCTGTCAGCTTACCTCACAGTTTTGAGCATTAAAAAAACTTAATTTTGGATAGCAAAAATATGGAGAGAAGCTTGACTTATAATAAAGCATATTTTAGCTGCAAATAAGGTATTGTTTAATGCTATCTGTGTTGACTTTCCCCGGCCCAGCACAAGTCTGAAGCATCAATGGACGTAAACACACAAGCCAGTCACTTGAGTCATTAAGTATGTTGGCTTTGGAAGAGTAAGTAAGGGAATTAAAAACTATATAAGTCAATAAAACCCTCCATGCATGATTTGGTGCAAAAATCACCATTAACACCAGGTTAGTTTTAAAGTGATTGGCAAAGTTATAAACCAAACGAAAGAAAGGAAAAGTTTAATTCTATTAGTAAATTTAAAGAAGTTCTAAGTAGCAGAGCAGCAGACTGTTGCTGATTTCAATTGATTGTATGTCTGTACCCTGTTGGGGCTACACAAGACTGTAATTGTAATGAGCAAAACATATTCACGTGCCAGACATCAAAGGTCATGTGGCACTATGAAAAGGTCAAATTGATGGAGGATGTCTATTGGCTGGAGGAAGGATATTAACTTGTGAAGAGGTGATTCTGTGAACATCTTGAAGGTTAAAGAGGTGGGAGAGGGAGGCGAGGTGAGGAAATGTTGTAGTTCAAGTAGCAGCGTGTTAAGGACAAGTTTACAGAACACATCCCTGTACTCATGCACGTCAACACAATGTTCCCGCCCGCCTGGAAGCTTTTATCTTCACACATAATAAGAAGGAAGCATCTTTTACCATTAATATGTTTGTGCATGTATGATCTTTTCCTGAATACCACAAAGCATATCCAGGAAAAGACAAGTTATGTAAAAAGAATATATATAATCAATAATAAAAAAGCTATTCACTTTATCACAAATTAAGTTGAATTAAGTGAAAATAGCAACATTCACATTACTAATATATAATGATATATGTTATTTATGATCTCTGTTCAAATGGATCAATATCAACTTACATGAGAGATTAAATAACTTTAAATACAAGGCAACAAGCTACCAATCAAAGCAAATAAGCATTTTTTTTAAGCAAAGTTTTTCCTTAAATTCTCAAGATTCATGTTGTTATTACACTCCACAATAACATGATGACTATTCCTTCAACACAAAGTCATCACCAATAAAACCATTCCCCTATTCACACACACATCAACAAACTGAATATTCATTAATAAGTCACAGATAAAAACTTACCCATTACGTTAATCCACACAGACATTAGAACAATAATTAACAAACATTCCTTGAATCCTGAATATGTTAAACCTTTGACAAAAATATGAAATAATTAAATGTATTTGAGCATTAAGAATTCAACACAAAAAGGAGAATAACCTTAATGCTGCATACAAAATCTTCAAGGAAATGCATCGAGTTTCCTTACACTGAACTCTCCACAAATACTCTTCAAATTGTTTAGTGTTAGTACGACTTTTTTTTAATTTATTTTATTTTATTTTTTAATTCAAGCAATGATAAATAGGTGTAGTTCTTTTGGCATTCGTGCTTTGTTACTGTGACTAATATGTATTAATGAAATCTGATTTTATTGGTGCATATTTGCCTGGTTCATGAATTTTTGATGTCACTGTTTATCATTGCTTTTAGTAATTGATATCGTTTGTGTTTCTTTTCATTTCGTTTGATACAAAATAATAAATTTTTTTTATTAACTTAAAAAAAAAAGAAGTTTTTGTACCCATTATATGAACTTCTGAGTTACATTTCCATATACGAGTAAAAAAAAAAATCTAATTATACTTTAATTTCTTAACATCAATTAAAATTTATGTATAATATCAATATATGTGCTTTACTTAACTCAAAAAATGTCTTACTATTATTATTATTGCTTTAGTACTTTTTGTTGAAGCACATGAATATAGTGAGTAATGAGTGAGTGGATGATGTGGATGAGTAACTGTAAAGAAGACTAATGAACACTCAAGCAACAGACTGGTCCTCCTCTCCTGAGCAAATACTGTGGTGGTGGAGAGAAGCATCAATACTTGTTCCTAGCACTCAACAACAAACACGAGGGAGCCATTCAACCATTATCTCATCAATTATGCTTTCTATATATGTATAAATCTATATGAAAATAGTAGGGGCATCCTTGATTTCCTACTGAAAGTAATTTTGTATTATTACTACTGACACTTACATGGCATAAATACTCCTCTTCAGATCAATAAGTTTGTTGATTATTCTCCTCAATTACTAAAACAAGTTCTCTTTATCTGAGGCACAAACTCAGATCCTGTAAGTTAATCTTTATCTATATAGTATGTAGCCTTTCACTATCCAGGGATGTTTACTCTATTCTTAATGATGAAAGCCGTTAACACTTTTTTCTATGCACCATCTGCTATACTAAAACCTTTCTACAACTAGGTCCTAACTAGACTAACAGTTATCTACATCAACAACTTGGTTACTTCATACTGCCTCTTAACAAAGATATCAAGGGATGTATTGCATTTCATCCATAATATTAGTTAGTTAGTTAGTTAATGCAAAAAGGAGCAAGCGCCAGACATCTAAGGTCATATGGCGCCATGTTAATCTAAAAGGTAGACGGTATAGTAGAGGTAATCATAATATTAAACAAGATAATAAAGCATAATTAGAGACAATGGTCGTCCTCCCTCGTGTGCATTAGTTGTGTGTTGCAAACCTTCACAGTTACAACACCCACACACGGCTGAGGAAGCGGCTTAGAGTAACAATAACAAACTGCAAATGCTCTTAATACTATTTTTAAAGTATCTATGGTTCATTTAAGGCAGACTGTGACAGTACCCTTAGTAGCCATTTAATACACGTGGTAACTCAGAGTATTGATGCTGCCTCCTGCAACACTATATTCATCTCCCTGCACCATACCACACCACACCATACCACAATATAACACACCTTACCACCATGCAACGCTATCCTTGTGGCATTTATTCACAGTGAGGGACAGAAAAGTGTCTTGTCATTTATCAAAAAACCATACCATGTCTTGGAAACACTCAACATTTATACAGTAAACGTGATGTCTGCTGGTCTATGTATTTCAATGTCACACTAAATACAAGCTAAGGCATTTCATTATATTTATTTCTAGTAGGTATGGAGTGAACTTATGAAAAATTGGGAAGATATTAGTATAGTAAGGAGTCAAGTAAATTTTAATGACCACATAATCTCATAAAAATCATGTTTAAAGGTGTATTATATAAAAGAGACTACTGAAATAAGTCTGAAATGTTTACCTTTGAAAAATCTCAACTCTCATCTTTCACTCTCACTCTCTCACTCTCTCACTCTCTCTCTCTCTCTCTCTCTCTCTCTCTCTCTGTGATTCATCCGCCACACCTGTTTGACTGCATCCTCACCTCCCATTCCCTGCCACTGCATAACTTGAGCATGTACTATTCTCTATCACCTCACCACACTGGAGTCACTGTTCTACACTCTGACTGCTTCACTTTTCATCCTACACACCTGCTAAGATACACTTTTCATGGACTGCAAAGTTTCATGCTTCACCACTTCCTTCTCCTATCAACATACATGATAATAATCTCATCCCAGAGCACCGGATATGTATGAATCGGACTATATGTACGTCACTTTATCTAACGTAACTATACAAGATTTCTGGAATTAGTCATCTAAGTCCAGATTGCATACTTCTTCAAATTCTAATTCTTGTTGTAACTCCCCATGTAGAGTCTTCAAATTTATGTTTAATACCTTGATTCTCCCTGAACTTATCCAGTCAGTTTATATATCTTCAAAGTATTACCACAATGAAGTATTTGTGGGGAGTTCAAACATTGGTTACAGTGTATCTGTTAACTCTGCACTATAGCTACTATTTGACAGCTGCAAACACACTACACATCTATAACTTTCCACTGCACCAATACTAACTCTGAATACATATTGAAAGTTACTCTACTTCTTATGTGTTCTCTGCATCACATTATGTTCCGTATTCATAACCTTCCAGTGTCCAACATCATATGAACAACACTGGACCACAATACAACACTACAGTCCTTTGGCTCACCACATACACACATACACATACCTCGTGCATTGCTTTCACTTTCATCATCCCTGCTTCATTTTGTACTATTCTTCCACATCTCTCTACATTCATAACATTCTCAAATAAGATACAAAGGGAACGAAAACCTTCCTCTATCTCTACGCTAATCTCACTACCACTACTTATTCTTTCTTCCATTCACCTTTCATACGATAGGAAATATAGACTTTGTTGTAATGTTTTTGGCTACTCTAAGCATTGTACTAAAGGTTTCATGCATCCTGCTTATCATTTGCACTCAATTGTCTTTCATAAACCTCACTACGTACACCTTCCAGGCACACACTTTCTTGGATCACATACTACTACTGCTTCTACTTTACTTACATAGGAGTCATACATCCATACAGAATTGTTCCTGCCCAACTGTGGATGATAAACGAGCTTGTACATACTTGATCGGTTAGTGAATAGTTCAATATATGCATCATTACTTTCCTAGCCATCTCCAAGTAGTTATATTTATGTAAGCCATTAGACATTACTATACTAACCAGCGTACAGTTTAATAACAAGAAACACTTAGTCAATTCAGTGTTCATAGTTATCCAAAATATAGTAATGGCACAATTATATATGTAACACACTTTGTATTCTTGTTGCAATATTGGTAATTGTATAAAATCTCACAAAAAACCCAAAATACTTCCATAAAACTTCATACTTCTAACACCCTAAAGCTGGAAATTTAATTGATTGTCACAAGTAAACATGATTATGATTTGTGTTTATATATCCGATTGTTTTGGTAACTGACCCGACTATCAAAAACATTCTACGGGTTACAATTTATCATGTAGTTTGATATGAACACACACACACACACACACATGCATTTTCACTGATATTTTTGGCAACGAAGTCTCCTGAATGATATCAAAATGTGGCACTTGACAAACTGTGCATACAAAGAATATATATATATACCAAAAACAAAACAAAAAAAAATGGCATAACATAACCTAACATTGACACAATAGAATGAGGTCCAACACAAGCTATACAAACATGTGCGCCGGGGATAATATGGAGGGCTATATTGGAGTGCATCTGACCTGACCTCACCTAACCTGACTTGACCTCATGATAGCCTGACCACCTCACACCCACCCCATGCCGAGGCCTCATCCTGCTGCTACTCACCAGTCCCAATAACATCCCGGGACTCCTGCATCATGAACACGGCTTTCTCAAGGGCGGCAAGGAAGGCGTGGGCGCTAGGTGTGGCGTCTTGAGGGGCCTCCAAGGTGATCTCCTGCTTCTCCTCCCCCCCCAGGCAGTACTGCACCATCAGCCCAGACACAAGGCAGCCCCCAGAGGTCTCCTGGTAACACCCACCACGTCATTGAGGGAGAGCTTGTCTATATCTATGTAGGTGTTAATATTGTTGCTATAATCATTACATGTATTTCTTTCTTTTACAATAAAGCCTTTTATGCTTTCATCACTAGCAAAGTCATCAGAATGTGTCCTAAGCCTGATAATGAATAATAATAGATAATGAAGCTTCAACAGCACAATTTTTCCTCAATAACATGAAGGATGACAAGATAATCATAAAAGCATTCATAGGATTAGACAGCAAGGTACTAGACAGAGTGTGACTGTATGAGCCTTATGGAAAGCAAGCAGAGAGTGGATGAAGGCCAGGCCAGGCAAGGGAGTATCTTAAACTCATGTGGTTGGCCTTCCTATCACAGCCTTGCAAACTTAACACATTGCACATATATACACTGTTACCAAACACACACCACAACCTCACAGTTTTTGATAAGTGTACCCGAACCATAATACTAAAGATACGAGGATTTAAATTGCTGGTATGAGGGCATATAAGAGCACTAAACTGAAGACTACTTTGTACTCAATAATAATCTTAGTTGTTACATCAATTTAGAAGTTATGTTTTTATGATAATGATGATGATGATGATGATGATGATGATGATAGCCTCACCTTGTTTCTCCTTTCCACTTGCAAGCTGGTCAACCTATGGAGTGGGATGCAGTCCGGGGAGTCAGCCGAGTTGGAATCACCGGACAGCACCAGGAAGCGGTGGTCAGGGGTGAGGCGGCAGTGTGCCAAGCTGGGGCTGTCACCACCCAGACACAAGATTGCACCTGTAACAAAGGGGAGAGTGTGTGGCCTCTTAGCAATAATCAGGAAACATTAATTACACACATCAACCATTAACAGCTACTAATTATTTATTCATTAATCTAACCAGTGTACATATTTCCTACTTACCAGCCACGAGGTTCTTGAGGTCCTGATTGAAGAAGGTCTTTTCCTTGACAGTAGTGGTGGCACATGTGGAGCACAGTCTCACAGGGTCAAGGAAGCACATTCTTGGCAGCTCCATGCGGGTGTCACAGCACGCAGCACAGCACACACGCCCACACCTGCGACAATGGTGCTGTGGGGGGAGGAAGGAGAGGATCAGTTGTGATAATGTGATTCATGTTTACAAAATTTCAATAGGACCCTTGTTATTATTTATATTAACTGTTCCTTTTAACTGTTTATAGGATATGTGTTCATCATCAAGGGAAGCAGAATGATCAGGTTCAATTGTATTTGTTAGCAGCTACACACACGCCATTCTTCTTACCCTTCTCTTTAGAAAGTCAAACCTCTCCTCACAGTCCATACACGTCGGACTCTGCAACACACACACACAGTAAGTCACAAGCTGGATACCAAACCTGTACATCAGTAAACATGCATATTTTTACATAATTAATTCCTAGAGACATGAAGAATATACACATTACTGCACACAATTTAAATGTACAGCCTGTGTTGGTATAGAGATTTTATCATATATTTATTTTTTTAGTGGAGTATTCTGAAGGTCAATACAACCTACCCCAATACTCACTTGACCAAAATAGCACTTACATCATCTATATCCACACGACATTTATACAAACTAGATAAATAAAATGTTTCTTCTCCTTTATGTGTCACATTTTATCATAACAGTTTGCAGTGAAATAGTAGATTATTCAATGTAAGATATGCACAAAAGTCCTGCCAGAGAGAAAAAGAAACTTAGTCATCATGATGTTACCAAACTAAAGTTGCTGAATGAGAGAAACCACAAAGCAATCTAATGAAGGAACAAAAAACCATGAAATTACTTGGTTGTACATAATGTCAACCTGTTAACTATTGTGATTTATCCAGATTCAGTTTTTAAAATGTACAATATGGAACTTCAAAACTATTAGTCCTCCTCACTCTATGATTAATATGCATAACCAGTAACTTTCTAATTTGCTTAATGAATACTAGATGTCACTATTAAACAAATCCGCATCAACAACAGTCATATTCAACTTTATCACAAAAATATTTCTTATATAAGATATAAATTCTCCATACAGAAGTACAAATGGATAAAATAAAATAAAAATAAAACCTTCAAACAGGCACTGAGAGAGGAATGTTGACGCTTGTATCAGGGTGTTAAATTCCTGCCATCACTACGTAGTCACAAAATTCAAGGTCTTTTTAAACATACACTTAACAAAACCAACCTTTCTAAAAACAGTGACATATACATACTACCAAATAAAATCAATACAAATTCACATAACATCTTACACTTGTACTGACCTCGTAAAAATTCCTCTCTGAACTACATAATCTGCCCCGCCCCTTCACCTAAACACTGCCTCCCAGTGTGTACCCTTCCTCTCCTCTCCTACCCTCCACACACTCTTACCTGCTGGTCAGGGATCCACTCGGGTTCCTTCAATTCAAAAGGACTCCTGTCACACTCGTTCAGAGGTACAATTTTCATCCCAGACTTGGATCGGACCAGTCTTTTTCCGGGCGAAGAAGTCGCTGCCATGTTTATGTGGAGTTGTTGAGGGAAGTGTAGATGTATATGGCGGGGTTTTGCCTTTTTAACGG
The DNA here is from genome assembly GCA_029783475.1 of Metacarcinus magister. Classification (NCBI taxonomy): domain Eukaryota; kingdom Metazoa; phylum Arthropoda; class Malacostraca; order Decapoda; family Cancridae; genus Metacarcinus; species Metacarcinus magister. The sequence continues at coordinate 1,196,920 of JAPQNM010000021.1, read as the reverse complement.
ATCCAATTTGTTTTTCTTCTTAATTGTTGTAATGTATGTACGTCCTGATACCTGTAAAATGACTTAAAATAAAGATGTTATGTTATCTTGGTGAAGTGCTCTAGTTTAGGGTTATGATTTCTCTTCTATTTGTACTCTAATGGTTGGGTGAACTAGTTGTGGGATGTGCCTTTGTAACAGTTCTTTCTTTTTAGGGTTCAAAGCACTATTCACTCGTTGTATTAGTTTTTTTGTTCTACCAATGATTACTTTTTCTGAATCCACTGTTTTGTAATTAATCTATTTCTTGTTCAATCTACATTCAAATAACCATGGGAGAATGGCTATATACTTTCTCTACTTTCTGGCACTTCTTTGTTACATAAATTATCAAGCCTAAACTTAGTGGAGGCGCAGCACAAACCTGTACTACCTGCCTTTCCTGTTGCAAGCTCGGCCAACACTAAATGTTTTTCCAGCTGTGGCCTTGACAGTTAGCTCAGCCTTATACGGGGAGTGTGAGGTGGGTGCCAGGTGACCATTATCTGAGGTATTTGCAGGTGACAATACGGAAACGATAAGGCAACACACACACACACACACACACACACACACACACACACCTCATTGTTAGCGTAAGTCACGGCTAATTAGTATTACGATATCTCATAAACTATCCAGGAAATATACTATTGTCACTCTTTTTTAACGGATGTCAATAAAGCAATTAGAATACGTCAAACATAATTATTAACTATTAGCATTGGCACTAGTTTAAGCGAAGGGAAGTGACTTTATGGGAGAGAAATATTATATAACGGTTTTTTATCTTATTCTTCGCATGTTTTGAATAATATTGTATGCCCTCTATTGTCTTACGCTTACTTGTTTCACTAACTAACTAACTATACAATCACAACCTCACCATTTAGTGCCTGGGGGTAAGTTAATACATCATCTTAACGAGAATAAATACTATTATATCAACGAAAATCTACTGACTCTAAATAAGAATCTCACTACTGTACCTGTTTGTCAGTGTTGAGTGTTTGTTCAGCATCAAGGAAGCTAAAAGTCACTCCGCTGTTTGGCTTCCTTGTGTGTTGAATGTGGAAGGATTGGGGAAGGCGATGCGGAGGTGGGGAGGGGATCGTGATTTCCTCATCCAATGGTTTATGTGAATATTATACTTTGCTGTAATTCCCCACCGTTATAGTCTAACCATCAATTAGTGAGTTGAAGTGAAGGATGATTACTTAAGTGGGGAATCATGGCTCTCTCCTCGTTTGTAGTGTTAATTATGTCTTCAATTACGAGATATATCATCATTTCGTAATTCGCCACAAGTGTTCAGGTATGACATATAATTAAAGCAACGTGTTCTATTTATTTTTCTTTAATGGAGACTTACCTGTTATATTTACAAACTTACTTTACCTTAATGTATAACAACAAATATATAAACAAAACTTGGCTGTACTGACTGGTGTTCATGGTGATATTTCAGAATATATAATCCAATTAATCCCACGGTATCCACTCCCACCTTGACTACCCCAAAAAACTTAACACTACTTATTCTATACTTATAAATATCTTAAAACCTAGTCAACCTTATGATATATTGTATACAACTAAAAATACAACATACTACATGAGAGGCGGACCACTCAGCGGCCAACACTTTATAATATAACTTCGGGGCATGCCAGGGACAGTGGACACAATGGGAACTGAACATTATTACCTAACAGCACCAACAACCACTAACACACATAGATAAACAACCATTAATCACATACGTCAGTTAACGAGCTCAAATGGTTCCGTTTTTTATCGCTGATAGTATAGATATAGAAAACAAAATTTTAATGGATAACTTTACGTAGCTTATTATCGTGAGTAAAAAAAATGCAATAAGAAAATTGACCACTACAGCCGCCACACAGTACAATTATCATGAGTATTATTCTTTACCAGCCATCCAACAAGCTTATAACTTTGCAAACGTAGGTAGGAAAGCTTGTGAAGTGTTGAACATCACTCACGTATATGTATAATTAATAAATTTAACATATCGCCTGCAATTACTATACACAAATCAACAGTGTATGCATTCTTATAAATATAATAATACCAATTTTAATTTTCTTATTCTTACAAGGATGTGTGCATACTTAAAAAAATACACATGAATCATACAATATCTACATTCACTAACATAACAAATACACGATCACAATTACCATTCCAATCTTTCCTTAGACATCACCTAAAAATCTATTGTTCATCATCACTCGACACCACCTCCTGTCTCTGCTGCTGCTGCTGTTCCTCCGTCTCTTCCTGCTCCTCTGGTAACCCGAAGCACAAAAGTTGACAGATAGACGTAACTTGATCCATGAAAGCGCAGAACTTGGATGATTTTTTTGACTGTAGCACGCATATATAGTAAACAGGAACGCCAGCTAGACATATCCCGATGGCTATGCCCAGCTCCAAGGGCCTCTCCACCACAGGGAACACAACCAAGAACACAGTCACCACGAAGAACAGGACAGCCACCCACAACCACACCTAAACAAGGGGAACATTGAAGGTGTTATATACTTCAGGAGATTTGTGTTATTTAATGTTTAGTGTTGTTTTTACTTTATTGCTACTACTACTACTACTACTACTACTACTACTACTACTACTACTACTACTACTACTACTACTACTACTACTACTACTACTACTACTACTATACTTCTACTACTACAGTCGTTGGATCGTAAGAGGAGGGTTCTTATCGTTAAGGTAATTTGAGTCTGCACAGGTAACATTAGTAGTTGTGATAGTAATAGCAATAAATATTCTGATCAAATATTCAGTATAATGTTTTTCCTGCTATGTTTTCTATCCACATCGTTATTACCCTAATCATGTTCCCAATGACTACTTATTAACATCTTCGTCACACTACTTATGAGTGATGCCAAAACAAACCCATGAATTAAAGGTGGACAGAAACATGTACCTTTTCATATGAGCAAAAAACTCGTGTGTAAAAAACCCGCCACTCACCTTGATGGGTCGTTTCCTGTTCGGCTCCTTATACCTGAGCCACAGCAGCGCCGAGATGGACATGAAGACGAACACGGACTCGGAGAAGCTCACGTAGTTGATGAGAACGAGAGTATCCGAGGTTGAGAGCATGCAGAGTGTCATAGCGCCCTGGGAGAGGAAGAAAAAGAGAGAGAGAGAGGTTTTAGAACAGTCCCTAAACCTTTATTGTACTTAATATTCATATAAAAAAGAGAAGAAAAAAGTGAGAGAAACCTACCTGAAAAATGAGAGCAGGTACAGGTGTGTAGGTCTTGGTGTTAATGAGAGCTAACACCTGTGGCAGATGTCCTTCCCTCGCCCCCACGAAGAACAGACGGGAACAGGCGAAGATGAGGCCGTTCAGACTCCCGAAGGTGGACAAGGCGACGAAGAGAGGCATTGCGTAAGTCACCACACCCAGCACCTTGCTCGAGAAGGCCTAAGGAGCAGGATGATTCAAGGTCAAAGAACACAAAGGTATGCTAAGGATGAACTAACAGCAGTAGATATATTGGTTCTATGGGAAACTTAACTATAAGATTAAAAACAAATAATAGAACTAGATACAATGTAGTGAATCGTATATAGTTTTAGCAGATAAGTAGTAAATAAAGTCCTGATTGATGCGTACGGTAATTATATAAACTTGTATGATAGTTATAACACACACACACACACACACACACACACACACACCAGGGCCACGGCGTTGGATGAAAGGATCTCATCAGGATCCAGCACCGCGAAGTAAGCCACGTTGGTGAGGAAGTAGATGAGGGTCACGATGGGAAGGGAAATGAAGATGGCGCGAGGAAGCGTTCTGAGGGAAAACAAAAGAGTAACGTGACATTAAGCATTGTTATTATTATTATTATTTATTATTGTTATTATTGTTATTATTATTATTATTATTATTTATATTACTTACTTGTACGGTTCCTTGACTTCCTCCACCACGAAGTTTAGTGTGTTCCTGTGAATCGAAAATAATGTGTATAATTATGTCAAGTTTAAGATCATTTGACATTGTGAATCATTAAGTTAATAATGAAAACGTGGCTATTATTTACAATTAATTTACTTCATATTATTATTTACGTTTAGGTTTTATCGTTCTATTTCAAAAACTCGAAAAAAGAAATGGGGTCCAAAAAAAATCAGTAAAAAAATAACGAAATAAAAACAATAAAAATGGTTCTTTCTTAATCAAATGTTTAGCAGGAAATAAAAAAAAAGAATCTCACCCCTTTACATTTTCCCCTGCAAGCCATTACACATAACCAATACCACAAACTCCATTCCTTTACTAAACACCACTACACTATACACCAACCCTTACCAGCCAGCATATGAGAACAATCCTTGATAGAATGCAGTAGATATCCCTGTGACACTCCAGTTTGTATTATAGAACATGTTTTGATAGTTCTCTGTGTGTCCCGTAGCGAGGTGGTATAGTCCCGCGCCGATGATAAGGGAGAGGGCGAGGATCTTGCCGGCAGTGAAGACACTCTGAACCATCTTGGCCCACTTGACGTTCACGCAGTTAAGCCACGTGAGGAAACCTTGGCATGGGGAGAGAGATGGTGGTGATGGTTGTGGTTGTGATTGTGGTTTAGTCGTCATCATTATTATTATATTTCTACCACTACTGCTGCTACTACTACTACTACTACTACTACTACTACTACTACTACTACTATACTCTATACTATAATAATAATAATAATAATAATAATAATAATGAATATGAGGTGATGGTAACGGGAATAATGAAAGTATTTCCTGTATCTCATTTTTTTTTTGTATATATATATTTTTTTTAATGTTTGATATTATAGTAATGATGAAACTGAGTCCAGATTCGTGTTCAGTATGACTGAAAACCTTTATGTACAAATTTTCATGAAATTCCGAGATGTGGAAATTTTCATGAAATTTCCAAGGGTACCACCTCAGATTTTTTGGCAGAAATCATGTATTTTGAAATAACTCGAAAACTATAAGGTTTACGTAAAATAGAGTATGGAATATAAAAGAAAGAGCAGGACACGCCCGTTCTATTGAGCTATAGTGATATGGAATTGAAACATATGTATAGATGTAAGAATTGAAAAAAGAAAACATTAATTTTGTTCACAATAATTAACTTTTCTCCAAGGGTATAATAGATATTGGAAAAGTGATGACATCAATCGATAGATTTTTTCAAGCTGCATAACTTTGTTTCTAATCCTTTTTCCTGTAAGAGTAATAGTTTCGTAGTAAAAGGGCAAAAACATATTCGACCTCAATTCTGGTAGACATTTTCGGACCACAAAATCAAAAATTCCTTACCGTCACAGATACGTGAAAAATGACTTCAATAAAACTTTTAGATATTCCAATTTACAGTAAAAAAAAAAAATGAGATACAGGAAATACTTTCATTATTCCCGTTACCATCACCTCATATTCATTATTATTATTATTATTATTATACAGATCACCAAAATTAATCCAAACTAATGACGCTCCACCCATCATATCAGCAGCCATTCTCAGGGTGAGGGGGGCAGGAAAGGCGGGGCATCGCCCGCCTTCGATTTTTGAATAGAGTTTACTACACTACTACTACTACAATAACATTATCATTCCAATTATCATATTCATCCAATTATCTTATTGCACAATTTCACTAACATATAATATTGAAGTTTAAAAGTACACTATACCAAACATTGACATTGCACAACCGCTCTCTCTCTCTCTCTCTCTCTCTCTCTCTCTCTCTCTCTCTCTCTCTCTCTCTCTCTCTCTCTCTCTCTCCAAGGTCACTAGGACTCAACACAAGGGTCAGGAGGAACTAAAAGGACAGTTGCCCTGACGAACTAAGTGATTGGTTACGTAACATTATATTATGACTACCACCACCACCACCACTACCACAACAACCACCACCACTACTACTACTACTACTACTTACAAATCACTACAGCGGCCAGCAGCTTTGTGGGTATTTCTGGGGTGGTGTCACAGTTGGGGAAGGCGGGTTTGGTGATGTAGGTAGCGAAGGTAAGGGCCATCACGGTGTTAGAGGTGGGAAGGATCACTAAGAGCGTTACCCATAGGAAGAGGAAGGCAGGGAGGGGACCGAACACCGCGTAGATGTAAGCGTAGTCCCCGCCACTCCGAGGGATGAGAGTACCTGAAGGAGAGACACACGGAAGATGATAATAAATAGATATAGAAAAATAATTATACATGGTTGAAATTTACCTTCCTCTATTTTTTGTTTGGATAGGAGGTGAAAAAAAAAATTAAACTAGGCTGAAATCTACCTTCCTCTGCTTCTTTTTTTATTTGGACGGGAGGTGAACATAAATAAATAAAGAATAATAATCAAACATGGTTGAATTTTACCTCCCTCTCCCTTTTTATTTGGACGGGAGGTGAAAAAAATAGAATGAAAAAAAAATAAACAAGACTAATAATCCAGAAGAGATATTTTTTCGTTGCTATGTGAGTCTCTCTCTCTCTCTCTCTCTCTCTCTCTCTCTCTCTCTCTCTCTCTCTCTCTCTCTCTCTCTCTCTCTCTCTCTCTCTCTCTCTCTCTCTCTCCTGTTATTCAATAGGTCACTAACACCTCTTATCTGCGTGACAACTATTACTAAATAAGGTCATCCCAGCCTATTGCACTTACTTCACTACTCTCCTACTTATTATTATGAAGAGCACGTGGTGGTGGTGGTGGTGGTGGTGGTGGTGGTGGTGGTGGTGGTGTGGTGTTGATATGTAATTGATTCGGTGTGGTACTGAAGTTTTGCTGAGGTTATTGATTTGGTGTTGGTGTTGCTATGTTGATGTTTTTTTCTGTTTAGTTGCGTATATTATGATGTTATGTGGTTTTGATTTCTAACTAAAGATTAAAATTACACATTCCCGCTTCCTAAAGGTAAAGGAATTTGTCGTTATTTATAATATTTACCAGAATCTATATTAATTGTAATCTTTTAATAATCTTATCAATGTATAATAATTTCATTCTATTATTTTCTTTTACATATATATTTTTTCAAGCAAGGAATTTCTTATCAAACTTCAAGATAAAGAAGTTACTGCTTATTACTTATATTTCAACACACTCAGCCTAATCTACTCAAATTACACTCCCTACTGTTTTAATTATGCTTTAGTTCAAGGAAGCAGACTGTAGCCTTGGTCAGTGTAACATGCCAACACAAGGATGAGGTTCACGGACAGGAAGAAAAAATTATCGTACGTACAGAAAACTTATTATAAAATTCCTTTTTTATAATCACATTTTTAAGTTAATTTTTCCCATACGATTAAAAGTCTGCGAACTGAATTTTAAGAAGCATATATTTCTACACTTTTTTTTTTTTTTAGTTGAATGAGAAAAGTTTTATTATAGTTGATGTAGAAAAAGCATATTGAATAAAGAATATAATTGCTGCTTACACAACATTATGTATTATAACTTATGATAACCTTTCATTAAACTCATCTTCGGAAACAATAATGATTCCTAATTTAACTTCATAAATTCAGTAACTCATATCAAACTAATACATTTTTTATTTAACGTATATCAATGAAGTAATTTTTCAACTTTACAAATTCAATAAATCACACCAAACACATTTTTTTTTAACACACATTATAACCAAGTAAAACAAAAGCACAACTCACCTAACTCAGCATAACAGAGAGCACCCACGAGTGACAGCAATCCAGAGACCGCCCACACGATCAGAGCCACGCCCACACTGCCACTGAACTGCAACACGCCCTTAGGTGACACAAAGATGCCGGAACCAATGATAATACCCACAATGATACCCACACCATCCATGAGCCCAAGTTCCTTTTTGAGCTTAACATTACCATCATCCTCAACCAAATTTTCCTTCGACGAGGCATGAATAATATGTTCGTCAATATTATCACCATTGCAAGACTCGTAATCAGACGGCGCTGTTGGGTTTATATCTCTCCTCCTGGGTGTCATTTTTCCTGCGTGTTGTGTTGAGGTTTTAAGGCAGAGGAATAGACACTGGAAGGCCACTGAAGGGGACTAGAACTTGTGATGTTGATGCTAAATTGTGCGAGAATAAGTAGTAGGTGACCTTGTATAGGCGTCTGGGTGAATGTCTGGCTGGTTGGGTGTGTGTGTGTGTGTGTGTGTGTGTGTGTGTGGTACTGTCTGTTTCACTGGTGTATGTATCAATTTTCAAGTCTTTTTTCAATATAATTCACTGTTTTGATATCCTGGAAAAGCAAAAAAAACACGTTGGTTATACTATATATCTCACGGTGAATGTAGTATTGGGTTTATATATCATTAGCACACCTAGGTAATGTTATGTGTTGTTATATCATAGTTTAGCGGTGAGGTTTAGTCTATCTTAGTGCGCGTGGGTTCAATTCCCTTGCTACGCGCCACCCATCCCACCTCGTGCTTAGTTGAGGGAGGAGGTTATGGCATGAGTCTACTATAGCTGCGTTGTTGGTCTATGCCCGAAGCCCCCAGGCAGTCCTTGACCAACTCCAAGGACGGGCACACACACACACGCACACCCACGCACACACACGTATGCGTACGTATGCACATGCACACGTGCAGCTGCCCTCACACACTGTTTTGCCTGGATAATAAATATGGGTGGAGACACACACACACACACACACACAAATAGAGCGCAGTCTTCAACCACGTGATTTTCTTACACTTTTTTTTTCTTTCTTTCTTAACGTCTCTTTTGTTGATTGTACTTTGTTTTTCTTTTCTTTTCTCTTCGTAGATTCCTTTTTTTTTACTGATTTCTTCTTTTTTATTCATTTTAGTTTTCACTTCCTTATTGACTGTTTCATTTATATTCGATTTATTTTTCTCTATTTCGCTGTCTTGTACTTCTTCAGTTAAGATACAACAATTCTGGTTTATATTGTCTGATATTCTTGTAAGTTCGTCCTCATCTATACTTACATTGTGATAAGTAAGCAACCGGTTTTCTGTACTGAAATTCCTGTTCTTTTTTTTTTACCGCAGAGGTCAGTGTTCTTTGCAGTACTTTTCCTCTACGTTTATATTACGTAACACACACACATTTTAAACTCATTTCACATTAACATTTCACACTTATTTTTTCACTCAAAATTTTCAGTGTCTTACTTATAGTTGTAGTTTTCCTTTTATCATTTCTTTCTTATCCTGGTTTTCTTGTTTTCCCTTATTACTTCAACCTTTCTCACCCGTGCGCTTATCACCTGCTTTTGTTTTGATACGAAAATCCTTCCTCACTGAGACTGCAACGCGTGGTCCTTACTACAAATATTCTTGATAGGCAGTAAGGGAAGATTTAAAGGAGGAGATGTGAGTGTGAGGTTTCTGATCACATTAAATAGAGTGCAAGTAAGAAAGTGGAGGAGGAGGAGGAAGAGGAGGAGGGTGTGTAATCTCGAGGAAGAGGAGGAGGAGTGTTTGTGTTGGTGTGTGGTGACTAAAGGAACGGAGGACCAAGTGCGGAGAGGAGAGGAGGAGGGTACGACACACACACACACACACACACACACTCACACACACACAAGGTCACTTCTGTTACCTCATTCCTCACTGTCCCTTCAACCTCACCCTTCCTCCCTCCCTCCCTTCCTCCCTTCTATCCCTCACTCCCTCTTCTCTCTCTCCTTCCCTCCCCCTCTTCCTTATCTTCCCTCCCATACCCGTCTAATCGTCTCCCTTTTCAATCCTTCCTTCTTCCCTCTCTTATTCTTACATACTTCTCTCCTGTTTCTCTTTCTTGTATGTTCTATCTCTCTATTTCTCTTCCAGTTCCTGTTTCTGTTTCCTTCCTCCTCGTTTAATTTATTCCTTTAGTTTTTTTAGCTTCCTCCTCCACCTCCTTTATCTATATTCATGTATTATTCCTTTTTCCTTTCATTCTTCCATTTCTCTTTCTTGTATGTTTTTTTTATCTATCCTGTTACTTTCCATCTTTTCATCTCTCTCTCTCTCTCTCTCTCTCTCTCTCTCTCTCTCTCTCTCTCTCTCTCTCTCTCTCTCTCTCTCTCTCTCTCTCTCTCTCTCTCTCTCTCTCTCTCTCTCGTTGGTGAATAAAAGATCAGTTATAAAAAATAATCCACCCGAATATAGCAACAAACATTGCACAATCTCTCTCTCTCTCTCTCTCTCTCTCTCTCTCTCTCTCTCTCTCTCTCTCTCTCTCTCTCTCTCTCTCTCTCCCTTGACCATGTAATGTTTTTGTGATGTACATGCGTGTGACTGCAGACAAACATGTAACATTATATCATGGTAATAATGTTTGGTCTAGGGTGTTTATGTTTTTCATCAGTGCCCCCTTGTGTTGAGGGAGTTAATGTTTACCATCATACGAATCAACTTGGAATTCCAAACTGTTTTTTTTTTTTAAATAAATGTCTGAAGTGCGACATGGGTGCGGTCTGGAGGATCACGCGCTAGACTCGTATGTGTGTGCGTGTATGTGTGTTTACTACAGTATTAGACGCAGATGAGATGACCGTACGAAAAAATAAGAGTAAAACTAACTAAATGCCATTGGAAGAGTAAAGTTATCATAGCGCACACAACCAAATATACATAAAAAAACACATAATAGTTAAGATAGTGCCGTTGCAAGGACTTCCGACGATCACCATCCAACTCAGACCAAGGTTTAGACCAACCAAAACAACAACAATACGACACGAGGGATCTTCAAATGGGTAAGATACGATTTATCTTAATTCAAAGGCATTTCTGATACTTATTCCCGGATTTTACTCACAGATACTCACAGATGATCTAAGTCCAACTTACTTTCTGAACTGTGGCCATTGGTGGTGGTGGTGGTGGATACAATTTGAGATTTATAGTTAAATTTACGGTCTTGGGTTTTCCAGAATTTATTAAGTTTCCTCACAAAGTTTAGTACATTGCTGTCATTCACCACCCAATCCGGAAGACTGTTCCAATCGTTAACCACCCGAAAATTGAAGTTATATTTCCTGATGTCCAGTCTGGAATGTTTCTTAAAGATTTTCTTGGTGTTGCTCCTGGTGGTGTGAGTGGTCCTCATCTGGAATATTCCCTGAGTGCAGTGACAAAGGTGGTGGAAAAATACTCTGACAGTACATCAGCCTTTTCTTTGTCAGTGTTGGTGTTTTGTGTTATGTCCTCGTCTTTGTACAGGTCCCCAATCCTTGCCTTTGTTCTGGTCTTGGACTCCACATACTTACAAAATACTGTGGGGTTGGCTTTGGAGTTCTTGGCTATTTCTTGTTCTTTTTGCTTTGCATCATTTCTTGTCTCTTCTGATCTGGTTGTTCAATCGTCGGTATTCTGTTTCTACTTCTGCGTATCGTTCTTGTGATGATGTTGGTCCTTTCTTCATGCTCTTCTTTTACATTGAATAGATGACTGTGTTTAGTAAGGTTGATGTGTAAAGGTGTGAGCCGAAGGAAATTATGTTTGAAACACTTAACAAAGATAATGATAAGTGAAGACGTATATATAGTTTAATTATATGGATGTTGTAGAAATAAGGATCTGACAGTGACTATAGAAGCACCTTTATATGATATTTCAGCGTAATATTTGTAGTGCAGATGGTTGGTTTAGATGATAGGTAATGTATATTCATTATTATACACGAAAATACAATAAAGGAATAGGAGTAAGTATTGACAAATTAAACTGTTTAAAAGTATGAAGCTGTACACTTAATTCTCAGTTTGATACACTTTTAAATCTGTACAAACTCATAAGAAGAAAATAAGGAGTCTGCAAGAGGGCAGTTAACCTACTCAAGGCAGCTCCTCTCAGTTATATTTGCAAACAGTTTTCCTATCATAGTAAGGAAACTTGTTGCTCTAATATTATCACACTTCCTCTCAGCAGTGTGAATACAAGTACATGTTTCCTGGCAGTGTTTGGATGTGTCACACTATTACCAGGATACATTACCACTCATGCAGCAGGTGATGTGCATGATAACTTTGTGCAACAGCCAGGTAGGTTCACTTAAGGTTGTATTGTACATCTACAAACAACTACTCTGGCTACTCAAGATTCTTATTCTTACTAAGGATTCTTATTTGTCATTTCCAGTACACAATAATATGAAATAAATCCTCTGATGGTCTCCTTGAGGGTGGTGATGCACCATGAATGATGAGGCACCAGTGGGGACAGAGCCTGGGGACTCCTGTGTGGATGGGTGTGCAGAGAGTGTGCCTCAAGGTAACACAAGTAGCACCAATACAGCGTTGAACCACACCTCCCTACACACCCCACCAGTACCCCGATCACCCATGGTATTTGGTGCTTCCCCCATACTTAGTAAACTGAGTGATGCACACACCACCCCGCAGGCTGGAGTCAGCTGTCTGGTGGAGTACCTGAGGGAGGAGCGACATTTTAGGCCCCTCGCTCTAGACTCACATCTGTTCCCTGGAGGATTACAACCAGGAGATGTGGTGGAAGTGTGGGGAGATACCAACTGTGGCAAGTCAATGTTGACCCTCACCCTTATTGCTTCAGCTCTCCTCCCTACAGAATGGAGTGGCATTGTGCTTGGAGGTTGCAGCACTGGAGTTACTCTCATAGACTGTGATCACCATTTCAGCATCTTCCAGCTTGTTAGTTTGATGTACAAGAAGGTCAAGACAAAGCTAAAACAAGCCAAGGATGCTTTGAAGGAACACAAACAGGGAAAAACTACTGACATGACGCCTATCTCTAACATTAAAGAGATCACTGAGCTCTTACGAAGTGATAAAACCAGCCTGAAAACCAAAATTGAGGAGATGGTACAAGGATGTCTGAAGTCACTGTATTACATCAAGTGCATGGAAAGCCTACAGTTCCCAATTGTGTTAGCGTCAATGGATGAGCACCTCGCTAAGACCAGTGATGTGTCCCTTGTGGTGGTGGACAGTCTGTCGGCATTCTGCTGGTACGACTGGATCTATCGAGGCGGTGGAAAGTTTTTTGAGGTCAAGAAATACTACGACAAGGTGTTTAGTGTGCTTCTTGCCAACATAAAAAAATACAAGGTAGTGCTTCTTGCAGTGAAACATGCACTCTTCTTGAAACCATTAGAGGAAACTTCAAGAAAAAGTCTGGATCAACATGAGAAGAAAATGTCCAAGGATGATGAGAATGATAACATGGATGAAGGTGACAGCATGGAGAATATGAGTGTGAGTGAATACTTTGGTTACACTTGGGTTAGCAGTGTCACGTGTCAGGTTGTCGTATCAAAAGCAAGAGGTAATGCCAAGACCCTTCCCCGTGTGGTGGGTGCCGGGGCGAAGGACTCACCTCGGAGTACTGATGTGAAGGGTGATGGTAAGGAGACAATGTTCTCAGCTGAAGTGATCCAAGGTAAACAGAACACAAAGTTATTTTATGTAATTGGTGAGGAAGGAGTGATGTGGAGATAGGTTCCACATGTTCCATAGGCAATATTTTATGATTTAGTGGATTATATCAGTTATTTTATCGGAGTATTTATTTGGATATTATTTTTAATTTGTTTCATGCAGAGTATATTTTGTATTTTATAATTTCTTTTTTAACCATGTAATGTTTAGTGGAAGACATGTCCTCTAATCATTTATAAGTGTATAGTATATAATTGGTAAGGATTTTTTTTATGTTCCAATTTTGTTTTCAAGTTTGACAACACACAAATGAATAAAATGGAGATTATGATGCAAGTAATATTTCTTATCCATTCATATATTTATTTTTTTTAATTTGATTTGATTAATTCATTATTATTATCATATTTATTATTTTTCTTTTTTTAGTTATTAATCTCAGATGGAGTTTCTTCTCTTTAACAAAGTTTGTGTTTCATTCTGGCTTTTTCTTCTCATCAATTACTTTTTTTTCCTTTTTATCATTAAGTTTTGTCTACTTTACTTATATTTTCTCCTCTTTATCAAGTGTTGCGTGTCTCGTCTTTACGACCACACCATTTTGAACAGTAAACACAACTTTCTGAGGAATGGCAGCCGTAGAATAAAATGAAAACCCACAATAATATCATTCTTCACAGGCTTAGAATGTAATCAATAGTAGTTTTTATATGTCACGGGTCATTTGTGTATTATTACGTAACAACACATAATACTATACATCCCACCACCACCACCACCACCGCAGCAGTGATATAATGACCAGTGACTTTGGGTGGTGGTGGTAGTGGTGGTGGTGTGAAGACCTTGGCACAGCGAGACCCATGAAGGAGTTCTTACACCCGTGGGCTGGGAGGGGAGGGAAGGCAAGGACACGGGGAAGCACATCAGCCAGACGGTTGTGTTGTGTTGACGGCGTGTACTGTTTAGGGATGTGATGTGTGTGTGTGTGTGTGTGTGTGAACTTGTTTATGTTATTCACATGAACACTATAAAGGCATTATTGCAATCGTTAGTTGTACTGGTAGTTGGTGCCACAGATCAGGGTGTTGATATCGTCTCAAAATGAGGCTCTGTTGAATATATACACGTTGTCTTATATAATTACTATTTGATGAGTGTAATGCGTTGAGCTATGGCAGGAAATGTGTTGTGACGGTGACGGTGACTGCAGCACGTGAGAATGGCGTGCGCCGTGCAGCTTGTCCTTATAAGACACGCAATAGGAGGCGGCGTGCTGCTGTCAAGGCCGTGACGCATCGCACTACACACGGGGAAGGGAACGACTAGTGAGGCACCGCCAAGAATTATATCCTTGGCCACCACTAACTTTCCACTTCAACCGTTTGTTCACTAGATTGCGTTCCCGTTTTCTTTTCTTTTGATATTAATATTCATAAAGTTACAGTTAAACTTCAGAATAAGTGTCCATTGTGAGGAAGTTTATCAGGCAGAGTGAATGGTGAGATTGAGATATCCAGCTAAAGGTTCCTTGTTCCTTGGTCTGCCTTGTGTCTGTCATCTAAGTCAATAAAGTTTCCGCTATTCGTGTACCGTCAGAGCAAGGCATCATGTCCGGGGTCCAGGAGAATCTTTACACCTTACCAGTACTACCAACGTGTTCGTGTTCTTTCTGTTAAGCACACCGTCAAAACATTTCTACGTTCACTAGTGGAAAGTTATAAGTTTTGTGGCAATACACTTGATACTATGCTAATAAAAAATATTGCTTGATAAAAAAAACCCCCAGCCCGCTAATGCACCATCACGTGATGCTCCCACTCCACGCATATGAATGAGAACAGCCTATGATGGCGCCTTGGAGAGAACAAAGAACAGACAAGACATTAAACAGTGCCCTTGAAAGCAGTGTTTTGTATTCATATCAGCCAGTGGTGGGCGCCGTTAATCAAAAAGTGAACTTCGTTAACCATTAATCAGTTAACCAAAAAATTTACTTCGATAACCGTTAATCAGTTAATTCTTTAAAAATGTAACTTAAGTTATCGATAAACCACCTAAAAACACCTTTGAAAAGTGCCAAAACTATAAAATAAGCCATAATGAGGCGCTGTTTATGTTTGTTTTGATGGCGCTGTACCCAGAATTAACTGTTTGTTCATGCCGGATTATTGATAGGCAACCTATATATATATATATATATATATATATATATATATATATATATATATATATATATATATATAGTGTCTTAAATGTGGCCAATCAGCTAGGATGTGTGTTCCCCTGTAATTTAATTAATAAACTAACGTAAACTTTAACTGTGTACTCCTTGTGAAGTAAAATCCTGGAACTTAGAAGCACGTGGGAAAGGTGAGCTAAGTATATAGCGTTGAAATGATAAGCTGTGGTAAGGTAGTTATATCAAACACGCTCTCTAAGCATCACGCACACGTGATAACGCGTATATAACGTAATATTCCAGTCACTACCATTCCATTGTCTTCCCCGTGACAACTGGAGCTTCATAACTTGCTATTTCCTCATAACTGCTTGTATTTCCGTGACACACAATACAAAGTGTGATCTATACTCGTGCATTTTTTTGTTTTGTTTTTTTTTTGGCTTTATTCGTCTGATTAAAGATTAAAATTGAAGGACAATTTCATGTACTGCTGGAGTCCTTGCACACAGCTCTTCAAAGGGATAAACAAAACAGACATTATGATATGGATGATGACAGCAATGAGGTGAATGTATGGTTTATTCAAACAAGACTTTGTTGTAAATCAATCCATTTAATTATGAATATGTACAACAATTGCTGCATATAAAAGTGGACTTATTCCTCTTACTGAATCATGATGCAGTGTTCACCTATAACTAATTGTTTGTTTTGTATTTACATCAAGGTGACAAGAAGCTGTTGGATGAAGATGCTCACTAATGGTGCTTCAAAATGCCTTCAAAGTAACCACCGGACTTATAACTGTTGTGATTTTACTAATAACATCACAACAGTAATAGTCCGATGATTCACTTTAGTATGTTAAATCATAAACATTACTCTTACATGTACACAATTTGACTTAAACAGGACATCCATCACCTGTGAACACTAATGTTAATACTACAACACACCTGCATACATCAAATAAGATAAACCTGATTACAATGATAAAAGATAATAAGTACAAATTTCTATATATATAAAAAAAAAGTCTTCCATCTTCAAAGTGTCACCCTAAATCCTCTCTATTGTATTTATGTCGTCAATGCAGCAATTCATGTCTGTTTACATTCCAGAGCTAACAGCAGCAACACATAGTCTTAACCAAGTGGTATTGAAAGGAATGGGAGGTGAAGGTGTCATCAGGCCCGTCGCAACAAGGCTTGGCTATGAATTGAATGCGATGAAAAGTTGTGTAAGCGCCCCTTGAAATTCTGTGGGGGAGGCCAGTTGGTGTCCATTTTGCTTGTGGCCCCAAATGCCTTGAAACGGCCCTGGGTGTCATTGCACATCATCTGTTCCCTTGTGGTGCCCTTCTCACACCACCTTCACTGCCACAACACTATTACCTCTGCTCTATCTTCCCCATTTGCACCTGTTACCTGTTTAACCTGGATGCTTGTGTGCTAATTTGCTGTTTATTTTTCTATCCTTTACATCTTGAAAATTATGAAATATTGACTTTCACAGAAAAGAAAACTATATAAATACAGTTTGTTCCATAATTTAACACAACTCCTGGACCTGTTGTTGTCTCACCGGGCCCAGTTCCTCCTGAGGCCTGCAGAGTAATCAAATAACTTGGAATTGGTGAAGCTTCCTTTCATGTCAAGGAGGTAGTGGAAGGACTTGCCTTTAACCTTGATTGGCAGATGCACACTCGACGAGAAGCGACTTTGCGCTGCCGAGACCTAAGACAAGATGGAAATTATATAGTACACAGAAAATTCAGGAAATGTAATTACGTATATCCTTGTAACATGATTAGTGACACATGTTCCCTGCAGTTGCCTATCACAATCACAATCCAACAATAAACAAGAATGAACTTTCCAAATACAACACCAAGTAAATTGTTAACATAATATGAGTTTCTTTCACAACACTAACCTTGTCTAGTGGTACCAGCATGGATTTGTTCCGGCCCAAAGGCGTGAAGGTATAGAAGAGGAGCTCCCTGCCGCCCTTCCTCAGTACAAGGTAGTTGACTGAGCGTAGTGTGTATATCCAACAGAGAGCCAGTGTGCCCCAGCCTGCTCACGGAGAATCAATGCGGGTGTGTCAATTTTCTTACAAGTGTTTGGCACAAGTTGATACACACAATGACTTGGTTATCTAAGTGATGAGTGTAGTATATAAGGTGCTACATTTTTCTAATCTTACTCCACTACTTTTTTATCTTTTCTAAACTATATTCCTCGTTAGCTACTTATGCTGACTCTTACAAGTTACTTTTTAAAAATTAAATTACATAAAGTACGAGGCTAATGCATCTTATTATTTGTTTGAAGCATTCTTAATACTAATGTGATGCACTGAATTAATAACTAAAATAAATATATTTCTTCATAATCAACCTTTTCCGAGAATCAGAAAATAACAGTTTATTTACCAATTAGAAAACTTGCAATTGTTATTCCATTTCTGTATTGGCCGAAGTCTGTCTTTTTCCACCACGGTAGGTTCTTATTTTGCTTCTGCTCTTCGGGAATTTCCACACTTCTCATGGTGGTGAATGCAAAGTGACTCAGGTAAGACCAGAAGACAAACTGTGACACGCCAAAGAAGTTTATCATCCTGGAAACAAAGTTGGATCATAATGGAGGAAGTAATGAGTGTAATCACAAGACCAATGATTACCAAAACATGTGATGGCGAAAGAAAAGATTTGTAAACATTATTTTATCATAGTCTGATAACGTGAAAATACTTGTTGACTTTTAATCAGGTTTATATGACTGAACTATCTATTTATGTAAAGTAGCAAGACAAAAACATTGTAATAAATGAAGAGAAAATACTGAGTCTTTATTCTCATAATAAGACATATGTATGTAGTCAAACCAACGGAAAATAATATGAGCCACAGGACAACAGTGTATTTTTCTTTTAAATATAAACCATGTAGTATGGTACAATTAATTTATACAGCATTCATAAAAAAGAAAAATAAGTGCCTTACAAAATTCAGTGCTATATCAGAGGAATACATTCATATCATATCATTATATAGTGTATACTGGAGTTAGTTTAATTACATTATTTGTTATGTATTACTTATATATAATATCCCATTTATATTCGTCCCAAATTAATCATCATTATTTTTTCTCAATAGATACAGTAAACTAACTATGCATCCCCACATCACCACCTTTATAAAAACACACAATAACGACCCAGTATTACCTGAAGAATGTTTTATTTTCATTCCTGTATAGCAACGTGTCCTTTAAAACCATATATTCATTATCCATCATTAACCTGGTCCCATCCTTCTTGGTGTAACTCAACATGGCTCGGCCAGTGTGGAGGTGTTGTCTGGGGCTCCATCCTGCCCTGCTCAATGCTGTGGCGGCGTGGTGGAGTGAGCTGTGTGTTTTGAAGAGACATAATAGTCGTACTGTAGCCATGGTGTGTTTGGTGATCCCGTTGCTCAGCGGCAAACACCACACTGACAAGTTTCGTTTCTCGTACCTTATGTAAATATTAACCCTATGGTTTTGTTTGGGTTTGATTATATTTAATTCCTCTTCCTTATCTACCTAGTGAAATATTACATATAGGACAGTGATATCTGGTTCTAATAATTATGTTTTCATTAAGGTATGTGAAGTATCATTATTATTAGTTATTGTTGTTATAATTATTGTTAATATTATTATTATTATTATTATTATTATTATTATTATTGTTATTATTATTTTTTTTCTTATTTTGTTTGATGTTGAATTTCTATGTTGTTTGATGTTAATTTTTGATGTTGTTTGATGTTAATTTTTGATGTTGTTTGATGTTAATTTTTGATGTTGATGTTGTGTCGTGTTGTTTGGTCTAACGTTGTGTTGTGTTGTGTTGTTTGGTGTTGTGTTGTGTTGTGTTGTTTGGTGTTGTGTTGTGTTGTTTGGTGTTGTGTTGTGTTGTGTTGTGTTGTTTGGTCTAGTGTTGTGTTGTGTTGTGTTGTTTGGTGTTGTGTTGTGTTGTGTTGTGTTGTGTTGTGTTGTGTTGTGTTGTGTTACGGACCCCTGCTCCCCTAAGGGTCCGTGGTGTTTGTGTTGTGTTGTGTTGTTTGGTGTTGTGTTGTTTGGTGTTGTGTTGTTTGGTGTTGTGTTGTGTTGTGTTGTTTGGTCTAGTGTTGTATTGTGTTGTGTTACGGACCCCTGCTCCCCTAAGGGGTCCGTGCTGTTTGTGTTGTGTTGTGTTGTTTGGTCTAATGTTGTGTTGTGTTGTGTTACGGGTCCTTACTCCCCTAAGGACCCGTGGTGTTTGTGTTGTGTTGTGTTGTGTTGTGTTGTGTTACGGGTCCTTACTCCCCTAAGGACCCGTGGTGTTTGTGTTGTGTTGTGTTGTGTTGTGTCGTGTCGTGTCGTGTCGTGTCGTGTAGTCTTGTGTTGTGTTGTGTTGTGTTGTGTTGTGTTACGGGCCCCTACTCCCCTAAGGACCCGTGGTGTTGTGTTGTGTTTGTGTTGTGTTGTGTTATGTTGTGTTGTGTAGTGTTGTGTTGTGTTACGGACCCTTGCTCCCCTAAGGGTCCATGGTGTTGTGTTGTGTTGTGTTTGTGTTGTGTTGTGTAGTGTTGTGTTGTGTTGTGTTGTGTTGTGTTGTGTTGTGTTGTGTTACGGACCCTTGCTCCAATAAGGGTCCGTGGTGTTGTGTTATGTTGTGTTGTGTTGTGGGTCCTTACTCCCTTAAGGACCCGTGGTGCTGCGTTGTGTTTGTGTTGTGTTGTGTTGTGTTGTGTTGTGTAGTGTTGCGTTACGGGCCCTTCCTCCCCTAAGGACCCGTGGTGTTGTGTTGTGTTTGTGTTGTGTTGTGTAGTGTTGTGTTGTGTTACGGGCCCTTCCTCCCTAAGGACCCGTGGTGTAGTGTTGTGTAGTGTTGTGTTGTGTTGTGTTGTGTTACGGGCCCTTCCTCCCCTAAGGACCCGTGGTGTTGTGTTGTGAAGTGTTGTGTTGTGTAGTGTTGTGTTACGGGCCCTTCCTCCCCTAAGGACCCGTGGTGTTGTGTTGTGTAGTGTTGTGTTGTGTTGTGTTACGGGCCCTTCCTCCCCTAAGGACCCGTGGTGTTGTGTTGTGTAGTGTTGTGTAGTGTTGTGTTGTGTAGTGTTGTGTTGTGTTACGGGCCCTTCCTACCCTAAGGACCCGTGGTGTTGTGTTGTGTAGTGTTGTGTTGTGTTGTGTTGTGTTACGGGCCCTTCCTCCCCTAAGGACACGTGGTGTTGTGTTGTGTAGTGTTGTGTAGTGTTGTGTTGTGTAGTGTTGTGTTGTGTTACGGGCCCTTCCTCCCCTAAGGACCCGTGGTGTAGTGTTGTGTAGTGTTGTGTTGTGTTGTGTGTGTTGTGTTACGGGCCCTTCCTCCCCTAAGGACCCGTGGTGTTGTGTTGTGTTGTGTAGTGTTGTGTTGTGTTGTGTTGTGTTACGGGCCCTTCCTCCCCTAAGGACCCGTGGTGTAGTGTTGTGTTGTGTTGTGTTGTGTTACGGGCCCTTCCTCCCCTAAGGACCCGTGGTGTTGTGTTGTGTAGTGTTGTGTAGTGTTGTGTTGTGTTGTGTTACGGACCCTTCCTCCCCTAAGGACCCGTGGTGTAGTGTTGTGTTGTGTTGTGTTGTGTTACGGGCCCTTCCTCCCCTAAGGACCCGTGGTGTAGTGTTGTGTTGTGTTGTGTTGTGTTACGGGCCCTTCCTCCCCTAAGGACCCGTGGTGTAGTGTTGTGTTGTGTTGTGTTGTGTAGTGTTGTGTTGTGTTACGGGCCCTTCCTCCCCTAAGGACCCGTGGTGTAGTGTTGTGTAGTGTTGTGTTGTGTTGTGTTGTGTTGTGTTACGGGCCCTTTCTCCCCTAAGGACCCGTGGTGTTGTGTTGTGTTTGTGTTGTGTTGTGTTACGGACCCTTCCTCCCCTAAGGACCCGTGGTGTTGTGTTGTGTAGTGTTGTGTTGTGTTGTGTTGTGTTGTGTTACGGGCCCTTCCTCCCCTAAGGACCCGTGGTGTTGTGTTGTGTTTGTGTTGTGTTGTGTTACGGGCCCTTCCTCCCCTAAGGACCCGTGGTGTAGTGTTGTGTAGTGTTGTGTTGTGTAGTGTTGTGTTGTGTAGTGTTGTGTTACGGGCCCTTCCTCCCCTAAGGACCCGTGGTGTTGTGTTGTGTAGTGTTGTGTTGTGTTGTGTTGTGTTACGGGCCCTTCCTCCCCTAAGGACCCGTGGTGTAGTGTTGTGTAGTGTTGTGTTGTGTAGTGTTGTGTTACGGGCCCTTCCTCCCCTAAGGACCCGTGGTGTAGTGTTGTGTAGTGTTGTGTTGTGTAGTGTTGTGTTACGGGCCCTTCCTCCCCTAAGGACCCGTGGTGTAGTGTTGTGTAGTGTTGTGTTGTGTAGTGTTGTGTTGTGTTGTGTTGTGTTACGGGCCCTTCCTCCCCTAAGGACCCGTGGTGTTGTGTTGTGTAGTGTTGTGTTGTGTTGTGTTGTGTTGTGTTACGGGCCCTTCCTCCCCTAAGGACCCGTGGTGTAGTGTTGTGTAGTGTTGTGTTGTGTAGTGTTGTGTTACGGGCCCTTCCTCCCCTAAGGACCCGTGGTGTAGTGTTGTGTAGTGTTGTGTTGTGTAGTGTTGTGTTGTGTTGTGTTGTGTTACGGGCCCTTCCTCCCCTAAGGACCCGTGGTGTAGTGTTGTGTAGTGTTGTGTTGTGTTGTGTTGTGTTACGGACCCTTCCTCCCCTAAGGACCCGTGGTGTAGTGTTGTGTAGTGTTGTGTTGTGTTGTGTTACGGGCCCTTCCTCCCCTAAGGACCCGTGGTGTTGTGTTGTGTAGTGTTGTGTAGTGTTGTGTTGTGTTGTGTTACGGACCCTTCCTCCCCTAAGGACCCGTGGTGTTGTGTTGTGTAGTGTTGTGTAGTGTTGTGTTGTGTTGTGTTGTGTTACGGACCCTTCCTCCCCTAAGGACCCGTGGTGTAGTGTTGTGTAGTGTTGTGTTGTGTTGTGTTACGGGCCCTTCCTCCCCTAAGGACCCGTGGTGTTGTGTTGTGTAGTGTTGTGTTGTGTAGTGTTGTGTTACAGGCCCTTCCTCCCCTAAGGACCCGTGGTGTTGTGTTGTGTAGTGTTGTGTTGTGTTGTGTTGTGTTACGGGCCCTTCCTCCCCTAAGGACCCGTGGTGTAGTGTTGTGTAGTGTTGTGTTGTGTTGTGTTGTGTTACGGACCCTTCCTCCCCTAAGGACCCGTGGTGTTGTGTTGTGTAGTGTTGTGTTGTGTAGTGTTGTGTTACGGCCCTTCCTCCCCTAAGGACCCGTGGTGTAGTGTTGTGTAGTGTTGTGTTGTGTAGTGTTGTGTTACGGGCCCTTCCTCCCCTAAGGACCCGTGGTGTAGTATTGTGTAGTGTTGTGTTGTGTAGTGTTGTGTTACGGGCCCTTCCTCCCCTAAGGACCCGTGGTGTAGTGTTGTGTAGTGTTGTGTTGTGTTGTGTTGTGTTACGGGCCCTTCCTCCCCTAAGGACCCGTGGTGTAGTGTTGTGTAGTGTTGTGTTGTGTAGTGTTGTGTTACGGACCCTTCCTCCCCTAAGGACCCGTGGTGTTGTGTTGTGTAGTGTTGTGTTGTGTTGTGTTGTGTTACGGGCCCTTCCTCCCCTAAGGACCCGTGGTGTAGTGTTGTGTAGTGTTGTGTAGTGTTGTGTTACGGGCCCTTCCTCCCCTAAGGACCCGTGGTGTAGTGTTGTGTAGTGTTGTGTTGTGTAGTGTTGTGTTACGGACCCTTCCTCCCCTAAGGACCCGTGGTGTTGTGTTGTGTAGTGTTGTGTAGTGTTGTGTTGTGTAGTGTTGTGTTGTGTTACGGGCCCTTCCTCCCCTAAGGACCCGTGGTGTAGTGTTGTGTAGTGTTGTGTTGTGTAGTGTTGTGTTACGGACCCTTCCTCCCCTAAGGACCCGTGGTGTTGTGTTGTGTAGTGTTGTGTTGTGTTGTGTTGTGTTGTGTTACGGGCCCTTCCTCCCCTAAGGACCCGTGGTGTAGTGTTGTGTAGTGTAGTGTTGTGTTGTGTTACGGGCCCTTCCTCCCCTAAGGACCCGTGGTGTAGTGTTGTGTAGTGTTGTGTTGTGTTGTGTTACGGGCCCTTCCTCCCCTAAGGACCCGTGGTGTAGTGTTGTGTAGTGTTGTGTTGTGTAGTGTTGTGTTACGGGCCCTTCCTCCCCTAAGGACCCGTGGTGTAGTGTTGTGTAGTGTAGTGTTGTGTTGTGTTGTGTTGTGTTGTGTTACGGGCCCTTCCTCCCCTAAGGACCCGTGGTGTAGTGTTGTGTTGTGTTACGGGCCCTTCCTCCCCTAAGGACCCGTGGTGTAGTGTTGTGTAGTGTTGTGTTGTGTAGTGTTGTGTTACGGGCCCTTCCTCCCCTAAGGACCCGTGGTGTAGCGTTGTGTAGTGTTGTGTTGTGTAGTGTTGTGTTGTGTAGTGTAGTGTTGTGTAGTGTTGTGTTGTGTAGTGTTGTGTTACGGCCCCTTCCTCCCCTAAGGACCCGTGGTGTAGTGTTGTGTAGTGTAGTGTTGTGTTGTGTTGTGTTGTGTTGTGTTACGGGCCCTTCCTCCCCTAAGGACCCGTGGTGTAGTGTTGTGTAGTGTTGTGTAGTGTTGTGTTGTGTTACGGGCCCTTCCTCCCCTAAGGACCCGTGGTGTAGTGTTGTGTAGTGTTGTGTTGTGTAGTGTTGTGTTACGGGCCCTTCCTCCCCTAAGGACCCGTGGTGTAGTGTTGTGTAGTGTTGTGTTGTGTAGTGTAGTGTAGTGTTGTGTAGTGTTGTGTTGTGTTGTGTTGTGTTACGGGCCCTTCCTCCCCTAAGGACCCGTGGTGTAGTGTTGTGTAGTGTTGTGTTGTGTAGTGTTGTGTTGTGTTGTGTTGTGTTACGGGCCCTTCCTCCCCTAAGGACCCGTGGTGTAGTGTTGTGTAGTGTTGTGTTGTGTTGTGTAGTGTTGTGTTACGGGCCCTTCCTCCCCTAAGGACCCGTGGTGTTGTGTTGTGTAGTGTTGTGTTGTGTTGTGTTGTGTTGTGTTACGGGCCCTTCCTCCCCTAAGGACCCGTGGTGTTGTGTTGTGTTGTGTTGTGTAGTGTTGTGTTGTGTTGTGTTGTGTTGTGTTACGGGCCCTTCCTCCCCTAAGGACCCGTGGTGTAGTGTTGTGTAGTGTTGTGTTGTGTAGTGTTGTGTTACGGACCCTTCCTCCCCTAAGGACCCGTGGTGTTGTGTTGTGTAGTGTAGTGTTGTGTAGTGTTGTGTTGTGTTACGGGCCCTTCCTCCCCTAAGGACCCGTGGTGTAGTGTTGTGTTACGGGCCCTTCCTCCCCTAAGGACCCGTGGTGTAGTGTTGTGTAGTGTTGTGTTGTGTAGTGTTGTGTTACGGGCCCTTCCTCCCCTAAGGACCCGTGGTGTAGTGTTGTGTAGTGTTGTGTTGTGTTACGGACCCTTCCTACCCTAAGGACCCGTGGTGTAGTGTTGTGTAGTGTTGTGTTGTGTTGTGTTGTGTTACGGGCCCTTCCTCCCCTAAGGACCCGTGGTGTAGTGTTGTGTAGTGTTGTGTTGTGTTGTGTTACGGGCCCTTCCTCCCCTAAGGACCCGTGGTGTAGTGTTGTGTAGTGTTGTGTTGTGTTGTGTTGTGTTACGGGCCCTTCCTCCCCTAAGGACCCGTGGTGTTGTGTTGTGTTTGTGTTGTGTTGCGTAGTGTTGTCTTGTGTTACGGGTCCCTACTCCCCTAAGGACCCGTGGTGTTGTGTTGCGTTGCGTGGTGTTCTGTGTTGTGTCTGTGTTCTTGTTTATGATTTTCTTGATTTGCTGTGCAGGATTGAAAAGGGTTTATGCCAGTTTAAGGACAACATTCATTCATTCCCTAAAGGGCATCACGTAATACCACTTTAGGGACAACTTTCATTCCTTCCCTAAAAGGCATCTCCCAATACCACTTTAGGGACAACATTCATTCTTTCCCTAAAGGGCATCACGTAATACCACTTTAGGGACAACATTCATTCTTTCCTTAAAAGGCATCCCCTTAACACGTCCTGCACGCCATCTTTCTTTTCCTCCCGCCAGTGAGTCCTTAGAAGGATGTCATTGGTCCACCAACCCGTCCTTCACCGTCTCCCTCGGCGAGCACGTGTTGGTGGACCTCAATGGCCTGTTGCCCGACTTCCTCCCTCAGGAACCTCACCAAATCAGAAGAAAAGAAAGAATATCTGAAAATCAATAAACAATTATTATTATTATCATCATTATGGGGTTTGGAAACATAACGACATTTGAGCTGTACTTTGTCCTGTAAAGCTAAACAAATAGGTAAAAAGAAAAACAAAATAGGTAGAAAGTAAACATACACGCACACACATACATAAAAAGAAGAGTTAACAAGTGCAAGGTTTAGGGAAGACTTATAAAGGAAGGGAATGATGAAGGTTCAGAAGCGGTAATGGCAGGCTTTAATAGGGTGGAATGATGTGGTTCAATATAGAGTAAAACAAACTATTATAAACGTGTATATGACTAATGTTCTATTTATCCTGTTATTATTTTCGAGTTTGTTACTTTTTGAATTATTCTATACTTATTTTATTTTTTGATTGATTTGTTTTATATTTAGTTATTTTTCTTCCTTATCTTTTCCTTTGATTTCATCTCGAGTGTTTAGGAGAGCAAGATAACCTTTTGTTTTTTCGTTTCTTCTTGATCGTTCTAACAAATGTATTCAATTCTTTATATATATAATAAAATGAGTATTTACATGGGATAGTTTTAGCATACTATCTGCATCATTTAAATTATATACAACTATAACAATACAGGGAAAGTGGGATGAAACAATGATATACAGTAAACACACACACACACACACACACACACACACACACATACATATTGATCTAGCTTACTGTATTACTAATTATTCCTTTTATTATCCTTGTGTAACCATTATTATTACCTTCGTTATAAACTATCTCCATTTATGTAAGTTAGAGTAAAAATGAATAAATACGATCGAGGTCAATCATTACTCGCTTTCCTTGACTTCGTCCCAGAGAGGCTTCTAATTTATGTGTGTATATATGTATGAGTGTGTATGTATATGTATGAGTGTGCGTGTGTGTGCGCACTGATAAGGCTTCCCACCTCTCCAGCATAATATTGAGGTGAGCGTGTGTGTGTGTGTGTATGTGTGGGTGGGCAGTGTTGCGTGGTTCTGTGTGCTGTGTGGAAGTGAAAAATAAGTTGTTTTGATAAGCAATACATCTTTTCAATCTCAGTAATATATGAGCTTGCTTAATTGGCCTGGTTGAGTATGCAGGTATGTGGTAAAGAATATACATCAGGTGATTTTATATCTAACCACTTAATTTCTGTATTCATGTATTATGTATTTTTGTATTTGTGAATTATGTATTTATGTATTATGTATTTGTGTATTAATTTATTTGATGTATTTTCATTATACAGGAGCTTGGTCTCATATATAACCGAAATATTGTGTTTTGTTTGTGCTTATCACTATTTCGAAGTGCATGACTACATAGATATAAATGTTAAAACGAATACACTACACTAGTTCTTCCCGCCAATTTCTGTAATAACGCACTTCTCATCTTTTCCATCGATAGTTAAAAGATAAAATGAACATTATTTCTTACCGTTGCTGCTTAAGACTTAATCATCATCCTCCCATACTATTTTGAAACTATTCGTAATGTAAATTGAAGTAAATTTCTGCTAAACACCCAGAAGGAAGATTTGTACAGAGAGGATCGAACTTCTGTCAACTCAAACCAGTTTGTTATGTGCTTATTTAGAGGTACAAAGGCAGCCTTTGTATATCGTGAATGAGTATGTGAAAGGAAAGAGTATAAGAGAGGAACGAGTGTGACAAAGTAACGAATATATGAGAGAGGAAGTACGAGAAAGTTAGTATGGAACGAGTATGAGAAAGTGTGGAACGAATGTGAGAAAGTGTGGAACGAATGTGAGAAAGTGTGGAACGAGTGTGAGAAAGTGTGGAACGAGTGTGAGAAAGTGTGGAACGAATGTGAGAAAGAAACGAGTATGATGAAGAACAAGGAACAAGTTTGTGAAAGTAACTTGTATGTGAGGAACGAACATGAGAAAATGAGGAATATGAGAAAGAAAGGATCATGAGAAAGGAACGTGTGAAAGAGGAACATGTGTGAATAAGAACGAGTGAAAAATAAAAGTTTACATCATTATCCACATTAATGTGACATGAACACATGTGTATCATAATCTCTCTCTCTCTCTCTCTCTCTCTCTCTCTCTCTCTCTCTCTCTCTCTCTCTCTCTCTCTCTCTCTCGTTAACATTTGAGCATGATTAATAATAATCGCAGTTTAATGTTTAACGGAACCTTTTATTTCCATTAACTTAACACATTTAACAACTTAGTGTTATAGAAAGATATATAAGGTTGAGATTCCCATATTGTGGCCTCATATTTACGTAACATTAATATAGTATTAAGTTTTCATCTTCAGTCCCAAGTACAGTTGGCTTACTATGATAGGTCATTGGCTATCATATAAGACAACAAAATAAGATTAACATACATTCAAACACCTTAATACAGCATCAAAACATACACAAAAGAGACTAAATACTATTTAAACTTCTATACTGATGTTCTTTTGTTTCTGAGATGACGTTTGTGTGTGTTTACGTTGAATAATTGTAGTGTTTATTGTTTACTTGATGGCCACAGCAGGTGATAAGCAATGGTATTGGGATGCCTGGTGTAGAGGCCGAGGGGGGCACTGCAGGAGGTGAGAGTGACGAAATAACTCCACCTACCCCAACGAAGGAGCAAGGAGAGGAGAGGAGCGAGGACACACACTCACAAGGAGGATTAGACACGGAGGAGAAGGAGGAGGAGGAGGGGAAGAGTGTGTCTGTTCCTTCTCCGCCCACTACTACTACAACCACCATTACAACCACCATCACCACCATTAGACAGCTGTTCTCCACTAAGATCATGCTGGCGTGTAAGCTGTCCCTGCTGTTCCTGGCGCTGATCATCGTGGTTCATAGCAGGTAAGTGTGGCTGACATGTGAAGGAGGCGTGGCTGTAGGGTGACATTGATGAGAAAAAAAGGGTGTTGTTGGTTAATAGCTTATGATGTAGTTGTAATTGCTAAGAGATTGGTTATTCATTTGTTTTGTGAGGTGTTGTGAATTCATACTTTTTGATGTGTATTAATATTTAGGAAGCTGACAATATTACCATTACGCTGTCAATCCTAGGTAGTGTCATATGTCAGTGGTATGGGGAAAAAAAAAATTGACCTTCACAACACAATTACACTGACAATTAATTACCAAGGGATGCACTGTTATCTTGTTGAATGGTCTTGCCACACCACACACACATTCCTCATTTATTTCTGATTATAATTAAGGTTTGAAACTGTCACTCTTTTCATTAGTGCTGCATCCAGTTATTGAGATGATTTCAGATTGCTGCTTCTTAGCTTACTTAAATTTATATCCTGTTATGCATTTTGTGATATTTATTTTTTTGTATAGTGCTTACTGAACATATTTAATTCCGCATCTGTTATGTTCTTCCACCTCCCTTGTTCATTAATAATAATCTTCATGCAAGTGATAACTACAGCCTACATTACTCACTGCTGTAGGGAGCACTTCTATGTACACGGGTTAGGAGAGAGAGAGAGAGAGAGAGAGAGAGAGAGAGAGAGAGAGAGAGAGAGAGAGAGAGAGAGAGAGAGTTATTCATAGATATGGTCATTCAGCTACAAGGCTTCACTACTGGCCCGGTGGGGTTTCTCTGGCCTTGTGTGTGGTGCTAATACATCATCTATGACTCTGAATGTAACTTGGACTTGGACTTGGGACATTCTCGTTTCTCCTACCCACCCACGCCCCCCGCCAAAAAAAAATAGAAAGAAAGGAAAGTCAATTTTTTTCTTCGGCATTATTATATTTTACAACCATTTATCTCTTGACAGTTTTAATTTTGTTACCCTGTCTCACTGTAAATCAAACTTAAAGTGATTATTACAGTGACATAATCTGTGTCATACTTGGTGGTTGATTGAGTGTAACAGGACAAGTAGACACAGGCTGATCTAAGGTTAGGTAATAAGTAGTGGGAGGAAAGTTTGCATTATACATATATATAAAAAAAAAGATCAGGGTTGGTTCTCATTGACAATACACTAATTTGTTTCTTGTCATATTCTTCTCCAAGGATGTAAAAATGATAGTGCTATTACTTTTATGCATTGTACATAATTATACACCTACACACACACACACACACACACACACATTCACACACACTCATTCAACTTAGATCCATCAAAAGCTTATATAACTGCTGTAAAGTAATAGCTTGATCAGAGAATAATGTGTGCAGTACAACGAACATTATTCCTGCATTGACTAATTCCTTTTGGTCTTTCCCTCTAGTTCGTGGGCAATATCATCTGAAGGGTAAGGGAGTACTGTAGAGTTTGAGTGTCACATAGAAGGTAGATGTAGAGCCTCAAGGGGTGGGATGACTCTCTGTGGAATGCTTACCTACACCAATGTACTTGATGTAGAATAAACTATAAAAGAATTGCTGTGTAGAGTAATTGCGTTTTGTCTTTCTGTATTGCTTCTTTTCACTCTAAATGGTGCTTTGTCTTGTAGCTGTGTTATTTATTTATATTATTTGGTGTATCTCCTTATTTGATTTGATTTTCTTTCTTATTGTTTGACTCATTTTGTTATTTTCTCCTATTTTGGTTCAGTGTTGTATTTCGGTGTTGCCTGAATCTGATTATTTAGTACTTGGTTACCTCTCCCTTCTCCTTTCGTGTGTTATCTTGATGTTTGTTATCACTTAGATGGTGTGTTAAGGAGGCACCCACGTGGCTGTTATCATACACAATGGGATAATGTTTGCCACAAATCAGTTGACTTATCATACTTTTAATTGCATGTTTCACTGTTTTTTTTATACATTTATTATTAGTTAAAAGTTATGACACAATACAAATACTATATAACAGCAATGCAGAATGTTTTTTTATACTTTTTCTAATCTAAAAACATTTAATTAATTTTGATATGTACTTTCCATGCTTTTTATCAATAATTTCAGTTCTGAATGGATAAAAGGCCTGATATCTAATTTGTAAATAATTTTCTTACACAATAATTCCTTACATTTGCCGTAAATTCCCTTTCCTTTAAAAACATTGCTTGATTACTCTTAACTTTCTTTGTTTCTCCCTTCATACACTGTAATCAATGCAGAATGTTCAAGATACAAAACAATAATACTGTCAGGTTAAGACATCTGACTTGTGTTTCTTGTACAATCCTGTGTTAACTTGGCATTTCTTTCCCAGCAGAGGACCGCTGATACGCAAAGCATCCTCCCCACAACCATTCTTCCCTCAACACTCCCTGGTGTCAGACTTTTACACCGGGGATGTGGGTGGCCTGACTGAGCGGTTGTTGTCGGCGGACCTGTCACTGGTGGTGTACTACGCCCCGTGGGACCGTGCCTCCCAGGCCCTGCGGTGGGAGGTGGAGCGTGCAGCCCAGTACCATCATGAACAGGTTAGTCATGGGACACTAACGACCAGCTTATTGGAAGGAAGAAAATGTGAGGATTGGTGGTGTGATCTGCCAAAATATAGCTCTTAGGTAATAAATAAGCTGTCAAATACTGTTTTCACTACTTAAAGACTTCTTGAATGCTGTAATTGATTCAAAATACATGTGCAATGCAATAACACTAAGTACTGTTTGTGCAGTTGGAGAAGTTTAAGTAATTGTTTCAGATCTACTTTGCTGCCATCAACTGTTGGCACCCGGGGTCAGAGTGCAAGTCCAGGTACAAAATCCGAAAGTTTCCGGCGATAGTGTTGCACGTCCGCACCAACTCTGGGATGGAGACCAAGGCGCTGGCCTATGGTGGGCTCCCAGAGGCTGCCCATCTCATACGCTTCCTGTCTCGATGCCTACGCCCACTCACCCACGTGGCCAGCCATGCCGACCTGCCCAGGCTGCAGATTGACCACAGTGTAAGTGGGTTTTGGTTCTGTGGTCGTTGTGTGTGTTGACATACATATTTGATACAACAAAAACTGTTTCCTTGAAAGCTTCAGGTTCATATACCAATTACAAATGGACTAAATTGAATGTCTCTGTTCTCAAAACTGTATAGTGCACTCCTACCGAAGTGTTATCCTCGGAGGTGTGTGTAAAGCAGGCCACACTACAGGACTTGAGATGAGTGTTGTGTTGACAGGCCGTGGTGCTTGGCTTCTATGACTTCACCGCCAGCCGGGTGCCCAAAGGCTTCACGTCGTATTACCTGGCAGCGCTGCGGTGGCTGCAGCACGAACCAGCCGGTGCCGTGGCCTGGGGTGTGGTGACCAACCCCCAGGTGGCTCAGGGCTTGGCGCTCACCACCTCACAGTCCATCCACCTGGTGCTCTGGAACACTACTCTGGTAATGATAATAATAAACAGTTTATTGATAACAGATCTGCAGCCCAAGAGTTGAAAATGTACAGTAAGGAGTATACAAAATAATTACAATCCCCCAAAGACTTATTCCATATCTCAACCAGTTTTTATTTGACCAACAATCTTAAGTTCATCACTGTAACCCACAAACTTGTACTCAAGGCCCCAAGGTTCACCCCCTCTCCTCACCCCCTCCTCAGGCCTTCACCAATGCAGCCACATCAGACAGTGAAGGCATCAGTAACTGGGTGGCAAAGCGTCTAGAGGAGACCGCTTCGTGGCTTCATCTCTCGGGTGAGAAGAGCCAAGTGTTGAGCAGAGCCACACAGGAAGGCCCAACACTGCTGCTCTTCTCCCCTGACAACCCTTACCGCACCTCCAATGATCCTTTCACCCTGGTATGTGATAGGCTGGCAGGGTGTGTGGACCAGAAATTCTATATATCAGGCAGTTATCTCTCTAAATGGGGCCAGTCAAGACAAGGCACACATACACACACATACACACACATGCACACTCCTCTCACTTAGCTCCCAGGCCCCAGAAGAGAAGTACACTGCCAGAAGTGACTTTAGATAAATGTTATATGAAAACAATGGATGAATGGAAAGTATAAGACAAATATACATGAAATACTATACAATACAGGTGAAGGATGAATTATAGTGTAGTAGTGGTGGTGGTGACTACCAATCTATATATCCATGTATTTTAATGTTTAGAAATATGTGTATTATCCTTGATGATGATGATAGGCTTATATGTATTAGTGAAGGTAATTAACGTGATAGTACTAATGATAATGATGATGATTGACGGTTCCTTGTGCAGCTGCGTGAGGTTTCCCTGGAGTACTTCAACTGTAATGAGTCGAGTCAAGTGTCCACGCTGGCCCGGTACTTGGGGGCATCACGGCCAAGGGGACGCACACAGCAGAGGAAGGTGGAGAAGGCATGCCACTCCTACCTGGTTGAACACCTACACATGCTGCACCTCTCACACCAACACCACACCTCAGAAGGTATGCCTCTCTCTTCTTCTTCTTCTTCTTCTTCTTCTTCTTCTTCTTCTTCTTCTTGTTCTTCTTTCTTTCTTTCTTTATCATAGTGAATTAGAAGATGGTTATATTTGAAGCTTTCTTAGAATATATTAGGTCATAGTGAAGAAGAAGAGGAGGAGGAAGAAGAAGAGGTCCTTTACTTACTTTAATATACTTGATAAGCTACCTAGTACAGTGTGTATAATAACAAAGGCATCACCTTACAGTTGAAGGGTGTTGTCACGGCTGGGAGACAGGGGGTGAGTGTGCCCCTGCAGCGGAGGGAAGCACCACCACCACCACCACCCGCGAGTGTGTCAACCCCAACCTGCAGTGAGTCTCAGCTATGTACCCTAACCTAACCTAACCTTCTCTCATCACTAAAACAATAATAAAAAAAAGAAGAAAAAAAAATTATACCTTACACATTTTTTATATTTCTTTATTTATTATTATTATATTTATTTTTTTATTTTATCTTAACTTAATTCCTTGTGGTTAAAGAATGATGAGGAATATACAGGTGTGCATCTTGTTTAATCAACCCTACTTCACCCTTCCTTCCTTGCTTGATAAGAATAATAAAAATAACCTTTATTTAACTTTACTTGACGATGCTATGACAAAAATACATCAAAATTACTCCCTCTTAAATACACACAATACAACAGATTAGCTTCATTTGATAGGACTAAAGATGATAAATAGCTAACTCTCCTCCTCCTCCTCCTCCTCCTCCTCCTCCTCCTCCTCCTCCTCCTCCTCCTCCTCCTCCTCCTCCTCCTCCTCCTCCTCCTCCTCCTCCCCCAGAATGCAAGCCAACCTGCTTCACCACGTCAAGAGCCTCATGATGGTGTTGAGCGACTCCTGCCGTGAGATGGTCCTTCAGTACAGCCCTTGGAAGGACCCGTCAGTGTGGTGCCAGCAAGCCAACGCCACATCCTCCACCCTGCCAACCATACCACACGTCCCATTGACCAAGACACACACGGGACAGAAGGTGAGGGGATGTAGGACTTGTCAATTTATTAATATACTTACCTCATAACATAACCTGACTTGGGTACTATTGTGATTCCCTGTGTTGTGATTATTGTGTATACTGGGTTAGGAGTTACATGTAATAACGATAATATAAAAACAATCACAAATATACACACCTCTCCCCCCAAAAAAAATATATATAAATAGAAAAATAAGAAAAAATATATGTGATGGGGTTTGGTTTTCAGACGTTGAAGGCTGGCCAGCAGGATGACCACATAGAAAGGCTTCAAGCTCTGGCAGGGGAAGATCAATGCAAGAGGCTGTTCCATGGCTCCCTGCTTGGCCCAGTGCCGTTCATAAGGGATCAAAACTCGCCTCTGGATATTACAGGTATAAACGTAACGAAGGGGAAATATGTGGCACTCAGGAGTAGAATGCGGGAGTAAGCCATATTTTTGTACACCTTAATAGCTTGTGCAATGTAATGGTGTAGTTAGTGGCTGCTCCTAACTGTATCTTCTTTATCTAGTCTGGGTGTGAATAAATATACTGTTTTGTAGTGTCATTCAAAGCCATTTTAACCCAGCATATTATTGAAATCCAAACTGTACATCTCCCGAACAAATCTTTCAAAAACTGGGTATTACTATAGTTTTGTACTCGTAGTGTGTGTGTGTGTGTGTGTGTGTGTGTGTGTGTGTGTGTGTGTGTGTGTGTGTGGACGGCATTCCTTCATAACCCAACGTAACTCATTTCAGGTCTGGGGTGTAGGACAAACAAAACCCTTTCCTTCCTCACCCTGGACTCGCTGCACCACCAAGAAGTAGCGAGTAGGCTTGGTGTTGACCTGGCCTCCCGTGACCCACCCAACACAGCAGCCGTCATAGTGGATGTAGAGAGGGAGGCACACTTCATACTGGATGCTAGCCTATCCAAACACACACTGGCTGCATTCATACTTAATTACACTCATGGATTACTAGACAGGTGAGGGAATGTATAATTAAAAGGTGTGAGATATGTAATTATTCATGCTACATCACTATTTTTATGCAGTTTCTTAAGATGGTAAAGAGTAAAGAATAGGGAATATATAGATTTTGAAATGCTTATAAACATGTATTTTGTGTTGTAAAAACTGTCTGTTGTTGCATTTTAGAACCTTGGTGAGTAGGAAGAAAGAAATGACACACTGTGATCACTCTCAAATGTGCATCCAGGAACTCACGGCTGAAAACTACTTTAAGGTCACGCAGCAGACTGGAAAGGTGAGTGAAGCTTTTGTTTATGTTCAAGGAGAAGGTCAAAGAAAGGATACAACATTAATTAACAGCCTTTTATTTATTTATTTTTCTTGTACTTTCTTTTCTTTTTTTATTTTACTAACACCTATGTAGACTAGTGGGAAATATCTTAAGTTTCAGTCAAAATTAAATGCCTTGTCTTATAAGGAGGATATAAGCAAATGTATAGATAGATAGCAACATAACGGATACTTTTAAGAGAGAACGTAAAATCATTGGTAAGGATTTTGTCATTTTGCAGTTTATAGAGCAGCAATAAGCAAACATGTCCTCTTATCTGTCTTTAACTCATGCCTTTGTGTGTGTGTGTTTGTGTGTTGCAGACAGTGGTGGTGCTGCACTACAACAGCAACTGTGTGGCCTGCAGCAGTGTAGGTCATGTGTTCCTGGCCGTGGCACACATCATGCGCCACCTTCCTAATGTCACCTTTGCACGGATCAATGCAGTGGGCAACACCCTCCCGTGGCACCTTCACTTCACCTCCCTTCCAACCATCATTGTACATCCCCCATTCAGGTAGGCAATCAACACTTCACTTGCTACTAAGGAAAAACAGGAACCACCAATAAGTGAAGTCAAATGTGAGCTTATTAATGTTAGATTAGTAAAGATTCTATGAGTTAATTGAAGAGGAATGTTGAAATATGGAAGAACTTGTACTTTTCCTCACTACACATCCACACAATGGTTTTGGTCATTCCAGGAAGTCTGAGAGCCGAGTGTTTGACCTGACCTACCCCATAACACCGGCCAGCGTCATGTCCTTCATCATGGCCGACTTGGGGCCTCGGCACCGCCTCACTCTGGCACTGCATGCGTGTGGGGAACAGTGCCGGGAGGGTGTGCTGCATGAGGCTGCCATCGCCACCACCACACTCCAACATAACATCACAGTCTCCACCTTGAGGCTCCAGCGTGTCCTTGACAGGCTGGTGAAGGCTGCCCTCGCCTCCCACACCGCCTCTGACCTTCCCCAGGGTGACCAGCGTTACTATGAGCGGCTACGGCACGCCAAGACCCGCCTCATCAAGGACATCAAGTTGCAGAGGAAGAAGCTGGAACATTTGAATCACATGCAGAAGCTGCTATCCAGACCACTTGATCAAGAGGCTCTAGACAGTATGCGAGTGGAATCATTTAATTATTTAATGGAAAAACTCTCTGCTGCCCCTTCATCCTCTTCCTCATCATCATCATCATCACAAGAATTTTCCAACCCAGACACTGCACATGATGAGTTATAGGGGAGGGAGGAGCTAGGGTTACTACAAGTGGTGGAGCCTTTTCCTGTGATACACTTACTTTTAGAGAGACTGTAAAGGTAGGTTTACACACTCGTTCACTCATCCCATCACACACGCATCACACATCATCATCTCATCGTGAAAAGTTTTGTTACAGAGTTCTATCCTATTCTAAAGACTATGAGCTTTCATTGTGATGTATTAAACTTGAACGTAAATGATAATATCCTCAATTCCCTCTGACTAGTTCTTCGTAGTAAGTATCTAGTTATTCATAGATACATGACCTATATTTATTTTGTTTTCCAGATTCCCAATTTTTTAATGGGAAAAATTTATATTTGTGTTTTTGAGTTTTAGGTGAAATGGAGGCTGAGGTGTCAAGATATTTATTACCTTTTCAATCTCACATAGACACAAGAAGGAATATATTATCCCTTTTGTTGTGCCAAAATCTGAATATTACCAGGGAAATGTAAGGTGATATTGTTTGTTATACATTTGATGGGTATTTATATACATATATATTTGTTTGGAATATTCAGGTTCATTGTATAATCTTGAATAATATGCATTATTTTTGAACTCCTACAAACTGCTTGACCTACAAAGAGGAAGGGTTTTGGTGTGGACATGCTGATGACTGTAATGTGGTTGATAAGAATATTCTCAACCATCAAGAAGCTCAAATGTCAAGATGATTATTTTGGGCAATACTTATGTTCAAAGTAGAAAACACTTAGTCTTACAAAGCAAGTATACCCTTCCTTACAACTATGACTACAGCCTCCCTAGGTTTGGTTTTGCTCAAGGTTTGATAAACTTTCCCAGCATCCAAGTCAACTTTTGTAAACACTGTCATATAATGATTGATGTATATACAGCCTAACACTTCTCCACTTGAACTAACCAGTAGTGTTCCTCAGTCTGGCCTGGCCCCTGTGTGTGTGTGTGTGTGTGTGTGTGTGTTTGTGTGTGCGCGCGTGCGTGCGTGTCATTCACTGGTCTTTGTGAATGACACACACAATACTTGGTAACTCAGTGGATAACATCCAGGCCTGTCACTTGGCAGGCTGAGGTTCACGCCTCGCACAAGATGCAAGATGTGTGTGTGTGTGTGTGTGTGCGCAGATGGGGGCATGCCAGGCATATACATCTAATAGTAACCAACAGGCAGCTAGTATGCTCTCTCTCTCTCTCTCTCTCTCTCTCTCTCTCTCTCTCTCTCTCTCTCTCTCTCTCTCTCTCTCTCTCTCTCTCTCTCTCTCTC
Organism: Metacarcinus magister; assembly: GCA_029783475.1. NCBI lineage: Eukaryota > Metazoa > Arthropoda > Malacostraca > Decapoda > Cancridae > Metacarcinus > Metacarcinus magister. Next base: position 1,158,884 of record JAPQNM010000021.1, on the reverse strand, counting down.
TCTCTCTCTCTCTCTCTTATTCTTTCCCCACAGCCTGACAGGTATTGCATTTGGGAGACTGAGTCCAGGTGGTTCAACAATTTTCCTAATTACTTTTTTGTCAACGTCAGTTTTGTATGACGTACTCAGGGAATTCTTGAGTATAGAGTTATCATGAAGATGGCCGTTTCATTATCCATAACATATCTTTATTTATTTGAGCAGCGAGGGTTGCACATAATTTGAAACCTGGTTATTTTCTCATTTCAAGTACAATCGACCCAAAATTTCTTAACCACTATATACGTAGCGCCATATGACCTCTGGCGCTTGCTCCTTTTTGCATTAACTAACTAGCTATATACGTAGAAGAGAAGTTGATACTCTTTATCTTTGTCTTTGGTTAATAGATAGCTCGAGTACCAGCTGTAAGGACATTATTGAACTGTTTGTGGACAGTCTTTTTTGGCGGGAAATTAAGACATTTTTGGCGGTAAATTAAGACCGTTTAGGCGGGAAATTAAGGCCTGCATAATCAACGCCAGGTGAGACACTACTTTAATAGCTGCGGCACAGGTAAGAAGGGCAGGTTAGTGATACAGGTGATATCTGTATTATCTTTAGAGTCAACCCTGAGAGATAACTTAGTGTGAGTCATATTTTGCACTTTTTATATTTTAGAGGTAACCTTATTTAGATACGGTTCATACATTTGCAATCGTGTATGCATTTTAAACTCTTATGTTACGTGTTTCTCTACAGTAGTGGATAATATTTCAGCTTAACTCAAGAATGTAAATTTTTTGCTATCGAAACGAAGCACAAAGAAGATGGATTTTATAAAAAAAAACATAGCTCATGATTACAATCTTTACATATAACTAAACATCCCATTATACAAGAATTACTAGTATATATTTATTCCTACAAACACTACTAATAATAACTAAGCTAAGATAAAGACGAATAACTAAGAAACTGAACAAAATGTAGAGAAACATGCGCATGGAGAGGAGGAGGAGAGGAGGAGGGGGAGAGGAGAGAAAGAGAGAGAGAGAGAGGAGACAAGGGGGCGTAGAGAGACTATCTGTCACGTCTTGATCCTGTCTTCTACGTTGTGTGTTATAATTTTACCCATTAATTTATTACCTTGTGGTGTGCGTGTGTGTGTGTGTGCTGGACTTACACCTGAGTTACACCACCAGGTAAATATGAAGGGTGAAAGGTGTGGCAACGGGTAAATAACCTTTAAATACATAATAATGAAGTAATAGACTAACCGTTGTTGCGATGGAAGCTTAAAAATATTTGGATTTTATGATTTATTTATGTTTTATTATTTAATGTGTTGTGTTTATGTTATGTGTGTGGTGTTATGTGGTGTTGTGTGTGGTTGTCATGGTGTGGTAGTGATGCTGTGAAGGGTAATAATGATACGTATAACTATTACTACATTAACTACTGCCTCTGTGATCTATTTGTGTGTGTGTCTTTTACGCATTAAGTTGTAGGAAGATAATAAGTTAATGTCATGGCTAGGAAACGTATTATTAGCTTATCTATTTCAATGGTTATATATGCCTTAATAAGTGATGAGAAGGACCATAGCATCACCAAACATTGATAAGGAATAATCAGTTTTGGGGAGATAAAAACAAAATTGTGTCATGAATAGGAAACGTATTATAAGTAATTTTTATGGTTATATATACTGTAATAAGTGATGAGAAGGAGCATAACATCATCAAACATTAATAAGAATAGTTAGTTAGGTATTGTTAGTTAGTTAATGTGGAATTATCTCATATATTTGTACTCATCTCCGTTTGTGTGTGATAATTTAACTTGATATCCCCGTGGTAATGTTTCTGAAGGCAATTATAAGGAAGAGGAATGGTAATGTATAGTAATTTTAATTAGGGCAGGTAATGTATAGTAATTATAGTAAAGATAGGTCAGGATAAGGTTATTTTTGTGGGTTTTGATAATTTTGTGTTTGTTTAGGTTAGGTTAGGTTAGGTTCCGAGCAAGTACTGAGGGTGAACTCTAGAATGTATATAAGTCTTTTTTTTAACACTAATACTTTGAATATTAACCATTATTACCTTAATTTATTATTGAATCTGTTAGCTATTATTATTATTTTTTTTTTACTTTAAACCACATATTTGAAATGGTTCACGGTTAGACAAACATATATAATTAGATTAGAATGTAAATTTATATACTGTAGTAGGAGATAATGGCTAATAGTTAACATAAACCTTTATTATTATATCTTAAAGTTTGCATTTTTATTCCAGCTCAGCCATTACTAATAAAACTGGGTAATAGTAACACAAATCTTTATTATTAGATCAAAACTTTGCATATTTATTCCTCATCAACCTTACTAATAAAATAACTTAACACAATAGGAAGTAGCAACACAAATCTTTATTATCATATCTAAACTTTGCATTTTCATCCCACATCACCATTACTAATAACACTCACACACTCTTCCTCCTCAGTGTTTAGAGTGTGTTGTGTTGGTGTTGAGACGTTGTAGTGATGATGATGGATGTCAACACACAAGTGAAGGGGGACCACTCTGGGGTGTCCTATGTCCTCGAGGCAATGAACAAACGACAGAAGGAAATAGAGGCGGAAAATTGGGTGAGGCTTGGCACTGTTTGGCACTTGACTTTATGGCCTAAATTCATGTTTTTTCTGTTTTTCAATTAGCTAACTTGAGGTGATTTTTTTCAGTTTTTCAATTGGTAAACTAAGGTGATTTTTTTCAGTTTTTCAATTGGTTAACTTTAGGTGATATATTTTCCATTTTTTTCTTTCTTTAGGTTAGGTTTATAATTAATGTGATTTTGTTTGATATATTGTCTGTATTGTTATATTGGTTTCGTCTTTTTATTATTTTTTTTGTGCTTCTTGTGGACTTATGATGTACTATTTCCCTTGACTATGTTTAATATTTTATTCTATTTGCTCACCTATTTAAATTTTTTCTTTTTATGTGTGTTTGATTTGTGTATATTATATAAGTAATTTTATGCTTATTTCATCTATTCTTTTGATTTATTTTCGGCTCTTAGATATTCATGTGTTATATTTTTGAAGCATTACTACTATTATTTCGGTTACATGCATATTAATACTAACACAACACCAGCTTATGATCAGTCAGACATTTAATTAAAGCACATTATTTTAACACCCTCCTTAACACACATACAGGTGACACAGGATATGATAGAACTCCTGAAGAAGAAGCTCGGCACAAATCCATCAGCGTCCCTTTCCTCGGCTACGTACAAACTGGTGGGCAGCGCTGCGGAGAAACTGGCTGTGTCCCGGAAAGATGACAAAGACATCCTGCTTCTCCTGGGCTCACCGTACACGCCAGAGTACTTCAAGGTAAGTGTTGGGGTCCCCTGCGGTTTATTTTCATATTAGGTATTTTCACGTTTTTCACATGTACTCAGTTGGTCTGTTTATGATACCTATGCCTTTGGGTGAAATAGAAGTTTTATTATTATTATTATTATTATTATTATTGTTAAGTCATTACAATAAATAAGATATGTGTCTAAACCAATTCTTCTATTTAACAGTCTATGTATTTTGTGTTTCTTTTCATATTAAATCATTACAATAAATAAGATATGCTTCTAAACCAATTTTTCTATTTAACAGTCTATATATTTTTTGTTTATTTTCATACCAAGTTATTACAATAGATAAGATATATTTCTAAGTCAGTTTCCCTTTAAACAGTCTGTGTATGAGTCCCACGGGAGGCATTACTTACAGTGGAACAACAAGAAATTCCAAGGCACCAAACCACGCTATGTAGGGAATAAAAACTTCCTTTCCGTCACCACACTGAGAACCTTCGTCAACGGCTGGTGAGGCACTTCAGTTTTATTAGTACTCACAAACACTGAACCAGACAAATATATCATTATAAAACTAGTAATATTGATAGAATATATAATGTGTTTCCAGCTTGGTCAACATTACATTCACATTTCATAAACTTCTATATATCTATTTATTTATATCTTCATTAAAAGGGGTTAGCTAGGGTTCAGGGAGACTTTACTCTTCTCTCCCTCTTTGCACCCTGACTTTTCATTGCAGAGTATACAGAGGAGGGGCTTCCCAGACCCCTCGCTGCATCCCTTTTGGTCACCTTATACGAGCCGCAGGGAATACAGTGATAATATTCTTGTCGCCCAAACCATAGATACTAATATAGTTTACAAGGGTTTAAAGGAAATCATATAAAGAAAGATAATTGTCTGACACCCTCCTCCTCCTCCTCCTCCTCCTCCTCCTCGTTGTGTTACCCAGCCTCGATTCAGCTCTGAAGGGTGAGAGTGTGGGTGAGCTAAGAGTGAACAAGGTGGAGGTATGGAAGCAGACAGTACGAGTCCACCTGAGGCAGCAAGGTGTGACCCAGACCTACATTGTTGACATCATTCCACAAATCAGAGGTCAGTGGAATGACTATTAACTCTCACTGTTTCATTTTTATTATTTTATTATTTTATTTATTGTTTTTGTTAGTTTATCCTGCAGAGAATATTTACAGACTTCATGTAGAAAATTGTAAACTTGTTATATATGTAGTTTGAGAGGAGGTGAATAGAAGGCCAGTACTCGTGTCCTCGTATGGGTGTGTGTGTGTGTGTGTGTGTGTGGTTTTGTTTACATAGTAGTAATATACATGACAATAATTAAGCTCATAACCTAACTATCATTCATACACTTATTATAAAGGCTGATAATGGTTAAGTTCTACCCAAAGAGAGAGTGATAAACTTTCATTGCCATAAACTCTACAATAATTCAGTTCAGTCATACAACTTTAAACATACCAATGAAAATAACGTTCATTAAAATCACGACAAAATATATGATGCTTTATAAGAATGTGATATACGGGTGACAGGTGTGATATAGGTACAGGTGTGATTACAGGTGATATACAGATGTGATATACCTACAGGTGACGTGTGGAGCAAGGTGAATGGAGTGACACCTTTACACCAGCTTGGGCCAGACATGCAGAAGACTATCAAAAGTGTGGAGGGGTCAGGGGAGGCCAGCATTATGTTCTCCCTGTTTGGACCTGCCGGCACCTCACCTTACACTCTCTCCACCTGCTATGCTCTGCTGGAAAGGGAGTTTTTCCTCAAGAATGAAGGTGAGGTGATAGACTTAAAGGATTTACTTCATAGTGTCTGTTATGTAGTGTGTTATTGTAGTGTTTTGGCTTCTATTTCATTTATCTGGTGTAAATTTTGTATTCTAATATAACGGTAAAGGAGAAATGGCATTGGAAAGTGTGTGTGGCATGCTGTCTAGTGTGAAAATGTATGTTTATTCCTCGCCTTCCTTTGTTTTATTACTCTTTCTTCTATAAGGAACCGGTAATTGCAAGTGCGCTTTTTTTATAACTTTTTTTTTATTAACCTTGTCTGATTCTCTAATAGCATAAAAAAACAAAAGATTCCCACTGAAATGATGCAAGTGTTGTGAAATTATGTGTTTTGGTCGACAGCTTTGCGGAACATTGTAATCCTGGCCAAGATAATCCTGACTGGACACAACTGGAAGAACAGGTACGGCCTCAAGGTGGTCCACTTCAAGAGGCTCATCATGGCCAGGAGTGAACACTTCGCTAAAGTAAAACCATGTGAGTTTACCAACACCCTTCCTGCATCTGTTGAACCTTGACTTATTTTGTATTTTTTATTTATTACTTTGGCTGTTCTTGTACTCAGGCATATAATTGATAGGAATGTGATGAGGTAAGTATTGCAAGATTTTAGAGCAAGGAGGAAATAGCTGATATACATTACTACTAGCAAATCATCTCCCTTATGCACCTCACTGTATATATTCTCCGTTTTATAGATCTTTATTTATTTGTACATAGAGAGAGGGAGAGAGATATAATATACCTAAATCATACCTATACCCATCACCTTCCCTTACGTCACAGGGCAAGGTGTGAGGGAGTTACTGAGCCTGGCCGAGTCACAGCTTAGAACCGGCTTCATGGACGGCTTCCCTGACCTCAAGTGTGACCTGATGTGGCACAAGACTGATGAGGACTGCCAGGCTACTGCTAAGGCCATGGCTGACGTGATGATGACCCTTGACCCAAAGTACTTCGCTATGTACCTGTGCTAAACGTGTATGGCTCTAGCGAGTAGTGTTAAGGTGTGTGTGTGTGTTAGGCTTTCATGTTGTAATGGATTAATAATGATTTATTTATTTATTTATTTATTTATTTATTTTTTGTATTCCATTGAAGATTGTTTTATTTTATTATTTTTTTTTATTGATTGAAGATTTTTGGACTGGATATGTGTTCTATTTCTTGCTAATTGACTAATGCAATAATGATTTGAGGTGAATTTATTATTATTATTATTATTATTCTCCTCCATGTGATTAATTGCTTTATGATTTATATTTTTTAGTTCGTGTGTGTGTTCGTGTGTGTGTGCGTGTGTGTGTGTGTGTGTGTGTGTGTGTGTGTGTGTGTGTGTGTTTCCTTCCATTACAGGGATAGTTTTTTGTTGTTGTTGATACGATTTGTTTTGTAATCTTTGAATATAAGGTTGATTAATTTTTTATACAGTTCAGTTTCTTCTAGTGGTGATGCAAAGAATACCATGAATTTATGACTTATTTTGATCAATTAAGCATCACTATTATTACAGGAGTTTTTCTAAGAACACAAAAATGTCTTCAAAAAGGAATATTATACTACACACTTAGTATAGACATATTTACCTTTTCCTTTGTACAGTATATTACTTGATATATTTGTATGGTGCGGAGTTATTCTATACGTAAGGATATAGAACGGACATGCTTTATTTCCATAGATAGTCATTAGCTGTAGTCAAAACTAAAAATTTAACTATAATTACAAAAGCCAGTATCTGTGATTGAAAATATGATATTGAGTAAGTAAAAACTAGATGGATATAAATTTGTCTTAGAGTTAATTCCACCAGCATCTTTTTCATTGTCATTTACAGTGAGAATCATAACTTGTCATCGTAATAGGAAGTAACTGGAGTTCATTGTTACTGTAGAAAGACTTGAGGAGGTATGTGATGTAATGTAATGAATGTGTGTGTCTGTGAGTGTGTTCTGTTCCCTCTTCGATGGTACAGAATTTAGCTCCCAGTACGTGGAAGTTTACAGTTTACATTCATTCCTGTCCTTGCATCTCATATATTCTTATTATCTCTTTTTCTCTCTTTCTCTTTTACTCATTCTAATTATCTTTCTCTTTCTACCTCACATATTCTCTTTCTCTTTCTTTTACTCATTCTTATTTTCTTTCTTCCTCATATATTCTCTGTCTCTTTCTTTCCCTCATATTCTTTTTCTCTCTCTCTACCTCATATATTCTCATTATCTCTCTCTCTCATTTATAAAGTTGTCTTCCATTCTTCATTTACCTCCAGTATTACATTTCCTCATTTATTCATCTCTTCATCTCATCTCCACACTCATTCGTCATGTGGTGTTTATTCGTGCCTTACACTCCGCTTTAAAGTGTGTTAAACTCATGATGATTAATGTTTGCAGATATATACTTATTAGATGGTTATTGTATTTGTAGAATGGTACAAAGAAAATGTTTTGGTTCATATATTATTTAATTTTTTTGGTGATAAATTTGTGATTCAATGATATCAACGTAAGTATTATGTTATTATTTTTTTTTATATATACAGATTTTGTTTTCAATGGTAGTAACATGAATATTGTGTGTTATTGATGAAGGTATTATACAGTATCTTAGCTGTTACCATTTGTTTGTGATGGAAATATAAGAAGAATTTATTTTGTTAATGGAATATGTATTTTGTAATCAGATGGTAAATATACATATAAGGTTATACATCAAATACAGTTGATATATGTGGCAATTTGCTTCTATTCAGATATGTAATGGAATATATGGAAATATATTTAGATTTTTATGATTTCTTAATGGAATGAAAAACCTATTGTGAAAGGAACATGATATTTCTCACAATTGAAGAAATATATTATCATGTGAATATGAAATAAACAAAGATTGAAGAACAGCAAGCGTGGGAATAAAGAATACATGAAATGGTCAAGGTTGTCTACATTTTGATATGATTACAAGTACAAAACTATAAATAAAAACAAGGCAGTATGTAAAATTAATATACCGTTTATGAAAATTGTGTTTGCTTTGTTTCAAGAAATTTAAAATATTGCAACGAAATATTTAAAAGCAGAGATTTTAGCGCCACATCCAAGAAGAAAAGAAATACAAATTCAATTCATTAGATACAAGAAATAAACGGATAACTGATATAATAAAAGAATAATACAAAATAAATTCATAAGACAACGTGTAAAAAAAACATCTGGAGTAATCGAAATATGTAAAAAAGTCTGTTAAGGAAGAAAACTAGCACGTGGAGTAATAGTAACTAACCGATGTCAAGTAGTGAGTCGGTGTGGTTGGCGGGAGGTTTACTGCTGCATTCATATCTTATCACTATACAACTTTCCTCCCTATTTCCCTATTTGTGAGTGAATCCTTTGTGCTGTAGTGAGGAATACCATCACCCTGTACCACCTAGAACACCTGCCACACCATGACAACCTGTGGAAGTGTGAGTTTGTACGGATATAAGACTAGGTTGAATCGTAGGTAAGTAATGCTTCACTCATCTTTTATTTACGTGACTTGAGAATATTTTAAAGTATTGTTTCATTCTGACATTATTGATTTCCGATGGTTAATGTGGTAAAATTTTACATCTTCATCATAATGGCGTCTGCACCTCATCCAACTCCCTACTTTTGGTCATTGAGAACACTTGATAGCTTCTAAATCAACCTAACCTATATTAATCAAACCTTAACCTACATTGACAAATAACAGAACCTTGTTCAAACCAAACTAAACTTTACTTTTCGAAGAGAAGGTCTCACAGAAAACATCGAATATCTCACAAACTAAGAATTTGCGACGGAAATGTAAGTAAGAAAACCTCAGATTGCACCAGGTAATGCAAAAATATAACCCTGAATTCTCTAGAGCATTGTGGTAAAGATATAAAATAATACCGCAATATTTTTTTTTCGGTCACAACGACTTTGTTCAGTAATATATTCGACTGGCTTATCCCCTTGTCTGGAAAGCTCAATTTTCTCATATTTATTTAATCTATTATATATGTTCTTGCCGTGTCCTCTTCCTTACACACACACACACACACACACCCCTCACCTAACCTCACATAGTCTATTATATTATGTGGCGCTTTGTGTTGCATTAACCTATGTTCTTATGTTGTTATGTTGTGTTCCATTAGTCTATCTTTATACTATTGATAAGTGTGTGGTATGGCGTAGAGACTGCTATTATTGAAGGTGTTTTGTATTCCACCCTCCACCAGAAGACATTAAGAGGGAGAAATAGTGTTTTGAGTGTGTTTGTCTGTATGTGTGACCTTGAGTGTGTGTGTGTGTGTGTGTGTGACCTTGAGTGTTGGTTGAGCTAAAAATTATCTCAAATTAAAAAAATAAAGTGCCGTGATTTAATGAACTTTGATAATTACTGAGCACTGAATGAATGTCTATTAGCTAAGAAAATAATGATAATGAGTGAAATATAATGATAATGATGATGGCAAAATTTCTATTACTACCACCACCACCAACAACAACAACAACAACAACACACAAATTACAAAGCAACACGCAAAACAAACATTTAACGAGGGAAAAAAAACCTCAAGCATTAATTCTATATATATTCCCCTTTTTTTCCCTTTCACTTCCAAACACAACAAGGTTTTAGGAGAGCCATAACGAGCCTCACCTGATTGTCTTAATTAAATTTCTTGCTGAGGGGAGGAGGGGGTGGAAGGTTAATTTTCTCCTCGTAGAGATGCAAATGGGGCCCAGTGCTTGAGGGGAAAAAAGGGGAAATCCTGACTTTACACTCACGCCATGCCACATACCTCCGTTTCCTCTCTCTCTCTCTCTCTCTCTCTCTCTCTCTCTCTCTCTCTCTCTCTCTCTCTCTCTCTCTCTCTCTCTCTCTCTCTCTCTCTCTCTCTCTCTCTCTATTCCCCTCTTCTCCTTTTTTATCTTACTTTTTTTTTCATTAAATTCTCTTGCTTATTTTTTTTTCTTTTTTTTATTCAATGTTTTCTTCCTTTTTTTTTGTTATTCTATTTTGCAGTTCCTCCTCCTCCTCTTCTTCTTCTTCTTCTTCTTCTTCTTCTTCTTCTTCTTCTTCTTCTTCTTCTTCTTCTTCTTCTTTTTCTTCTTTTTCTTCTCTTCCCCTTCTCTCTTCCTCTCTTTGATCTAAATTCCCTTAGATTATTCTCTTTATGTTACATCCCCGTTATTTTCTCTTTCTATTTCCATCTTCTTTACTCTCTCTCTCTCTCTCTCTCTCTCTCTCTCTCTCTCTCTCTCTCTCTCTCTCTCTCTCTCTCTCTCTCTCTTCTCTCTTCTCTCTTCTCTCTTCTTAACATTGTCTTCTCTTCTTTTCCTTTCCACTTTCTTTAGTATTAGTTTCTCTCTATCTATCTTTATCTATCTATCTATCGATCTATTTATCTATCTATCTATATCTTTCTCTCTATCTCTCTCGCATGATGGAAATAACTAATTAAACAGCAAAATAAAACGAAAACAAACAGACAAATTCAAAACACCTCCGCCATAACTTTGCCCAAACACCATTATGGCACCATTAACATACCGTGCCATTAAGTGCCATCAATTAGGAGAACTCTGGGGTCACTTGGGCGAAATTAGTGCAGAAAGTGTGGATGAAATGAGCTTTATGGTAATTTAGAGGGATGGGAGGAGGGGGGAAGGGGGGTAGGGGGATGGTAGTAGTAGTAGTAGTAGTAGTAGTAGTAGTAGTAGTAGTAGTTGTTGTTGTTTTTGTTGTGATGGTGCTACTACTACTACTACTACTACTACTACTACTACTACTACTACTACTACACACACACACACACACACACACACACACACACACACACACACACACACACACACACGAGGAAAGAAAAAGAAAAAGAGAAGAAACAGCTTGCGTCTTTTTTATGAATTATGAGTGTAAGTCAGACGTGATTCATGAGTAGCAAGAAATCATATGCAAACACATTATACGTTTTTCTGTTTGGCTTCAACTTGGGTCTGTTTTAGCGCGGCGTGAGAGGCGGGAAGGGAGGCTGAAGGTAGTGGTGTTGAGATGAATCGGATGCTGGAAGGAAGGAAGGAAGGAGGGAGGAGGAAGGGAGGAAGGAAGGAAGGGAGATGGTGTAAGAATGTTTGGTATATCTTGATTTCTCTCTCTGTCTGTCTGTCTGTCTCTCTGTCTCTGTGTTTCTGTTTCTTAGAAGATGAAATGATGTTGATATGTTTTGATGTTTTTTGACTAAGTGTGTGTGTGTGTGTGTGTGTGTGTGTGTGTATGTCTATCGAGGTGGCAGGCTAAGAGGAGTGTGGTGGTGGTGGTGGTGGTGGTGGCGGTGGTGGCTGAGCTACGGGGTCCACTTGTACGGGTCCACTTATTGAATTAAAAAATAGATTAAATTGTGAAAATAGATGATCTTTAACTATTTTTTAATTTTTTTTTATTTTATTAATATATATGCACTAAATTTTTTCATTAAATCATGAAGTAAATAGTTAATTAAATAAATGAAATACACTAGTTTTTGAATCGTAGGGAAGTGTCGTCCATTTCCGGCATTGCTCAGCACTTGGAGCCGAGACTTGACCGAGGCAGAATCTGTTTAGGTACGTGAAGGTAATTTGCACGTGGTTATACATTAAATAACTATAATGACTTCTAGGTTAAGATAACATAGTGTAGATGTTAAAAAGGTTAATTTAAGTGATGATTAGTGTGTTTAGTGCGAGGGAAGGCGGGTGATAGTGATAATTAGGGATTTATATACAAGATGGCGGCGGGCAGGCAGGCAGGTAATTTTAACACCTTGATTAATAACCTTGTAATCTGTTATTTTGTTGGTGTATTGAGATTACTTGCACGTTATTATTTATGTACTGATGTGTGTGTTAATTAAGGAAGGTGATATAAGGGTGATATAAGGGTGATATAAGTGGTGGTGGTGGTGGTGGTGGTGGTGGTGGTGGTCGCCGCTACGGGGTCACGTGCACGGGTTCCAGAAAATAAATAAATTAATATTAAATTAAATTATGAAAATAAATTACCTACAACTATTATTTTTTTTATATGTTATCAATATATACAAACATTTTATTAAATCATGAACTAAATAATTAATGAAATAAATAAACTAAAATTCACAAGTACGACAATACGTCTTGAGGTACGATTTGTCGCGTCGAATCTCCGCCATTTTGAAAAATAATTATACATTCTATTTAATCACCAATTATCGGCGCCATCAAGACATTCACATATTTATTAACACCGCCATTATAATCGTGAGTAATTAGTGATCAGATTGAGTATAGAATATGTGTTGTGAATAATGAATTACCGTAATAATGGAAGCAAGATAAGGTGACCACATTGTGTCATTATGGAAGACTCCATGACGACAATTTATCGGTAATTATTGACATTATTACACTTTTATTTGTTATTTTATTTGCAGGATATATATATATATATATATATATATATATATATATATATATATATATATATGTATATATATATATATATATATATATATATATATATATATATACATATATATATATATATATATATATATATATATGTATATATATATATATATATATATATATATATATATATATATATATATATATATATATATATACTGCTCCTCCCCTCTCTCTGATTGTGGTATTAACCCATTCAGTTCTTGCGGCACACCATATGTGCCAGCAGCGTCTCCCTCTCCTGTGTTTGCGGCACCGACGTCTGTGACAAGATCTTTATATCATTCCCATGCATATACATATGATGTATAGGCCAGTGTAACAACTTTTATCATTATTTACAAATTTCTATTGTCTTATGTATCAGAATTACCGTTCTTATGAGTATTTATGTGATATTCAATAGATAATTTTACGGTACGATAACTGCGGTTTGGCAACACCGCCGGCAGCAATATATAAC
>JAPQNM010000021.1:1139698-1142198 GCA_029783475.1 Metacarcinus magister | reverse complement strand
TATTACGTTTGAGCTTTTTAGAAATATATTGTAAAATGTAGATAAGGATTTGAATTATTTTAGTTTTGTTTGTTTGTTTGTCTGTCTGTCTATCTGTTTTCCCAATTCCCTGTTTATCAATCTCTCTCTCTCTCTCTCTCTCTCTCTCTCTCTCTCTCTCTCTCTCTCTCTCTCTCTCTCTCTCTCTCTCTCTCTCTCTCTCTCTCTCTCTCCCTCTTTCTATCCCTTCCTTTCTCTCCAATCTATTATTATTATTATTATTATTATTATTATTATTATTATTATTATTATTATTATTATTATTATTATTATTATTTATTTTATTTTGGTTGATGTTCCAAAAATTATCGTCTTTTCTCTTTATTCTTCAACCTGTATTTAACGTTTTTCCTCCTTCCTCTAATAGCATAATAAGTGACTTAATAACGTGTTACAAAAGAGGAGGAGGAGGAGGAGGAGGAGGAGGAGGAGGAGGAGGAGGAGGAGGAGGAGGAGGAGGAGGAGGAGGAGGAAGGTGGTAGGAGTTGGGAAGAAGTAGGAAGAAGATGAGGTGAAGAGGAAAGGAAGAGGAAGAAAACTTAGTAAAGAAAGAGGAGGAGGAGGAGGAGGAGAAGAGAAGAAGAGATTGGTAAGGAGGAGGAGGAGGAGGATAATAGAGAAAGCCAGTAAAGAGAAAGGAGAAGAACAGAAGAGGAGGAGGAGGAGGAAAAGAAGAAGAGGAAGAGGAGGAGGAAAAGGAGGAGAAGGATGGAAAATATAAGTAGCAGAAAATAAATATAAATAGATAGATAAATAAATAAATAAATAAATAGCTAGACAGATAGATATATATTTCTTCTTCTTCTTCTTCTTCTACCTTACGCACCTGTGGAGAGTTAATTACAGGTGTGTGTGTGTGTGTGTGTGTGTGTGTGTGTGTGTGTGTGTGTGTGTGTGTGTGTGTGTGTGTGTGTGTGTGTGTGTGAGGGGAAGGTATGTTATATTATTACTCAGGTGCGCTAGGTAACATTTCCTCTCATTTCTGTCACCTCTCCCCTCTCCTCTCCCCTCTTTTATCATTTATTGCTATGTATCCTTTATTCTCCTTCTCCTTCTCCTTCTATTTATCTATCTATCTATCTATCTGTTCCTAATAAAAAAAGATAATATTTAAGAAAGAAAATAATAATAATAATTCCTGATTGATAATAAAACAAATATTAATAAAGAATGTAATGAAGAGGAGGAGGAGGAGGAGGAGGAGAAAGAAAGGAGGAGGAAGAGGAGGAGGAGGAGGAGGAGGAGGAGGAGGAGGAAGGCAATGCATCACTCTTGTCAAGTTGGGAAGAGGGGAAAGGTTTGGGGGGTGGGGGGGGGGTGAGGGGACATTGCAGCGTCAAGGGGAAAGATCATTAGTCAGCAAGGGGAAGGGAGGGGAAGGAAGGGAGGGGAAAGAGGGGAAGGGAAGGGAGGGGAATGGGAGGAGGAGGGAAAAGGGAAGGGGAAGATGATATGATTTAGGAGAGAAAAGAGAAAATAGAAGAGAGAAAGAGAGAAAACACCTGTGATAATAATAATAATAATAATAATAATAATAATAATAATAATAATAATAATAATAATAATAATAATAATAATAAAAGACCAATTCGTAAATTATTCAACAGTATAATAATAATAATAATAATGAAAGAGTAAAACTGTAAAAAAAATAAATAAATAAATAAAAATAATGCAGGTAAAGGAAATATTCTGAAACAAGTGCATTCCTTTAGCTATAATACCGTCTTAGGGCTGTGAACGTTCCTTTAATTAAAACAGTTATCACCATGCCCAACATTTTCATTTCATTTATTTTCATTATTTTTTTCTTATTTTCTTTGCCTTTACTACTACTACTACTACTCCATTTATTTCACCTGCCGCTCATTTGCATAATTATACACAGGTAATATATATACAGGTGTTTAATTTTTACGTAAGGATAAAAAACAACAACAATAATAATAATAATAATAAATAATAATAATAATAATAATAATAATAATAATAATAATAATAATGATACAAAATAAATAAGGAAAATAATGACAATACAAAAAAAATAAATAAATAAACTGAAATAACAAAAATCTGACATAAAAAGGAAAATAAGAGAGGAAAAAAAGAGAGGACACAAATTGAGGGAAAAAAAGAGAGGAAAAAAAGAGAGGGAAAAAATAGAGAGGGAAAAAAGAGAGAGGAAAAAAAGAGAGAGGGAAAAAAATAGAGAGGAAAAAAAAGAGAGGGGAAAAAAAGAAAGGAAACAAATTGAGGGAATAAAAGAGAGGGGAAAAAGAGAGGGAAACAAATTGAGGGAAAAAAGAGAGGAAAAAAAGAGAGAGGAAACAAATTGAGGGAAAAAAGAGAGGGAAAAAAAGAGAGGGAAACAAATTGAGGGGAAAAAATAGAGAGGAAAAAAAAGAGAGGAAAAAAAGAGAGGGAAAAAAAGAGAGGGAAACAAATTGAGGGAAAAAAAGAG
>JAPQNM010000021.1:1132198-1134698 GCA_029783475.1 Metacarcinus magister | reverse complement strand
AGTCTACGATATTTAAAGATAGTTTGCGATAGTTAAAGATGATTAAAGATAGCTTATAAATGTCAATGCATGGCCATTTGAATGTGTTTATGTGTCTCAGGTGATGAATGCAATGACATTATATTTTCATCATCATTAAGGAGGAGGAGGAGGAGGAGGAGGAGGAGGAGGAGGAGGAGGAGGAGGAAGAAGAGAAGAAGGTTTTGTATATATTAAGAAGAAGAGTTATCAAGACACTTCATATTAACTTACCTTTTCTTTCTTTCTTTCTTATTTTCTTTTTTGCTTTATTTTTTGGAAGGAAATTTCTTACTAATCAATATTTTTCCTGTACTAATAATAATGATGGTAAAGAGAGAGATAAAAAAAAATAGAGAGAGATAGATAGAGAGAGAGAGAGGAGATGAGACACAATTAAACAGACAAACAAAACAGACTTATAGACAGAGAAACACACACATACAAACAGACAGACAGAAATAGAGATAGAGAGAGATAGACCAGACAGACATAGACGGACAAAAAGAAACAGAGAGATAGAGTTAGAGAGAGGTCGCATCATTTATTTGTCCTCACACCCATCTAGCCTAAGAGGTGCTTCTGATATTTTCTCTGCGACTTGCGTGAGGAGAGAAGTTGAGTCTCGTGTGTTTGTGTTGAACTATACTTTCTGGGCCAACACAAACTCAGATTCAAGTCCTGCCAAGTCAAAGGAAGGAAAGGGAAGGGAGGGTAATGGAAGGGATGGGATGGGAAGTGAAGGGAAGGAAAGGTAAGGGATGTTGAGGGAAGGGTAGGGAATGAAAGAGGAGGAGGAAAAGGAAGGGGAGGGAAAGGATGGGATAGGAGGAAAGGGTTAAGAAAATATGGAATGGTAAGGGAAGGGAAGGGAAGGGAATGGAAAAATAGGGAAGGTAAGGGAAGGGAAAGGAAGGATGGGAAGAGAAGATAAAACGATGGAATTGAATATTTAAATTAACATAAGTTGAAAAAAAATATTCATAATACTAATACTTTATATTTTCTCAATTTGAACTATCTCTAGGGAAATAATAGAGGTATAGGGTAAAATTATGGGCCGCTTAGGGTAATAGGAAAAGGCTGATTGATGTCTGTAGGGAAACAAAATTACGTGGAGAGGAAAAAATGTGAAATTGACAGAATTAGGGAAGTCTGAATTAGCAAAAATATCTCTGTTAATCTATTTTAATCTATCTATTAATTAATCTGTCAATCTATCTATCTATCTATCTATCAATGTATCTTTCTATATCTTCATTAACTATCTATCTATCTATCTATTAATCTATCTATCTACACCTTCATTAACTTTCAATAAACACACCAATTAACACAACTATTTCCTATAACAATACGTGGCATTATCTATCTGAATGGGGCACTTAATTAGTATACCTGCGTGGCACCTTACCTTATCTTACCTTACCTAACCTTACCTTACCTTGCCTTACCATACCTTACCTTACCTTACCTTACCTTACCTTACCTTAAATTACCTTACCTTACCCTACCTTACCTTACCTCACCTTACTTCAGCTCACCTAATCTAATCTAACCTAACCTAACCTAACCTAACCTAACCTAACCTAACCTAACCTAACCTAACCTAACCTAACCTTACCTAACCTAACCTAACCTAACCTAACCTAACCTAACCTAACCTAACCAAACCTAACCTAACCTAACTTAACCTAACCTAACCTAACCTAACCTAACCTAACCTAACCTAACCTAACCTAACCTAACCTAACCTAACCTAACCTTATCTTACCTAGCTGTGAGTGAGGCTGGGGAGAGGAGGGGAAGGAATAGCTTGTTATTGTCTGCCCTAATAAGTTATGCATAGAGGCGTGGGGAGGCTGGGCTAAGGTTACGTGAAGTGATTTGTCATTTGCAAGACGTGTGTGTGTGTGTGTGTGTGTGTGGGTGGGTGTGGGTGTGGGTGTGGGTGTGAGGGTGTGAAGGAAGGGAAGGAGAGAAGGAAGCTAGATGGTGGAGGGAAGGTAAGGGGAAGGGGAGGAAGGAAAGGGAGGATGAGTGAAGGAAGGGAAGGAGAGGAGAAGGAAGGGAAGGAAAAGTGAAGGAAGGGAAGGAGAGGAGAAAGAAGCTAGATAATGAGAGGAGAATGCAAAGAAGGAAGGAGAGGAGATAACTAATGGAAGGAGTAAGGATAGAAAGAAAGAAGGAAGGAAGGAGGAAACGAAGGATATTGAAGGAAAGAGAAGGTAGTGATGAAGGGAAGGAATTAAAGGATTGAAATGAGAGCTATAAGAGAGGAAGGGAGAGGAGAAGAGGAAGAGGAAGAGGAAGAAGAGAGGGGAGTGAGTGAGTGAGGGGAGGAAGAGATTGCGTGTGGCTTTCAAAGTGAGGGGAAACAGTGAGAGAGAGAGAGAGAGAGAGAGAGAGAGAGAGAGAGAGAGAGAGAGAGAGAGAGAGAGAGAGAGAGAGAGAGAGAGAGAGAGAGAAAGTTAGCATATAC
>JAPQNM010000021.1:1124698-1127198 GCA_029783475.1 Metacarcinus magister | reverse complement strand
ATGCAGCATCTGATACACCTAATTAAACTGTACAACTGTCATTATGAATATTTGTTCTATGACTAATAATTACGCAGTAAAATGAAACTTAATATTTATATAAAAACATGACTTTCCTCCTCATTTTCCCGAAAGCTATTAGAGATATTGGAAATATTATTGCAGATTCTGATATACCTAAATAAACTGTACAAACTGTCATTATGAATATTTGTTCTATGACTAATAATTACGCAGTAAAATGAAACTTAATATTTATTTAAAAACATGAATTTCCTCCTCATTTTCTCGAAAGCCATAAAAGATATTGGAAATATCATTGCAGCATCTGATACACCTAATTAAACTGTACAACTGATATTATGAATATTTGTTCTATGACTAATAATAACGCAGTAAAATGAAACTTTATATTTATATAAAAACATGACTTTCCTCCTCATTTTCCCGAAAGCTATTAGAAATATTGGAAATATCATTGCAGCATCTGATACACCTAATTAAACTGTACAACTGTCATTATGAATATTGTGTTTATGACTAATAATTACGCACTAAAATGAAACTTAATATTTATATAAAAACATGACTTTCCTCCTCATTTTCCCGAAAGCTATTAGAGATATTGGAAATATCATTGCAGCATCTGATATACCAAATTAAACTGTACAACTGTCATTATGAATATTTGTTCTATGACTAATAATTACGCAGTAAAATTAAACTTAATATTTATATAAAAACATGGCTTTCCTCCTCATTTTCTCGAAAGCTACTAGAGATATTGGAAATATCATTGACGCATCTGATACACCTAATTAAACTGTACATTTGGTATTATGAATATTTGTTCTATGGCTAATAATTACGCAGTAAAATAAAACCGTATTTTTATATAAAAACATGAATTTCCTCCTCATTTTCTCGAAAGCTATTAGAGATATTGGAAATATCATTGACGCATCTGATACACCTAATTAAACTGTACAACTGTCATTATGAATATTTGTTCTATGACTAATAATTACGCAGTAAAATGTAACTTAATTTTTATATAAAAACATGACTTTCCTCCTCATTTTCTCGAAAGCTATTAGAGATATTGGAAATATCATTGCAGCATCTGATAGACCTAATGAAACTGTACATCTCTCATTATGAATATTTGTTCTAAGACTAATAATTACGCAGTAAAATGAAACTTAATATTTATATAAAAACATGATTTTACTCCTCATTTTCTCGAAAGCTATTAGAGATATTGGAAATATCATTGCAGCATCTGATAGACCTAATTAAAATCTATTATTGTCATTATGAATATTTTCACTAGTACTAATAAATACTGAATTTTACTTTTTTTAAAATTATTTTCTTCCTCGTTTTCTCGAAAGCTATTAGAGATATTGGAAATATCATTGCATCATCTGATACACCTAATTCAACTGTACAACTGATATTATGAATATTTATTCTATGACTAATAATTACGCAGTAAAATAAAACCGTATTTTTATATAAAAACATGACTTTCCTCGTCATTTTCTTGAAAGCTATTAGAGATATTGGAAATATAATTGCAGCATCTGATAGACCTAATTAAACTGTACAACTGATATTATGAATATGTGTTCTATGACTAATAATTACGCAGTAAAATGAAACTTAATATTTATTTAAAAACATGACTTTCCTCCTCATTTTCTCGAAAGCTATTAGAGATATTGGAAATATCATTGCAGCAGCTGATACACCTAATTAAACTGTACAACTGATATTATGAATATTTTTTCTATGACTAATAATTACGCAGTAAAATGAAACTTAATATTTATATAAAAACATGACTTTCCTCCTCATTTTCTCGAAAGCTATTAGAGATATTGGAAATATCATTGCAGCATCTGATAGACCTAACTAAACTGTACAACTGATATTATGAATATTTGTTCTATGACTAATAATTACGCAGTAAAATGAAACTTAATATTTATATAGAAACATGATTATATATATATATATTATATAGTATATATATATATATATATATATATATATATATATAATATATATATATATATATATATTTGTTCTATGACTAATAATTACTCAGTAAAATGAAACTTAATATTTTTATATAAACATAACTTTTCTCCTCATTTCCTCGAAAGCTATTAGAGATATTGGAAATATTATTGCAGCATCTTATACACCTAATTATACTGTACAACTGTCATTATTAATATTTGTTCTATGACTAATAATTACGCAGTAAAATGAAACTTAATATTTATATAAAAACATGAATTTCCTCCTCATTTTCTCGAAAGCTATTAAAGATATTAGAAATATCATTGCAGCATCTGATAGACCTAATTAAACTGTAAAACTGAAATTATGAATATTTGTTCTATGACTAATAATTACGCAGTAAAATGAAACTTTATATTTATATAAAAACATGACTTTCCCCCTCATTTTCCCGAAAGCTATTAGAGAT
>JAPQNM010000021.1:1087198-1119698 GCA_029783475.1 Metacarcinus magister | reverse complement strand
AACCTAACCTAACGTAACTTAGTCTAACCTAACTTAACCTAATTCAACCTAACTTAATTAACCTGTGTTTAGGGGCTTCTATTAAACCATTGAAGGTAGATTTTTGTATTTATTTCATTTATTATTTTGATATTAACTTAACCTAACCTAACCTAACACACACACGCTTGCTCAGTTTGTTCCACTCCTCTACTACCCTATTAGTGAACACATTATTACCTATTTTTTCCCCTGAATCTGAACTCGTCTCGTTCAATTATATCACCGTTTCCATAATATCTCACAAATACATCCTCGTTTTTCTTCTCATTGGTGAAGCTTGAAACGAAAATTCAAGACCGAGTCGAGTATAATATTAAGAAAAAAGAAAAATAAATGAAATATGAATGTAAGTAAAAAGCCAGTTAAGTGTTGCTCTCCAAGATGAAATAATAATAAGAAAAAGATGAAAAGGAACAATATCAAAAAGATGAAGCCAATTTACTTGCCTCTTACCTCTCTGTTAGTTTAATACAATATGCAGTCTAAGGAAGCTCACAGATGTATTACACAATGGCACGGCTGTATTGTATTGTAGATGTATATTATTTGATGTATATTCTATGACTTATACATATTACACAATTGCACTGTTATATGTTAGTGTATGTATATTCTATTATCTATACATATTACACATTAATGCGATACTGTTAGATTGAGGGAAATGATAATATAACGTAAGTAATTTTCTTAATTTTTCAGTACTAATAGGAAATAAAAGTGATTACTGACTGACTGACTCATAGGGTGACTGATAGTGACTGACGGTAGAGGTGACTGGTGGCAGGGGTGACTAGTAGCAGGAGAGGTGGCAAAGGTTGTGGCAGGGGTGACTTGGCAGGGGTTGTGGCAGGGGTGTGGCAGGGCAGGGGAGGGGAGCAGGAGGTCACAGATTCCAGACGCCTCTCACGATTACGATAATGAAATGCAAATTGAAGGGACAGATTTTGGACCCCGAGCATGCAGCGTTGATCCCGGGGTGAGAGAGAGAGAGAGAGAGAGAGAGAGAGAGAGAGAGAGAGAGAGAGAGAGAGAGAGAGAGAGGGAGAGAGGGAGAGAGAGAGGAATAGAAAGAGAGAATACATATAAACTTAACGATAAACATAAAGACACTAAATAATAATAATAATACAATAGAATAATAAAACAACAATAATAATAATAATAATAACAAGATGGTAGTGGCTCAGTGATTAACTTTTTTTTCCTTTCTATAAACGTGAGACCTTGGTTCGAACCCCTTGTGTGTTCTTTATTACCTCTACACCAGCTGTTATTGTGTTATTGTGTAGCTGTCTCAGAAGGTAAGATGAACAGCACTACTACTACTACTACTACTACTACTACTACTACTATACTACTACTACTACTACTACTACTACTATTACTATTACTATTACTACTACTACTACTACTACTACTACTACTACTACTACTACTACTACTACTACTACTACTACTACTACTACTACTACTACTACTACTACTACTACTATTACTACTACTACTACTACTACTACTATTACTATTACTACTACTACTACTACTATTACTACTACTACTACTACTACTACTACTACTACTACTACTACTACTACTACTACTACTATTACTATTACTACTACTACTACTACTATTACTATTACTACTACTATTACTACTACTATTACTACTACTACTACTACTACTACTACTACTACTACTGTACGAATGGAGTGGATAGGAATAATAGAAAAAGGTATAGGGAATAGAATGGGAGGCTTGCAGAGAAGAGTAAAGGATAGGAAGAAGAAGAGGAGGAATCAATATAGAGAATGTAGGAAGAATGAAAACAAATGAAGGAGAAAGGAAACGTAGCGTAACAAAGACGATAATTACTCTCTCTCTCTCTCTCTCTCTCTCTCTCTCTCTCTCTCTCTCTCTCTCTCTCTCTCTCTCTCTCTCTCTCTCTCTCTCTCTCATCCCTTCGTCAGTAGAGGATGCTTGTCAGTCATCCCATCCCTTCCCTTCCCTTCCCTTCCCTTCCCTTCCCTTCCCTTCCCTTCCCTTCCCTTCCCTTCCCTTCCCTTCCCTTCCCTTCCCTTCCCTTCCCTTCTCTTCCCTTCCCTTCCTTGTAGTGATCTGAAGGAGGAGATCACGGGGAGGGATGAAGGGCTCTTGAGTGTGTGTATGTGTGTGTGTGTGTGTGTGTGTGTGTGTGTGTGTGTGTGTGTGTGTGTGTGTGTGTGTGTGTGTGTGTGTGTGTGTGTTGGCTGACATGTACAGTATAATATATTTTCTCGTCCTCCTCCTCTGCATCTTCCTCCTTCTCTTTATCCTTTTCATCTTCCTCCTCCTCCTCCTCCTCCTCCTCCTCCTCCTCCTCCTCCTCCTCCTCCTCCTCCTCCTCCTCCTCCTCCTCCTCCTCCTCCTCCTCCTCCTCCTTTGTGAAATTTCCTTAATGTCATTGTACCTTCTTTGTCATACAGGTAAAACTAACTATGTAGTTCATATTTCTTATTCTTAATTATAACTTTATAGAAAAAAAATATTTGTACTGCTTCTTTAACTTCGTATAATTAGGAGGTAAAAGATATATAATTGGAAGTTAATGATATGTAGTCGGTAGGAAAAAAGAAGAAAAAAAAGTTATATGTATACAAGGAAAAGAAAAAAAATAAGTAATAAGGAATATAATGAAAATGGATTAAATCAGTCCAACCAAAATTAGTTATTAGAAAAAAAAACTAAAATAAAAAGGAAAAATAGAAACTAAACATGATAAAAAAAAAACAAAAACAACAACAACAACATTTCAATTCACCAAAACCAACCAAACACGAATAAATAAATAAATAAAAATAAATAATAATAATAAATCTAGATCATCAGCATCATTTATCTATCTAGAACACGCAGGTAGAGATCAAAGGTGTTCTAACGGGCAGGTAATGAGGTAATGAGGCGTAAAACAAGACCCAGGTAAGCGTAGACACCTGAGGAAAAACTGAACCTCCTTGATTACCCATTTTTAGGGAAACTCAAGGTATAAGGAAAAACCAGTAACCCGTTTTCTTTGAAGGTAAAAAAATAAATGAGGGTACACTTGTTTATTTTGTTTCTGTGGTGTAATACGAGAGAGAGAGAGCGAGAGAGAGAGAGAGAGAGAGAGAGAGAGAGAGAGAGAGAGAGAGAGAGAGAGAGAGAGAGAGAGAGAGAGAGAGAGAGATGTATATAATAAGGCCTTTTCTCGCTCTCATAGCCATCTGCTCCCACCTTCCCTCCCCTCCTTCCCTCCCCTCACTCCCTCCCCTCACTCCCAAAACATTTAATCACACAAGCCTGGGAAAGGTTTTATATTTTCGTCATTATATCAAAGCAAGCTCCCTCTTCCCCTCTTCCTCTTCCCCTCTCTTCCTCTTCCCCTCTCTCCCTCTCTTACAATCCTACTACCTCCTGCATACCCTCCCTCTTCCCCTCCCTCTTCCCCTCTCTTCCTCTTCCCCTCTTCCCCTCTCTTACAATCCTACTACCTCCTGCATTCCCTCCCTCTTCCCCTCCCTCTTCCCCTCCATCCTATCCCTCTCCTCTCCCTCCCACATAACCTACCCTCCCTTCTCCCTCTTTTCCCCCTCCTCTCTCTTCCCCTCTCTATCCCTCCCCTCCTCTCTCCCTTCCACATTACCAAACCCCCCTCTCCCCCCCTCTTCCCCTCCTCCTCTCCTCCCCTCAGTCTTGGGTTTCCTCGTCATTGCTGTGATGAGGACTATTCTTCAGGAGGGAAACTTATCGCTGGGGAAAGAGCTATATTGTGTTGCGAGACCAAGGCAGTGGTGGTGGTGGTGGTGGTGGTGGTGGTGGTGGTGGTGGTGGTGGTGGTGGTGGTGGTGGTGGTGGTGGTGGTGGATAGATTATGAAAAAGAAATGTAAGAGAAAAGAAAATAATGGTTAAATTGATGAGAGAGAGAGAGAGAGAGAGAGAGAGAGAGAGAGAGAGAGAGAGAGAGAGAGAGAGAGAGAGAGAGAGAGAGAGAGAGAGAGAGAGAGAGAGAGAGAGAGAGAGAGAGAGAGTTTTAATTTGTCATCACCTTTATCATTTCATTACTCTTTATTATTATTCATCATTATCATCACTATTGCCATCATCATCATCATCATCATCATCATCATCATCATCATCATCATCATCATCATCATCATCATCAATATTCTTATCTAAATTGCAAGAGGGAGAAGCTAATTTAGGAAACCAAATCATTTTTTTCTTATAATAAATATCATCCCTCCCCCTTCCCCCCCCTTCCTCTCCCTATCTCCCTATCTCCCTCCTCCTCCTCTTCCCTTCCTTCCCTCGTTCTCTTCCTCCTTCTTCCTTCCTCACTCACTCATTGGTACCTCCCTCCTTCCTTCCCTCCCTCTCTCCCTATTCCCTCCCTTTTCCCTCCCTCCCTCCCTCCCTCTCACACCATCTTTTCCTCCATCATTTCCTCTAATATCCCTTTTCACCTCCTTCTCTCCCTCCTCCATTTCCTCTTCTCCATTAAATTCCATTCCTGGCACAATTTTCACACTTTTTCCATCATCAATACTCTCTCTCTCTCACTCTCTCTCTCACTCTCTCATTTGCTAGACGACAGAGAGAGAGAGAGAGAGAGAGAGAGAGAGAGAGAGAGAGAGAGAGAGAGAGAGAGAGAGAGAGAGAGAGAGAGAGAGAGAGAGAGAGAGAGAGAGAGAGAGAGAGAGGAGTAGGGGGGGTATGGAAGTCAATTGGGCTATTCAGAACCCACAAAGCGAGTGAGAGACTCAGAGCTTCACAAGAATATCAAGTAATCACTGACTCCTGCTTCTCTATACACACCAAAATTCACTTAAGGGGAAGGTGAGGGGAAGTGAGGGGAGGTAGAGGGGAGGTTAGGGTAAGTGAGGGGGTGAAGGGAGGTAAGGGAAAGTGAGGGGAGGTGAGGGGAGGTGAGGGGAAGTGTTATGGTTGTCACGTATAGAGAGAGAAAATTGGTTCTGTGATTGTTTATACGTATGCATGTGTGTGTGTGTCTGTGTGTGTGTCTGTATGTCTGTATGTATATGTGTGTGTGTGTTTTAATTGCATCATTTACCCCGTTAAGACACCTGGTCCCTCATTAAGCTCACCTGAGTATCCAATAACCCGTCACCTTTAATTACCGAATACATCTATAAATATATCCACAGAGTCTCAATAACCTTCCTTCAACTCCCTTTATGAACTAACCAAAGCCTTCCTAGTGGGCAAAAATCACGTGCCTAGCCCCGTTAAGTCCCATGCGTTGAAATGTTTCTGGTGTACTCTTAAGCCCGAAGGTGAATTGGTATAACTCCAGAGGATGAAACAAAAATAATAGTGGAAATAATTGTGTTGTGGAGTAGTATCACTGGTTTATATATCTCTCTCTCTCTATCTCTCTATCTCTCTTTCTCTCTGTCTCTCTGTCTCTGTACGTGAGTGAGGTAAAGGCTTCCTGCTGTCCACTGAAGCCAAGAATTATGCGCGCTGAAGCCTCACACCTTCTCGCCTTCCTTGTTTGCATGTAAATTTACGTGAGACTTTGC
This sequence comes from Metacarcinus magister, assembly GCA_029783475.1. Classification (NCBI taxonomy): domain Eukaryota; kingdom Metazoa; phylum Arthropoda; class Malacostraca; order Decapoda; family Cancridae; genus Metacarcinus; species Metacarcinus magister. The sequence continues at coordinate 1,114,091 of JAPQNM010000021.1, read as the reverse complement.
ATGAATTACTCTTGAGTTCGCCTGATATTGATAACCAAAGGAGAAGGAGGAGGAGGAGGAGGAGGAGGAGGAGGAGGAGGAGGAGGAGGAGGAGGAGGGGTAGGGATTGAAACCTTGTCCTTAGCGTTAAAAGATAAAATGAGATATTTGAGTTTCCGTCACGTCATTCATGAGTCTCTCTCTCTCTCTCTCTCTCTCTCTCACTCTCTCTCTCTCTCTCTCTCTCTCTCTCTCTCTCTCTCTCTCTCTCTCTCTCTCTCTCTCGTGGAAATGAGGAATTGATACATCGTGCTTTGGGAATATGAATGAATTGGATAAAAGAGAAAACGAAAGTAAGAGAGAGAGAGAGAGAGAAAGAAAACGGAGCTACGTTTGGTCACTTGACGAAGATGGACACGCAGATTGATAAATAATGGAGAAAAAAATATTATGAATTGACTGTGGTGGTGGTGGTGGTGGTGGTGGTGGTGGTGGTGGTGGTGGTGGTGGTGGTGGTGGTGGTGGTGGTGGTGGTGGTGGTGGTGGTGGTGGTGGTGGTGGTGGACATGAACAGAAAACGTGAATAAACAAACAGAAAACGTAAAATCAATAACACATATGATAAATAAACGTTAGAAAAAGCGACTAATATTAATGAATCTCTGGAAATATTAATAAAGAAAAATAAAAAAAAGCTAGAATAATGGTGTTTAATCTTAAGGTGAAGTGAAATGCAAACAATTATATTAACAAAGAAATAGGAAGGCAGAACCGTAGACTAAAGTAATCACGGGAAGAGCAAATAATTATGTTGACAAGACGTGTGTGTGTGTGTGTGTGTGTGTGTGTGTGTGTGTGTGTGTGTGTGTGTGTGTGTGTGTGTGTGTGTGTGTGTGTGTGTGTGTGTGTGTGTGTGTGTGCAAGACGTGACAGGCAGATCTTTCCACTTCATATAATATGCAAATTCAGATCGTGAACACCTGGAACAGTGGAACGGAACGGAAAACATGTCTCAGCGCGTAATAAACCCAAACACACACACACACACACACACACACACACACACACACACACACACACACACACACACACACACACACACACGCACACGCACACATGGACACCAAATCAAGGCAAGAAAGACGTCAAGGAAAGCTGCTTGGAATTTTGATTTCGCTTGCAATTACAAAAGAAAGAGAAAGAGAGAGAGAGAGAAAGAGAGGGAAAGAAAGAGAGAGAGAGAGATAAAAAAAAGAAGAGATTGCAAGGAAATGAATGTGGTGAGAGAGAGAGAGAGAGAGAGAGAGAGAGAGAGAGAGAGAGAGAGAGAGAGAGAGAGAGAGAGAGAGAGAGAGAGAGAGAGAGAGAGAGAGATTTTTTTTTACTGTCAGTCTGAACGTGTTGCCTAATTGTCTATACATCGATAATTTGTACTTAACTATAAGGTGAAGAAGTTACACAAATACTCACAAGATAATAGCAACAAATTATGTAAGAAGGTTATATAAGGAAAGATTAAAGAGAGATGTGAGATGATTTATAGATTTCCATACAAGATAAATACATAATTTGTATATACTCGAATTACCAGATAATATGTGTATCAAAAATATGAACAGTTTAAAAGAAATATGATAAAACTGCTACTTATTTCATCCTTTTTTTATCGTTTTCTTCACATATTTCACTTTTATTTTCATCTTTCTCAAAAAAGTATTAATCGACAAGATCTCTCAATCCTGTTAAAAATATGAGATACAAATAGATAGGTAAGACAACACACACACACACACACACACACACACACACACACACACACACACACACACACACACACACACACACACACACACACACACACACACATAAGTTAAGAGCAAGATCTATAAGAGGAAGAGAAGATAGAAAAACAGACAATTAGTAAACAAAGACACAGGTGGAAAGTGAATCAACAGGTGTTTAAAATAAATATACAGGTAGTAAAAATTTTGCATCACCTGAGAATCGGATAATTTACAGGTAATCTTCTCTGTCTTAGATTAACGAGTTTCCTAATTGCATAATGTATGTTTAAGCTTCATTAATTTAGTTTTATTTCACCATTGTGTTGTAATTATTTTGCCGATGAATAAATATGTTTCATCATTAATCTGTTGACTTGTTTATTCCAGTGTGCGATATTATTTATTCATTTATTTATTCATTTATCAATTCATTTATTCATGTGATAAGACAACACTCGTAGGATGTATATTAAAAAAAAAGTATATATATTTGTGTTGTATGTTATGTAATTGTAGTTGTGATGTTAGGTTAGGAAGAATGACCTTGAGAGAGAGATAGAGAGAGAGAGAGAAGGGTGAAAGAGGCTCTGTGTGTGTGTGTGTGTGTGTGTGTGTGTGTGTGTGTGTGTGTGTGTGCATGGCTACATAAACACTTCAAAACAAGGGGTTGGTTCAGAGGGGAAGGTTCACTCACAGATTCATGTTTTGACTACAAGACGCCTCACATCTCTCTCTCTCTCTCTCTCTCTCTCTCTCTCTCTCTCTCTCTCTCTCTCTCTCTCTCTCTCTCTCTCTCTCTCTCTCTCTCTCTCTCTTATTTATTTTGATATATAAGAAGAAAAAAAACATAATTAAGAGAAATTTCGATAAAGAACAAAATTAACTTTATTAAAATATATTACTTACAAAAAAATAATAATAATTTAGTCTCACCTGGTCTCTATTGCTGATGTTCCTTCTGACTTTGTGTTCCTTTGTGTTCCTTTGCGTCTGTCACTGAGAGGAATTAGACGAAAAATATTATCGATTAAAAAATTAATAGATTACTGAGGATGTCTAGATTTACGGTTCATCTTGCCTCGTCTCTTTCCCATCAGTCTCTCTCCTCTCTTTCTCCCTTCTGTTTCCCTTTTTTCTACCCTCTTTCTCCCCTCACTTTCTCTCCTCCTTCCCCTCTCTTCCCCGTCTCTTTCTCCCCTCTTTCTCTTCTCTCTTCCTCTTTTCCCTTCACTTTCCCCTCTTTCTCCTCTCTCTTTTTTCCCTGTCTTTCTCCTTTCATTCCCCTTTCTCTCTCATCTCTTTTCCTCTATTTTCCTCTACCTTTCCCTCTCTCTCCCCCATCTTTCTCCCCTTTCTCCTCCCTCCTCCCACCTGGCCTAATCAAGGGGGTAATTTAGGGAAGGACCCCACCATTACGTCATCATCAGGTAATTAGGCTCAAGGTGTGTCAGGTAATTTGACGGCAAACTAATTATGTAAAAGGAATGTTTGGGTTTATTTATTTTATTTATTATTTATTATTTTTTTTAGGGTTGAAGGAATGTTAGGGTAAAAAATCTAGGGTGTTTATTTTGTGTTTAGTTCCCTAGTTTTTGTTTTTGTTTGTTTGTTTGTTGTTTTTAGAAGTAGTTGTAGCATTATTATTAACTATTTCTTCTTCGTCTGTGTCTTCTTCTTCTTTTTTCTCCTCCTCCTCCTCCTCTTCTTCCTCTTCCTCCTCCTCTTACAACCACCACCACCACCACCACCACTACGCAGCAAGATCATATTCCCCTCTCCCCCTTTACCCCCCTCCCTCCCTCACCCCCTCTCCCTTCACCCCCTCCCCTTCACCCCCCCAATTCCCAGGTCACCCACTTGTCACACAAAATGGATGCCTTACTACTAGGGTCACTCGCCTGTAAATTTCAATATGCAGTAACACATGATAATGATCGGGTGGTGGCCCTTCAGTGTGGTGGTGGTGGTGGTGGTGGTGGTGGTGGTGGTGGTGGTGGTGGTGGTGGTGGTGATGAATAATAATGATAGTAATGAAAATAATAACAATGAATATACAACCCCCCGAAAAAAATAATAAATAAAGTTAGGTTAGGTTAGGTTAGGTTAGGTCAGGTCAGGTCAGGTAAGGTCAGGTTAGGTCAGGTCAGGTCAGGTTAGGTTAGGTTAAGTTAGGTTAGGTCAGGTCAGGTCAGGTAAGGTTAGTTTAGGTTAGGTTAGGTTAGTTAGGTTAGTTTAGGTTTGATTCGTTAGTTAGTTAGTTAGATTAGTAAGTTCAAACACACACACACACACACACACACACACACACACACACACACACACACACACACACACACACACACACACACACAGACCACCACCACCACCACCACCACCACTGGACGCCTGACAAATGAGCATCGTCCTCGTCCGGAAAAAGGATCCTACACTCCTATAAGTCTTGGGATCGAGTCCTATTCTCTATAGACTCTCGTTCCCTCACTCAGTCCTCCTCCATAGCGATTTTCTTTTGTTTCACGCACCGTTTTCTTTGCCTTTTCTTGCTTTGATTCATTTGTTTTTTTTGTTTTTATTTGTTATTTTTTTTTACTGTTCTGTTTTGTTTTTGATTTTTTTTCATTTTGTTGAAGTTTTTTCTTTTCTTTGTTCTTCGTTCCCATTTTGGTCTTTTCTTATGCATTTTCTTTCTTTTTCTTTCTCTTCTTTTTATCTCTTATTATTTTCTTTTTTTCCCCTTAGCTAGTAATCTCGGAGCAAGAAGGAACTATAATCATCCCCACATAACTACTAGTGTCCACAAGATCGAAAATAATATAACACACACAAAAAAAAAAAGAGGGAAGAGGGGAAGAAAAAATAATGATGTGTATATTTTTTTCCCCTCACTTTTTTCCCCCTCTCACTTTTTTCCCCTCTTCGTGATCATTTACCGTTCGTCTGCCGAGTGAGGGGAAGGCAGTGCTTCCCCTCACATGGCTATAGAGGGGAAAGTCGTGTAGTTAGTAGAGGGAAGATAGACTTAATTGACTTATTGACTTACGTGGTTAGGTTAGGATTGTGTGACTGATTTGGTGACGCTAGAACGTGACTTAAGTGGTCTTGTCTCTCTCTCTCTCTCTCTCTCTCTCTCTCTCTCTCTCTCTCTCTCTCTCTCTCTCTCTCTCTCTCTCTCTCTCTCTCTCTCTCTCTCTCTATCTTTCTTTTTTTCTCTTATTTCTCTCTCATTTATTTTTATTGTTTTTCTGAGTTATTTTTCATATTTGTCTCTTTCATTCTTCTCTTTGGTATCTCTCTCTCTCTCTCTCTCTCTCTCTCTCTCTCTCTCTCTCTCTCTCTCTCTCTCTCTCTCTCTCTCTCTCTCTCTCTCTCTCATCGTCCCTGACCGAAGACAAGCAACAAATGTGTTTGATCACTGGAACGCCCCTCGCCCCCCTCTCCGCCCCCTCCGCCCCCCCTCCGCCCCCTCCGCCCCCCCTTCCCCCCTCCGCCCCCTCCGCCCCCGTGCCCCCCTCAAGGACGAGTTCGATTGCCCACTCTTATCTCCCGGATTTCTGAAGGAGGAGGATGGGGAGGAGGAGGAGGAGGAGGAGGGAGAGGAGGAGGGGGAGGAGGAGGAGGACGAGGAGGAAGGTAACAAGGACATACACGAGAAAGAGAAATAGAAAGAGGTTAGGAGGAGGAGGAGGAGGTTAGTAGTAGGAGGAGGAGGAGGAGGAGGAGGAAGAAGAGGAGGACAGATGAAAGAAAACATCGAGTTATAGAAATAATTGATAATCGTTGGAAGCAAAAATAGCGAACAAAGGAAATAAAAGAAAATATAAATAATTCTGTAAGTAATATAATAAAAAAAAAATAATATTGAAAGAGAAAAAAAAATTAATATAAAAAAAAGTATATTATCCATCCTTCTCCTCCTCCTCCTTCTTCTTCTTCTCTTTTTTCCTCTTCCTTCTTTCGTTCATGGTGGACTGAGTGGCAGGTAAAAAGAGAGGAAAAGAGAGAGGGAGAGAAAGAGGAAAGCAGAGGAGGTGGAGAGGAAGGATAAAGGAAGAAGGGAAAAAAAGAATGAACTAAGAAAAAGGAGAAGAAAGGCAAGGGATGAGGAATGAGGGAAATGGGAAAAAAAAAGAAAGAAAGAAAGGAAGAAAGAAAGGAGGTAGATGAGAGAGAAGAGAATAAAAAGAGAGAAAGAGAGAGAGAGAATATAATGCATCGTTGAGAAGTGGAAGGGATTAAAGGAGGAGGAGGAGGAAAAGAAGAAGAAGAAGAAGAGAAGGAAGAAGGAAACGAAGGAGGAGAAGGAAGATGAGGGAGTAAAATAAAAAGCAAGAAGTAGAGAAGAAAAACAAAGAGGAGGAAGAAAAGAATAAGAAGCCAGAGAAAGACGAAGAGGAGGAAAGGAAAAGGAGGAGGAGGAGGAGGAAGAGGAGGAAGTGGAGGAGGAGGAGGAGGAGGAGGAAGAGGAGGAGGAGTAATCCCAGCATGCATTAGTCATAACATAAAAGGTTATGATTTTATGGATCACTTGGAACTTAAACCATTAACTATCTTCCTCCTCCTCTTCCTCCTCCTCCTCTTTTTCCTCCTCTTCTTCCTCCTTTTTTTTTATTCTTCTTCTCCCCCTCCTCCTCCTCCAATATTAACATGAACCCAGCTACAACCTAATGGTTATACCTTGGTTCATGTTAATATTGGTTGTCATTCTAAATTCAAGAAAACTGGCTCAATATATCTTGTTATTGTCTATTGAAGATGTACAACTTTAATTCATATAGTTTTTCACGTTTCTGTGACGAAAATATTTTTTTATTTTTTGGCCCCGAAAATGTCGACCAAAATTCACGTCAAAAACATTGACGCCATTTTACTGCAAACTATTAGTCCTAGAGCAAATGTGTATAGACACACACTTGTAGAGCTTGACAAGTTCTATGAGATGGTGTAATAATCTTTCCAATATCTTCAATAGGTTTGGCCACAATGAGGAAGAAAGTAATGTGTTGTGAAAAAAATGAATGTGATATTTTTTCAGTTATTTACTTTTAATTATTAGTGTACTATAGCTCACAAGAACGGCCGTTTTCTCCTCTTTCTTATGTACTCTATACATTTTGTACGTAAACCACATACTTTTCGAGTTATTTAATAAAACGTGATATTTAGAAAAAAGTCTAAGGGTTGTACACACTAAAATTGCGTGACAATTTTCAAAATTTTAAATCTCACAAAAATAGGTATTATAGAGGTTCTAGTGCATGAGAAACACGAATCTGGACTCAATTTTATGATTACTACAATATTAACCCGTCAGTAGTTATTATACTAATGCGTCGGAAGATTCGTCCCGAGACACGGACAGCCTCGTTAGGACCAGTAGGACTGTTGCTGTCTGTTCTTCCTTTGTACTCATTTGTACTCCTCCTTCTCCTCCTCCTGTTCCTCCTCTTCGTCTTTCTCTGTCTTCTTATTCTTGTCCCTCATCTTCCTCCTCTTTTTCTTTTACATCTCTTCTTGCTTCTTATTCTATTTCCTCATCTTCCTCCTCCTCTTTCTCTTAATCCTCTTCTTCTTGCTTCCTATTTCTCTCCTATTTTTATTTCCCTTCACCTTCCTCTTTTTTTCCATCTTCCTCATCCATTTTTACAGTTTTTCTTTCTTCTGCTCTTTTTCTATCCTCCTCCTCCTCTTCTTCCTCCTTCCTAACCTTCCCTTCACCTACAGAATTAAAGAAAAAGTCATCATCATCATCATCTTCTTCTTCTTCTTCTTCTTCTTCTTCTTCTTCTTCTTCTTCTTCTTCTTCTTCTTCTTCCATATATATAAAAACAAGAGAAATTAATTGAGTTATTTATTTCTTTTTCTATCTTAAGCTGTTTTCTTTTTCTTATTCCCACTTTAAGAACTTTATTTTTCCAGTGTGTGTGTGTGTGTGTGTGTGTGTGTGTGTGTGTGTGTGTGTGTGTGTGTGTGTGTGTGTGTGTGTGTGTGTGTGTGTGTCTATGTGTGTGTGTGCGTGATCATGTACACCAGAAATGCGCTTTCATCTCTTCCATTAGCTCCCATTGTTACCTCCTCCTCCTCCTCCTCCTCCTCCTCCTCCTCCTTCTTTTCTTCGTACATCTCTTTCCACATCTCTCCTCCTCCTCCTCTCCTCCTCCTCCTCTCCTCCTCCTCCTCCTCCTCCTCCTCCTCATTCATACACACATTTCCTTGCTTCTTACGTGGCTGTAGTTCCTCTTATAATACAAAGCACAAAGGAGTACAAAGGAAGAACAGACATAATTTCCACCATACCTCACCTCGCCTCTTGTTATGAGTAGAATTTGTCCGTCTGTCTGTCTGTCTGTCATGATATTCGTCACTTTTATTGTTGTGAGTAGAATATGTCTGTCTGTCTGCCTGTCTGTCTGTCTGTCTGTCTGTATGTCTGTCTGTCTGTCTGTCTGTCTGTCTGTCTGTTCTTCATTATATTCCTCACTTTTTTTTCTCTCTACATGAAGGTGATATCATATTCCTCTCACTTTCATTCCTCTTATATATAACTAGTCACATTTTTTTTTGTATTCCTCTCTCTCTCTCTCTCTCTCTCTCTCTCTCTCTCTCTCTCTCTCTCTCTCTCTCTCTCCCTCTCTCTCTCTCTCTCTCTCTCTTTTTCGCTTTCTCTCCCTCTCGGCTCGTATCTCTATCTCGTGTGTCATTTCTCATCTGGCTCATCCGTCATTCTCTCTCTCTCTCTCTCTCTCTCTCTCTCTCTCTCTCTCTCTCTCTCTCTCTCTCTCTCTCTCACTGTCACCTCCAGTCGCTATTTTACAGGATCAAAATAATTTAAGAAGAAATGTGAAAAGAGAGAGAAGGAAAAAAAAACATTAAGAGAGAGAGAGAAGGAAATTTTTTGACTTTTCATGAAGATTTTCTATGAAGTAAAAATCGACTATTAATTAAGAAAAAATAAAATGTTTGAGGGAAGAATTGGAAAGAAGAAAAAAAAAGAATAATTTCATTCAATCTCATTTAGCGGATTTAAATGACCCGTAAAATCATGAGAGAGAGAGAGAGAGAGAGAGAGAGAGAGAGAGAGAGAGAGAGAGAGAGAGAGAGATAGAAGAGAGAGAAAAAAAAAGGAGAGAGGTTATTTTGTGAAGTATTTATGTCCAATCCAAAATAATATAACATTAAACCTTTTTTTTTTTATTCATTAACATATAAATAAAAAAAAAAGTGAGATAAAGATAATAAAAAAAAAATACTTGAGTTCCCTATCTTTCCTCATTGAGTTATTCGTTTTCTGTGATGCATCCACACCCCATTTTCTTTCAGCTATTACTCAAAGAAAACGGGAATGCTCACCTGATATATGGGACGGGCAGGGGACGAGAGGAAATTATATTCATATTTATTGGCAACACTGACACCTGGGAGACCACGTGACCCGCCCCTACCCCCACCCTCCCTCCTCAAGGCAAGTGAAGGACATGGCTTGACTGACCTGACTTGACCTCGCCTGACCTGACCTGACCCTCCGTGACCTGGTGGGGGGAAGTAGGTCAAAGTGTGAGTTAAGGTGAGGATGTTGAATTGTTGGAGAATTATTTTGTGTGTGTGTGTGTGTGTGTGGTGTGTGTGTGTGTGTGTGTGTGTGTGTGATTTAGATTGCTTTGTGTGTCTTATTTTTTCTCTCTATTTTTCTTTTCTTTTTTTCTCGTTTTTATTTTTTCATTTATTTATTTATTTATTTATATATATATTTTTTTCTCTTTCATTCTTGCTCCTGTATTTCGTTTTCTATTTCTGTATCCATTACGCATCCTATTGAACATTATTTACTTATTTTATTGTATTTTCTAAGTCAACGAAATCAAAACCAAAACAAAACAACAATATATATTTTTTTCAAACACTTTTTTTCACATAACCTACGCTCTCCTTTGACTTTTTTCCCCATATTTTCCCCTTAGTACCAGATATTTTGCGCCTGCTGTAGCGTAACTAACAATATTCCCACATGACTTTTTTTCCACCATAGAGGCAAGACATGGAGACAAAGGGAGGGAGGTAAGGTATGGAGGGAAATGGGGTTCCTATCGATGGAGGAAAGGAGGTAGGAGAGAAGATGAAAGGAGGAAGAGAAGGAAGGCAGGTAGAAGAAGAGAAAAATTGAAAGGAAGAGAGGAAGTGAAAGAAGGAGGTAGGGAACGAAAGCAAAAGGGAGAAAGAAGGCGAGGAGGAAAAAGAGAGAAGGAAGGAAGAGAGGTAGGGGAGGTAAAAGGGAGGGGAAAAGGAAGAGAGGTAGGAGGAAACAGAGGGGAAAGGAGGAAAATAGAGAAGGGAAAGAAGAAGTACACAACGGAACAGAAAGGAGGAGAGAGGGAGGGAAGGAGGGAGGTAAAAGAGGGGAGAAAAGACTTCTTAGAAAGGGAGAGGGGAAAAAAGGGGAAGGTTTGTAATAGGAGATGAGGGAAGGAAGGAAACTCTGATAGGGTAAGGGGAAGGGGGGTGGGGTGGAGGAAACAGGAGGGGAAGGAAGAGGGGTGTTTAATAGAGGGGGAGGGCAAGGGAGGGGGGTGGTAAGGGGGGGAGGGGGAGGGGGGGCCAGCCTGATTACTGAGGGGTGTCTGCAGGAAATTGAATTTTTATCAGATTTTGCTACTTAGATCATCAAGGAAAACGGTGTGTGTGTGTGTGTGTGTGTGTGTGTGTGTGTGTGTGTGTGTGTGTGTGTGTGTGTGTGTGTGAGGAGGGAAAGAAGGAACAGAGGAGACTTATTATTTTTTTTTCTCTCTCTCTCTCTCTCTCTCTCTCTCTCTCTCTCTCTCTCTCTCTCTCTCTCTCTCTCTCTCTCTCTCTCTCTCTCTTTATTTCCTTATAAATAAAACAAAACAAAAACAAATCAGGTGTTTAATGATTCCTAAAAACAACTTTTTCAATTTATACTTTCCATGCATCTTTTTTTTTATTTATATTTTTATTCTCATCTTCCTTTCTTTTTTTTATTATTTTATTTATTCATTTTTTTTTCAATGTCTCGTCAATTTTTTTTACATTACAATTTTTCTTTACACACACACACACACACACACACACACACACACACACACACACACACACACACACACACACACACACACACACACACACACACACACACACACACACACATTTTAATTTCACATACAGTCAAGTACTTTCAACATTGCCACACACTCCTTCATTTGTCTTCCCACAGTTTTTTATATTTCATACTTTACACTCGAGTACTTTTCAATTTCCCGGCCATTTTCCTTGAGTTTTATTGTTCCCCCAGAGGAAGGAGGAGGAGGAGGAGGAGCAGGTCTCTGTGGCGGGTTTTCTCTAGGGACACGGATCTGCCATTTCATCCTTGGTATGTTTCTGTAATCAAGCGAGACTGTCTTGATTCACGGTGTCAACATCACTTCCTAGCCTCCGTGTGTGTGTGTGTGTGTGTGTGTGTGTGGGTGTGTGTGGGTGTGTGTGTGGGTGTGTTGGGGTGGGGGGATGGGGGGGTTACGGAGGAAAGGAGGGGAGGTAAGGGGATGAAGGACAATGGGATCGGGGAAGGAGATGAAGAGAATTGGTTTGATGGCTGGGACAAGTGAGGAGGAACACATAGGAACACATAGGAAGAACAAACAGCAACAGGCCTGCTGGCCCTTACGAGGCTGTTTGTGAGTACACTATCTAGTCTAGAGTGAAGGATACAGGATAGTAAGGGTGAAGGCTTCTCTCCCCACCCATGGCTGGCAGGGAAAGGAAGGCCAACCAAGACCAGACTGTCACTACTGTCACTACCACTACTACTATAGTCTGACAGATCTTAGACTGCGCATAGGGTGTGGCCATGACGGGAATTACCCTTGGTACACTGGTGCCACGTGTCGAGATTTGCGCGCAAATTCAAAATGAATTTCGTATTTCAAAAAATTTAAAAGAGGCATCTGGCAACCTCCGGGTGCGGACTCACACACACACACACACACGCACACACACACTCTCTCTCACTCTCACACACACACACACACACACTCTCTGTGAGACTGACCATATAGTCTGCAGGTGGGAAGGTCATATGGTGAGGTCAGGTCAAGGCCGAGAGCGTGTCTTGGAGTATTTCCACAACTAGGATTTCAATGTATTTTTTTTTCTTACTTATTTCAGCTTATTTAATCTTACTTTCCTTCACGATATCATCTAAATACAATTGTTAAACTGCTTATCCATCCCAAAACGAAAGGGAAGTTCATTAATAGGTACTGCTTTTTATTAGCAACACTGTAAAATATGTATGCCACGTTTCTTTATATGTTTATATATATCTTATCCATTATAAGTTTACTGTTTCTACATACATCATAATACTATGAATAAACGTGTATGCATATTTCCTGATCATGTCTGCCATGGTTTTACTTATATTGAAACATTTCTACAATGCGGATTAAAAGACACGTGGCAGGCCTGTAAAAGGGTAATTCCCGACTCTTTCCGCTCGCCACCAGCAGCCTAAGCTCTGTCTGACTATACCACTACTTCCTGGCAAGCGATGTCAGGCCACTAGCGACGTCTTTTGAATCGACATTTCGTAAGTTAGGTACATCAGGATGAACTTACTCAAAGTTTGCTACGTTAACGGATAGTATTTTAGTTGTGGATTGGCTTCTAAATATTTGTCAAGTCTATTTTTGAACGTAGTAATTGTTTTACTGTCGACGACATTGGCGGGCAGGAAGTTCCAAACGTTAACGATCCGATTGAAAAAGAAGTGCTTGGCTTTGTTTGATGTGAATCTTTTACCAGTAATCTTAAAAGAATGATGTCTTCTTGTTATATTTGATCAATCAAAAGTAATGTAATCTTCTGTATTGATATTATCGAATCCTTTGATTATCTTGAACATTTCAATGAAATCCCCTCGCATCCTTCGTTTCGGTGGTAATGGCAGGTTAAACATAACTTATTGCCAGTATTAACCCTTACACTGCTGAGGTCTTTTCTAAGTGTTCGATTTATAGATTTTAAAAAAAATTATGATTTTATTCAAATTTTTCTTATTAATGATAAAAATAAATATTAATGATAAAAATAAATATTAATGATAAAAATAAATAATAATGATAAAAATAAATAATAATGATAAAAATAAATAATAATGATAAAAATAAATATTAATGATAAAAATAAATATTAATGATAAAAATAAATATTAATGATAAAAATAAATATTAATGATACAAATAAATATTAATGATAAAAATAAATAATAATGATAAAAATAAATATTAATGATAAAAATAAATATTAATAATAAAAATAAATATTAATGATAAAAATAAATAATAATGATAAAAAATAAATATTAATGATAAAAAATAAATATTAATGATAAAAATCAATAATAATGATAAAAATAAATATTAATGATAAAAAAAAATATTAATGATAAAAATATATATTAATGAAAAAAATAAATATTAATGATAAAAATAAATATTAATGATAGAAATAAATATTAATGATAAAAATATATATTAATGATAAAAAATAAATATTAATGATAAAAATAAATATTAATGATAAAAATATATATTAATGATAAAAATAAATATTAATGATAAAAATATATATTAATGATAAAAATATATATTAATGATAAAAATAAATATTAATGATAAAAATAAATATTAATGATAAAAATAAATAATAATGATAAAAATATATATAAATGATACAAATATATATTAATGATAAAAATATATATTAATGATAAAAATATATATTAATGATAAAAATAAATATTAATGATAAAAATAAATATTAATTATAAAAATAAATAATAATGATAAAAATATATATAAATGATACAAATATATATTAATGATAAAAATATATATTAATGATAAAAATATATATTAATGATAAAAATATATATTAATGATAAAAATATATATTAATGATAAAAAATAAATATTAATGATAAAAATAAATATTAATGATAAAAATATATATTAATGATAAAAATAAATATTAATGATAAAAATATATATTAATGATAAAAATATATATTAATGATAAAAATAAATATTAATGATAAAAATATATATTAAGGATAAAAATATATATTAATGATAAAAATAAATATTAATGATAAAAATATATATTAATGATAAAAATATATATTAATGATAAAAATAAATATTAATGATGAAAATATATATTAATGATAAAAATAAATATTAATGATAAAAATAAATATTAATGATAAAAATAAATATTAATGATAAAAATAAATATTAATGATAAAAATAAATATTAATGATAAAAATATATATTAATGATAAAAATAAATATTAATGATAAAAATATATATTAATGATAAAAATAAATATTAATGATAAAAATATATATTAATGATAAAAATATATATTAATGATAAAAATAAATATTAATGATAAAAATATATATTAATGATAAAAATAAATATTAATGATAAAAATAAATATTAATGATAAAAATAAATATTAATGATAAAAATAAATATTAATGATAAAAATATATATTAATGATAAAAATATATATTAATGATAAAAATAAATATTAATGATAAAAATAAATATTAATGATAAAAATATATATTAATGATAAAAATAAATATTAATGATAAAAATAAATATTAATGATAAAAATAAATATTAATGATAAAAATAAATATTAATGATAAAAATAAATATTAATGATAAAAATATATATTAATGATAAAAATAAATATTAATGATAAAAATATATATTAATGATAAAAATAAATATTAATGATAAAAATATATATTAATGAAAAAAATAATATTAATGATAAAAATAAATATTAATGATAGAAATAAATATTAATGATAAAAATATATATTAATGATAAAAAATAAATATTAATGATAAAAATAAATATTAATGATAAAAATATATATTAATGATAAAAATAAATATTAATGATAAAAATATATATTAATGATAAAAATATATATTAATGATAAAAATAAATATTAATGATAAAAATAAATATTAATGATAAAAATAAATAATAATGATAACAATATATATAAATGATACAAATATATATTAATGATAAAAATATATATTAATGATAAAAATATATATTAATGATAAAAATAAATATTAATGATAAAAATAAATATTAATTATAAAAATAAATAATAATGATAAAAATATATATAAATGATACAAATATATATTAATGATAAAAATATATATTAATGATAAAAATATATATTAATGATAAAAATATATATTAATGATAAAAATATATATTAATGATAAAAAATAAATATTAATGATAAAAATAAATATTAATGATAAAAATATATATTAATGATAAAAATAAATATTAGTGATAAAAATAAATATTAATGATAAAAATATATATTAATGATAAAAATAAATATTAATGATAAAAATATATATTAATGATAAAAATAAATATTAATGATAAAAATAAATATTAATGATAAAAATAAATATTAATGATAAAAATATATATTAATGATAAAAATAAACATTAATGATAAAAATATATATTAATGATAAAAATATATATTAATGATAAAAATATATATTAATGATAAAAATATATATTAATGATAAAAATATATATTAATGATAAAAATAAATATTAATGATAAAAATAAATATTAATGATAAAAATAAATATTAATGATAAAAATATATATTAATGATAAAAATAAATATTAATGATAAAAATAAATATTAATGATAAAAATAAATATTAATGATAAAAATAAATATTAATGATAAAAATAAATATTAATGATAAAAATAAATATTAATGATAAAAATAAATATTAATGATACAAATAAATATTAATGATAAAAATAAATAATAATGATAAAAATAAATATTAATGATAAAAAATAAATATTAATGATAAAAATCAATAATAATGATAAAAATAAATATTAATGATAAAAAAAAATATTAATGATAAAAATATATATTAATGAAAAAAATAAATATTAATGATAAAAATAAATATTAATGATAAAAATAAATATTAATGATAAAAATATATATTAATGATAAAAATAAATATTAATGATAAAAATAAATATAATGATAAAAATATATATTAATGATAAAAATAAATATTAATGATAAAAATATATATTAATGATAAAAATATATATTAATGATAAAAATAAATATTAATGATAAAAATAAATATTAATGATAAAAATAAATAATAATGATAAAAATATATATAAATGATACAAATATATATTAATGATAAAAATATATATTAATGATAAAAATATATATTAATGATAAAAATATATATTAATGATAAAAATAAATATTAATGATAAAAATAAATATTAATGATAAAAATATATATTAATGATAAAAATATATATTAATGATAAAAAATAAGTATTAATGATAAAAATAAATATTAATGATAAAAATATATATTAATGATAAAAATAAATATTAATGATAAAAATATATATTAATGATAAAAATAAATATTAATGATAAAAATATATATTAATGATAAAAATATATATTAATGATAAAAATAAATATTAATGATAAAAATAAATATTAATGATAAAAATAAATAATAATGATAAAAATATATATAAATGATACAAATATATATTAATGATAAAAATATATATTAATGATAAAAATATATATTAATGATAAAAATATATATTAATGATAAAAATAAATATTAATGATAAAAATAAATATTAATGATAAAAATATATATTAATGATAAAAATATATATTAATGATAAAAAATAAGTATTAATGATAAAAATAAATATTAATGATAAAAATATATATTAATGATAAAAATAAATATTAATGATAAAAATATATATTAATGATAAAAATAAATATTAATGATAAAAATATATATTAATGATAAAAATATATATTAATGATAAAAATAAATATTAATGATAAAAATAAATATTAATGATAAAAATAAATATTAATGATAAAAATATATATTAATGATAAAAATAAATATTAATGATAAAAATAAATATTAATGATAAAAATAAATATTAATGATAAAAATAAATATTAGTGATAAAAATAAATATTAATGATAAAAATATATATTAATGATAAAAATATATATTAATGATAAAAATATATATTAATGATAAAAATAAATATTAATGATAAAAATAAATATTAATGATAAAAATAAATATTAATGATAAAAATAAATATTAGTGATAAAAATAAATATTAATGATAAAAATATATATTAATGATAAAAATATATATTAATGATAAAAATATATATTAATGATAAAAATAAATATTAATGATAAAAATAAATATTAATGATAAAAATAAATATTAATGATAAAAATATATATTAATGATAAAAATAAATATTAATGATAAAAATAAATATTAATGATAAAAATAAATATTAATGATAAAAATAAATATTAATGATAAAAATAAATATTAATGATAAAAATAAATATTGGCGCTAATTGGTCCACTGAAGACTATTTAAGAAGGAAGACACAAAGGAGGAGGAGGAGGAGGAGGAGGAGAATATTATGATTTTGCTGTAGGAGTTTGGAGAGAGAGAGAGAGAGAGAGAGAGAGAGAGAGAGAGAGAGAGAGAGAGAGAGAGAGAGAGAGAGAGAGAGAGAGAGAGAGAGAGCGCGATAGAGATAGAGAGATAAATAGAGAGAATAAATAGTTTTAGGCGTATCACACATGCGTATATAGTGTTTAATATTATAGTAATGATGAAACTGAGTCCAGATTCGTGTTCAGTTTGACTGAAAACCTTTAGGTACAAATTTTCATGAAATTCTGAGGTGTGGAAATTTTTCACGAAATTTTCAAGGGTGTCACCTTAGATTTTTTTCATGAAATCATGTTTTTCAAAATAACTCGAAAAGTATGAGGTTTACGTAAAAAACATTCGTAATAGTAAATATAGAGCAGGAGACGCCCGTTCCTTTGAGCTTTACTAGAATGTAATTGGAATGTAAGTAATGGAGATATTGATATATTTGTATTTTACACGAAACTTCTACTTAATTACATTTTTCTCCTAAACCAAAAGAGTAATTTACAAACGGATGACACCATCAGATAGAACTTGTCAAGCTGAACAACTTTGTTTCTATACATCTTTGTTGTAGGACTAATACTTTACTTGTAAAATGACTAAACTATTTTGGACTCAAATTCTGGTGGAAATCTTCGGGCCAAAAATTTCACGAATCCATTTTCATCACAAATCCACGAAAACTTATATTGAAGTTAAAGGTTTTGAAATTAATAATAATACATGTTAAGGAAGTGTTGCTGTTGGAGTAAATAAATATTAATAATTATAATAATAAATATTAATGATAAAAATAAATATTAATGATAAAAATATATATTAATGATAAAAATATATATTAATGATAAAAATATATATTAATGATAAAAATAAATATTAATGATAAAAATAAATATTAATGATAAAAATAAATATTAATGATAAAAATATATATTAATGATAAAAATATATATTAATGATAAAAATAAATATTAATGATAAAAATAAATATTAATGATAAAAATAAATATTAATGATAAAAATAAATATTAATGATAAAAATAAATATTAATGATAAAAATATATATTAATGATAAAAATATATATTAATGATAAAAATAAATATTAATGATAAAAATAAATATTAATGATAAAAATATATATTAATGATAAAAATATATATTAATGATAAAAATATATATTAATGATAAAAATAAATATTAATGATAAAAATAAATATTAATGATAAAAATAAATATTAATGATAAAAATAAATATTAATGATAAAAATAAATATTAATGATAAAAATAAATATTAATGATAAAAATAAATATTAATGATAAAAATATATATTAATGATAAAAATAAATATTAATGATAAAAATAAATATTAATGATAAAAATAAATATTAATGATAAAAATATATATTAATGATAAAAATAAATATTAATGATAAAAATAATATTAATGATAAAAATAAATATTAATGATAAAAATAAATATTAATGATAAAAATAAATATTAATGATAAAAATATATATTAATGATAAAAATATATATTAATGATAAAAATATATATTAATGATAAAAATAAATATTAATGATAAAAATAAATATTAATGATAAAAATAAATATTAATGATAAAAATAAATATTAATGATAAAAATAAATATTAATGATAAAAATATATATTAATGATAAAAATATATATTAATGATAAAAATATATATTAATGATAAAAATAAATATTAATGATAAAAATAAATATTAATGATAAAAATAAATATTAATGATAAAAATATATATTAATGATAAAAATAAATATTAATGATAAAAATAAATATTAATGATAAAAATAAATATTAATGATAAAAATAAATATTAATGATAAAAATAAATATTAATGATAAAAATAAATATTGGCGCTAATTGGTCCACTGAAGACTATTTAAGAAGGAAGACACAAAGGAGGAGGAGGAGGAGGAGGAGGAGGAGAATATTAAGATTTTGCTGTAGGAGTTTGGAGAGAGAGAGAGAGAGAGAGAGAGAGAGAGAGAGAGAGAGAGAGAGAGAGAGAGAGAGAGAGAGAGAGAGAGAGAGAGAGAGAGAGAGAGAGAGAGAGAGAGAGAGAGCGCGATAGAGATAGAGAGATAAATAGAGAAAATAAATAGTTTTAGGCGTATCACACATGCGTATATAGTGTTTAATATTATAGTAATGATGAAACTGAGTCCAGATTCGTGTTTAGTTTGACTGAAAACCTTTAGGTACAAATTTTCATGAAATTCTGAGGTGTGGAAATTTTTCACGAAATTTTCAAGGGTGTCACCTTAGAATTTTTTCATGAAATCATGTTTTTCAAAATAACTCGAAAAGTATGAGGTTTACGTAAAAAACATTCGTAATAGTAAATATAGAGCAGGAGACGCCCGTTCCTTTGAGCTTTACTAGAATGTAATTGGAATGTAAGTAATGGAGATATTGATATATTTGTATTTTACACGAAACTTCTACTTAATTACATTTTTCTCCTAAACCAAAAGAGTAATTTACAAACGGATGACACCATCAGATAGAACTTGTCAAGCTGAACAACTTTGTTTCTATACATCTTTGTTGTAGGACTAATACTTTACTTGTAAAATGACTAAACTATTTTGGACTCAAATTCTGGTGGAAATCTTCGGGCCAAAAATATCACGAATCCATTTTCATCACAAATCCACGAAAACTTATATTGAAGTTAAAAGTTTTGAAATTAATAATAATACATGTTAAGGAAGTGTTGCTGTTGGAGTAAATAAATATTAATAATTATAATAATAAATATTAATGATAAAAATAAATATTAATGATAAAAATATATATTAATGATAAAAATATATATTAATGATAAAAATATATATTAATGATAAAAATAAATATTAATGATAAAAATAAATATTAATGATATAAATAAATATTAATGATAAAAATATATATTAATGATAAAAATATATATTAATGATAAAAATAAATATTAATGATACAAATAAATATTAATGATACAAATAAATATTAATGATAAAAATAAATAATAATGATAAAAATAAATATTAATGATAAAAATATATATTAATGATAAAAATATATATTAATAATAAAAATAAATATTAATGATAAAAATAAATATTAATGATAAAAATATATATTAATGATAAAAATATATATTAATGATAAAAATATATATTAATGATAAAAAATAAATATTAATGATAAAAATAAATATTAATGATAAAATAAATAATAATGATAAAAATAAATATTAATGATAAAAATAAATATTAATGATAAAAATAAATATTAATGATATAAATAAATATAATGATAAAAATATATATTAATGATAAAAATATATATTAATGATAAAAATAAATATTAATGATACAAATAAATATTAATGATACAAATAAATATTAATGATAAAAATAAATAATAATGATAAAAATAAATATTAATGATAAAAATATATATTAATGATAAAAATATATATTAATGATAAAAATAAATATTAATGATAAAAATAAATATTAATGATAAAAATATATATTAATGATAAAAATATATATTAATGATAAAAATATATATTAATGATAAAAATAAATATTAATGATAAAAATAAATATTAATGATAAAAATAAATAATAATGATAAAAATAAATATTAATGATAAAAATAAATATTAATGATAAAAATAAATAATAATGATAAAAATAAATATTAATGATAAAAATATATATTAATGATACAAATATATATTAATGATAAAAATATATATTAATGATAAAAATATATATTAATGATAAAAATATATATTAATGATAAAAATAAATATTAATGATAAAAATATATATTAATGATAAAAATAAATATTAATGATAAAAATAAATATTAATGATAAAAATATAATAATGATAAAAATAAATATTAATGATAAAAATATATATTAATGATAAAAATATATATTAATGATAAAAATATATATTAATGATAAAAATAAATATTAATGATAAAAATATATATTAATGATAAAAATAAATATTAATGATAAAAATATATATTAATGATAAAAATATATATTGATGATAAAAATAAATATTAATGATAAAAATATATATTAATGATAAAAATATATATTAATGATAAAAATATATATTAATATAAAAATATATTTAATGATAAAAATATATATTAATGATAAAAATATATATTAATGATAAAAATAAATATTAATGATAAAAATATATATTAATGATAAAAATATATATTAATGATAAAAATATATTAATGATAAAAATAAATATTAATGATAAAAATATATATTAATGATAAAAATATATATTAATGATAAAAATATATACTAATGATAAAAATAAATATTAATGATAAAAATAAATATTAATGATAAAAATAATATTAATGATAAAAATATATATTAATGATAAAAATAAATATTATGATAAAAATATATATTAATGATAAAAATAAATATTAATGATAAAAATATATATTAATGATAAAAATATATATTAATGATAAAAATAAATATTAATGATAAAAATAAATATTAATGATAAAAAATTAATATTAATGATAAAAATAAATAATAATGATAAAAATAAATATTAATGATAAAAATAAATATTAATGATACAAAATAAATATTAATGATAAAAATAAATAATAATGATAAAAATAAATAATAATGATAAAAATAAATATTAATGATAAAAATAAATATTAATGATAAAAATAAATATAA
Organism: Metacarcinus magister; assembly: GCA_029783475.1. Classification (NCBI taxonomy): domain Eukaryota; kingdom Metazoa; phylum Arthropoda; class Malacostraca; order Decapoda; family Cancridae; genus Metacarcinus; species Metacarcinus magister. The sequence continues at coordinate 1,091,886 of JAPQNM010000021.1, read as the reverse complement.
TGATAAAAATAAATATAATGATAAAAATAAATATTAATGATAAAAATAAATATTAATGATAAAAATAAATATTAATGATAAAAATAAATATTAATGATAAAAATAAATAATAATGATAAAAATAAATATTAATGATAAAAATAAATATTAATGATAAAAATAAATATTAATGATAAAAATAAATAATAATGATAAAAAATAAATATTAATGATAAAAAATAAATATTAATGATAAAAATCAATAATAATGATAAAAATAAATATTAATGATAAAAATAAATATTAATGATAAAAATAAATATTAATGATAAAAATAAATATTAATGATAAAAATAAATATTAATGATACAAATAAATATTAATGATAAAAATAAATAATAATGATAAAAATAAATATTAATGATAAAAATAAATATTAATGATAAAAGGAGGAGGAGGAGGAGGACTAGTGTTATGATCTTGTGATGGTGTGGTGGTGGTGGTGGTTGTGGGTCAGTTTAGTGGTTCCTAATTGTGGTTGTGGTGGTGATTTATGGGTGGTGATGATGGGCTGAGATTTTGGTGGTGTTTGTGGTGGTGATGATGATTGCTGGTGGAGGTGAAGAATGACGGACAGTGGTGAGAGTGGTGGTGAAGGTGGTTGTCGTTGCTGCCACGCACAAGTCTGCGAGGTTCTGGGGGTGTCTCCGGGGGTCTAGTGGGGTGTGCGGGGGTCGTTGGGGGTCGGCGCGGTGTCGTTGTTGAGTCAGTGTGGACGGAGGGGCCGGTGGTGAGGGTTGTGCTGCTGGCGGTGCTGGGCGACTGAGAGCATGTGAGGCGCCACGAGGACCCGTCTAGAGAGGAGGAGGAAGGGCCGCTGTAACCCTCCGCTGCTCACCACGCCCACACGGACACTGAGGGCTAAACATGACGCTGTGCTGGATTTATAGACCAAGAGACAACGACGTAAACAAATGAAACTCTTATGGTCGCGTTAAACTCTTGAGTGACATTATTTAAACAGTGTCGTGACTGTGATATCTTACCGTGAACTGACCTCGCAGTGACCTCAGTTATGTATCCTGTCACCTGAACACACACACACACACACACACGCACACCTGTTACCTGACTAATTAACACACAGGTAAGGGTTACTATACCTACGTTATACAGTGATGACAGGTAAGGTTAAGATAACTAGCTTGCCTCTGAATTCATCATTAGCTACAATTACGTCTTGGCGCCACTAAGTACTTAAGCGGATTAACTCTCCTTCTTTTCACTGATACATTAATCGCCTTAGTTTCCCTTTTACCTTCCTCTTAAGCCGACTTCAGTGCAATTCAGTCAATTCCATGAAGTTTGACCTCCTCCTCCTCCTCCTCCTCCTCCTCCTCCTCCTCTCCTTCCACTATCGTTTCCAGTTAACAGGTTCATACTTATAGCTTCTCACCTTTCGTTCACTGTTTAATTAACGTTGATTTGGATTTATTTTTCTACTAAGTTGACTGTGAATTCCTTTGTGTTCAGTCTCTTTTCAGTCTCTATAGGTAAGGTTAGGAAGGTTTAGTCTAGTGTGGTGTGAAGATTTTGGGGATAATTCTTAAATATGGCTTTGTGTTGTGAGATCTTAGAGGATGTGATGTTACTCTCTCTCTCTCTCTCTCTCTCTCTCTCTCTCTCTCTCTCTCTCTCTCTCTCTCTCTCTCTCTCTCTCTCTCTCTCTCTCTCTCTCTCTCTCTCTCTCTCTCTCATTTTCCCTCAAACAATTGCAAAACTAAAATAAAAACGTACTTTACTTTTTTCTCGCTCTTGCATCTCATCAGCAAGGCTTTCAAACAACAACAACAACAACAACAACAACAACAACAACAACAACAACAACAACAACGGATGCGAAACTTGATGAACATATTATACTCTCAAATGCATACATATTTTAACCCTTTACGCGGAGAGAGAGAGAGAGAGAGAGAGAGAGAGAGAGAGAGAGAGAGAGAGAGAGAGAGAGAGAGAGAGAGAGAGAGAGACGCAGATGATTTGGCCTTGGTGAAGCAGGTGTTTTGGTCTGCTCGAAACTCACAAACGAACCTGAACTTTCCGAAACGAAGCTAAACACTGAGATACCGAAGCTTCGAAATTGTTGGTGTATATATTTTCTCTTTTCGATTTAGTTTCTTTTTTAAATATTTTTTTCTTTTTTTCCTTTTTAATCAAAGCGTTGAAAACATGCATCCAGAAATAACAACGCAGCCAATTGACGTGAAAAAAAAAAAATACTATTATTATTTATTTCATTTCGATGGAGGTATGGAACAAAAAACGGGATGAATATGTATTTATTTGACGTAGCTACAAGAAGATGAAATATAGCCTATTTTTATATATATATTTTTTTTTATATTATAAGTTCGTTAATTAGAAAAAAAATATAATAACACTGAAGGATATTAAGTGATTATAATTTTATTTAATATGTATATAATTACGTAACACCTTGATCTTACCTGATAAAGAGAGAATGGATTACACCTTTGTTAGGGAAATAATCTCCCTGCGTGTTACCTGCTCCCGTCCACTAATTAATCAACAGGTAAAACAAAAATCGCTCATTAACTCGGCAGGATTAGAGAAAAAAAATAAAAATAAAAAGTTAATATATATTTTTTCTTATATTCTTTTTTGGAAATGGTCACTTCCACTCAGTATTATATTGTGAGTATTCCTTTGTAAAATTTCAGCTTGTATTGAACGAAAAAAATGTATATATAGACAGACTACTACTTCGCTGAAATTGACGTTATTTTAAAAAGCACCGTATGTATGTATGTATGTATGTATGTATGTGTGTGTGTATGTATGTAGTATTTTTTCTAGCTCAAGGGAATTATGTGTTATTTGGTGCGTGTTCAGTAATCTCGTTTTCTTCCGCCGTAGAAAATGGGATTCACACACACGCGTCATGCTACTACTGTCATGGGATACTGATTTATTTATTAATTTTTCTATTTTGTTGATTTTTTAGTGATAACTTTATTATTATTATTATTATTATTATTATTATTATTATTATTTTATTTATTTATTTATTTATTTATTTATTATTGCAAGGGTATATATGGTCTAGGGGTTGCCAGTGGCCATCCCAAATTGGACCTTTTTTTTAATGAACTAACAACTACCAATCATGAGAGAGAGAGAGAGAGAGAGAGAGAGAGAGAGAGAGAGAGAGAGAGAGAGAGAGAGAGAGAGAGAGAGAGAGAGAGAGAGAGAGAGAGAGAGAGAGTATGTATGTATGTATGTATATATATTTTGTAAACTATTTATATATCCCATCCAAGGCTTTTAAAATAGTTGAACCTAAAAAAAAAATAACTAAAGCCTATTTTTGTTCATTAATGTTTAAATTTAATAAAGAAAAAATGTGTGAGAGATTTATTCATTCATTCATTCATTTCTCTCTTTACTGTCCTCCTCCACATCTCATCCTCTTTCCCCTCTCTCTCTCTCCTCCCCTCTCTCTCCTCCCATCTCTCTCCCCTCACCTCTCCCTTCTCTCCCCCCTCACATCTCCCCTCTGTCTCCCCTCACTTGTTCCCTCACTGGTCCCCTCTCTCCCTCCCCTCTCTCCTTCCTCACTTCTCTCTCCCCTCACTTCTCCCCTCTCCCTCCCCTTGCAATGTTTATAAAGCCGCTTATGACGTAGTTAAGTAGCCAATAACGGCATTACATCCCATCTCGTTGGCCTTTTAATGTAGTTAAGGCGATCTAACACCCTTTTTAAACCACACTCATTACTGTAGGTGGGAGGAAGGTAAAAATAAATATGAGTATCAGTGTGTGTGTGTGTGTGTGTGTGTGTGTGTGTGTGTGTGTGTTTGTGTTTTTGTGTGTGTTTTGTGTGTGAAAGAAAGAAAAAGAGAGAGAGAGAGAGAGAGAAAAAAACAAAAATCTAAACCAATAAGCACAACTTTCTTCCGTATAATCCTGATAGGTCTCTCTCTCTCTCTCTCTCTCTCTCTCTCTCTCTCTCTCTCTCTCTCTCTCTCTCTCTCTCTCTCTCTCTCTCTCTCTCTCTCTCTCTCCCCCTCCATTAGTTTTCAGTCCTTCAATTAATTTCGGATTTACCGGACGATTAGACGAAATGCGAAGCGGCTCCTATGAGGTGAGGGCATTTTTTGGGCACGGCGCGCCCCCATGATGGTGCCTCGGCCTCACTGTGCGCCCACGGAATGAGGGGAAGCAAAGAGGGGAAGATAATGAGGGGATGATCGATTGTGGTGTGATAGTGTTCTGTGTGTGTGTGTGTGTGTGTGTGTGTGTGTGTGGTGTGTAATGGTGTACAGACAGATGCGTGTGATTGTGTGGCTATTGTTGAGAGGTGAACCATTTAAACACCTGGGCATTACCTGGTCAAGTGTGGCCGGGATTACCTGTCTCTATGATCCTGCCGTAACTACCTCGTTTAATGTGCGTGGCTCGTTAGTGATGATGATGATGATGATGAGGATGAGGATGATGAGTCTGTTTATCTCACTGTAGGATATGTCATAGGATTATTCATTCATCTATTTTATCTCATCTGCATTAATCATTTTCATTCATGTTTTTGGTTTGGTAGCAAGGTGGGTGTGGACAGGTGTGTGGGGGGGGGGGGTACAGGTGAAGGGAAGTAAAGAGAGAGAGAGAGAGAATAGAAAGTTAGA
>JAPQNM010000021.1:1079698-1082198 GCA_029783475.1 Metacarcinus magister | reverse complement strand
CAAGATGACTGCGCCTTGGGGAGTCTATGTGAGGGGCGCGTCACCCGGTGTGCTGGACAGCCAACGCGAGGATGGGTGTTCAGTGGGGAGGTGAGGCGACACAGGGACACGTGAACACACACACGCTCAGGGACACACATAAAGAGGGACATGGAGGCAGCCGTCGGTGAGGAACCTTGTCGGGTATGATTGCGTGTGCGCCCCTGAGTGTTCCCCTGGCCAGGTATTGACCGAGGATCTAATGAACCTGGACGTGCACACAATATTCCCGATGGCTGACGCTCCCAGGCTCAAGACGTTATTGGCAATCGTCTTGTAATAATGACAAAGGCATCAATGGCCGCCACCGTCTCAGGCACACAATACCTCTTTGATCACTGGTGCTGCCTCGCTGCCACCCGCGTCGCCCTTATGGAGGGTGTCATGAAGAGCGGTGGTCCCGGTGCCCCTCAGCCGCGCCAGGGTCCCCGCGGCGTCTGATTTAAGGTAATAACGCCAACATTAGTATCGAGACTCCCTAATTAAGTGATGCCGGTGTTTGAGAGGTTGTGTTGGAGCAGCGTTTTGCTTCCCGTCAAACAGCAGCGGCGGCAATTATTAATTCCAGCCCGTGACTCCACGCAAGGCAGAACAGGAGACACAGATGGGTATGTATGTATATATATATATATATATATATATATATATATATATATATATATATATATATATATATATATATAATTCCACCTCAGGCCTGACCCTAGGCAGTATTGAGGCCACTTTTCCCTCATTTCTCCTTCTGGCCTCATTTCCTTACCACTTTCTTCGCGGACTCTCCTTCTCCAACCCATCCACTCCTTCCCTCCACCCTTTCTCCTCTCTCCCCCTCCCCCTCCCCCTTCCCCCTCCCCCGCCCCCCGCCGCTCACCCCCAGCTGACAACAACATTGTGAGCTTCTAATTGAATTTTCCCCCCAGAAAGGATAGAGAAATTGGGCGTCGAGAGTCAGCCGCTGACTCGCTGACTCACGCCCACATTCCACCCCAGCTTCACGCCGCGACCTTAATGACTTCTTATTAATTTATTTATCATTCATTTATTCATTAAGTGATCCCCTTCCTCTCTCCTCTCCCTCCCCTCAGCCCCTGCCGCCCCTCGCCCTCCCAGGATGCTGCTGCTGCTGCTGCTGATGATGATGATGATGGTTGAGTGTGCTGTGACGCCGCTGTGAGGCTGACTGGCGGATGCTGTGGCAGGTAACGCAGCAGTGAGGGATTAAAAGGTGGCGGAGGCGTTTGTGTCACGTGACTTCGAGGTGCTTCTCCTCCTCCTCCTCCTCCTCCTCCTCCTCCTCCTCCTCCTCCTCCTCCTCCTCCTCCTCATCTCTTACCCTCAGCACTCCTCTCAGTCTCCCCTCGGCCCTCCCCTCTTTAACCCCTCCCATAAACTCCTTCCTTTAACGCCCTCTCCCCTTCTCACGCCCCTAATCACCCTCTCCCCTCTTTACCTCTTCCACAACCCCTTCCCCTCCCCCCCCCTTTTTCCCCGCCTCACACTGGTACAAAGAAGGAAAGTGAGGGGAAAAAAAAATCTTCCATTATCACGTGTTGTGGGCGCCGGGTGTTCTGTGACGGAGGTGAGGGGTGATGTAAGGGGTTGTTACGCCCACCCCACCCCCGCCCCCCACGCCCCCACCGTCACTGTTACTGCCCGTGTGTTACCTGTGCATGTGACACTCCACGTGCTGATGTCGAATTTGTGCTGGGATTATATTGATGTTACTATGAGATTTCACTTTTATTCTCTCTCTCTCTCTCTCTCTCTCTCTCTCTCTCTCTCTCTCTCTCTCTCTCTCTCTCTCTCTCTCTCTCTCTCTCTCTCTCTCTCTCATATAGGTGTATCAGCGTGTAACTATCATCATTGTCATTATCATTGTCATCATCATCATTATCATCATTATCATTATCATCATTAGTATCAGGGTTATTATTATTATTATTATTATTATTATTATTATTATTATTATTTTAGTTAACTTTGTATTTGACATTATGTAAAATATATTGAACCATAATATGTACGTGTATGTGTATGTATGTATTGTGTATGTACGTAATTTTATATGTACGTATACACATGGCTGTATTAATTTGTAGTCATTGTATAGTTTCGAAAAAGTTCTTGTTCATTGATTTCGATATGGAAGAAAAAATATATAGTTTGGTAGTTGTATTGTTTTATATAATTGGTTTTAGTTTCTCACCTGTGCAATCAAACCCAAGAATCACCTGAAACTGTATAACTGTATGCGTTAGAATCATGTGTACAAACTATGTATTTAATCATAGGGGAAAAAAAAACCATATATATTACGATAAGTACAGTCACGATGAGAAAAAATAATATATGATACCCATTTTTCCGGAGTCTAAGAAATACATTAAAAATTCTATACATATATATTACGATAATGTCAGTCACGAAGAGAAAAAAAAGTCATAAGATACACATTTTTTTC
>JAPQNM010000021.1:1059698-1077198 GCA_029783475.1 Metacarcinus magister | reverse complement strand
ATTTGTCGGAAGGAAATACTACTCAGCAGAAGGAAATAGGCGAAGGAGGAGGAAAAGAGAGAGAGAGAGAGAGAGAGAGAGAGAGAGAGAGAGAGAGAGAGAGAGAGAGAGAGAGAGAGAGAGAGAGAGAGAGAGAGAGAGAGATAACCGAGTCGTTGTCTTTAATGGAAAACTTTTAAATCCAGAAAGAAAGTCATGAATGAAGGAATATGTTTTGAAGAGATAAATGATGGAGGAAGGAAGGAAGAGAGAGAGAGAGGGGGGTGGGGGGAGAGATAGCTGGCAACAAGCACTCTCTCTCTCTCTCTCTCTCTCTCTCTCTCTCTCTCTCTCTCTCTCTCTCTCTCTCTCTCTCTCTCTCTTTCTGTGCAACACTACTCAACCTTAACTAACTAACTCTCTTACACACTCCACTCCCTCTGTACCTCCCTCCCCTCATCATATTTTCCCCTCACTTCCCCTCATTTCCCCTTACTCCCCCCTTTACTATTTCCCCCTTACATATCCTCTCACCATTCCCCTCACTCTCCCCTCCCTGCCTTTCATCTTTCCCCTCACTCTCCTCTCTTTATCCCCTCATTCCCCCTCCATTCCCCTCACTCTCCCATCACATATCCCCTCACACTCCCCCTCACTCTTCTCTCACACTCCCCCTCACTCTTCTCTCACCTTTCCCTCACCTCTCCCGTCTCACATTTCCCCTCACCTCTCCCCTCTCACATTTCCCCTCACTTTCCCCTCACCTTTCCCCTCCCTTCCCCGCCGTATTAATAACCCAGCGGCTGACCACGACGGGGAAACGACGGGGTTTTATGGTAATAGTATAATGGACATCCGCCAGCCCGTCTCAAACCTGGACTTGATGACCGATTAACCTTTACACTGCACCCCTCACCCCCCCTCACCTTTCCCCTCTTTCCCCTCATCTCATCTCACCTCACCTCACCTCCATTTGATCTAACCTTCTTCCTATAACTAACCTTCCTTTCCCTCACCATATCTTTACACTGCATCACCCCCTTTCCCCTCTTTCCCCTCACCTCACCTCACCTCAATTTGATCTAACCATATCACTATAACTAATCAGTATTTTCCTTCCTATTCTTTCCCCTCACCTCACCTCCATTTCATCATCATCATTACATCATAACTAATCCTTCTTTCCCTCCCCATTCTTTCCCTATCCATACCTTTGCACTGCACCACCCCCTTTCCTCTCTTTCCCGTCACCTCTCCTCCATTTCATCTAACCATTTCACTATAACTAACCATTCTTTCCCTCCCCATACCTTACCTTACCTTACCTTACCTTACCTTACCTTGCCTTACCTTGCCTTGCCTTGCCTTGCCTTGCCTTGTTGTAATCTCTTTCCTCTACTTTCCTCTACCTTCCTCTGCCTTCCTCTGCCTTGCTTTCCCGTGTGCGTTTTAGCTGAACGTAACGCCATGGGATCTTTGATGTCTGGCGTTTACTTTTTTTCGCATTAACTCACTCACTCTTCCCCTCTCCTCCCTTCCTCCCCTCACATATCCCTCTCCTCCTCCTTATCCTCCTCCTCCTCTTCCTCCTCCTTATCCTCCTCCCTACTGAAGCCTCATCGACATACACACATATATATACACTCTAATACATTATCTGTACATAAGTTCTTACTAATATCAAAGAATAATTAAATAAAAACAAAAAGAAACATTAAATAATTGCATATCTATAATAAAAACAAGTCAAACAGGATCTTTTTTTTTAGTTTAATGAACGCACTCAATCACGCAACTCAATCGTCTCTTATCTCACGGCGGCCATGTTAGTGACGTCACGACATGCTCTGGTCAGTTGTTCCCGCGTCCTCGCTAAGCTTACTCGCACTCGTGTTCCTTACTGTTTTTGTGCATTTATTTTATTACTAGTGACGCACCACCACCACCACCACCACCATCACGACCACCACCAAGCCACCACCACCACCACCACGACCACTTAAGAGGCAGGTGATTAGACTGAAGGTAAGCTGATTGGCTAAGCAGGACGCAGGTCTCAGCACGTGTATATCAGTTGAGGTGATTTGTAATGGTTGATGATGATGATTAGTGAAGAGGTGATTAGAAGGAGAATGTGGAGGTCAAGCCCCTGTCCCACAGAGTACGGTCTTAGCCGGTGCGTCCCGATTATTAAGAAATCCAGTATTTGGCGACTACCGTGATAGACTTACCCAGATTAGTGTACGGTGTGTGCCCGAAGGTACACTCACACCACCTCCTCCTCCTCTCACGCCAGGACACTCAAGGGTTTGTGCAGGTCACTTGATGGTTGTGTGTTCCTACTAATGAGAGAGAGAGAGAGAGAGAGAGAGAGAGAGAGAGAGAGAGAGAGAGAGAGAGAGAGAGAGAGAGAGAGAGAGAGAGAGAGAGAGAGAGAGAATGAATATATGAATTAGAACTAATCACAGCGCGCGTTGAGCCAGGCCCAGTGTTGCCGTTTCATGATGTCATTACTTACACTTTATTTACATCGTTGTATCAGATATTGTGAATTATTCTTTCGGAAAAGTAATCGTAGCAATGGTTGAGATGCGTATAACAACGTTATGGATAGCTGATGTGAGGCAGCACAGTGATGGCATGCGTGGTGAAGGTGGTGAACACTGTGATGAACTCTGTGTGACTGGTAAGTGGTAACAGTATCATCTTCTAAATCTAAAGCATTAACATCTTGAATAGTGAGCTTTTTCTCTTGTTTATGAGATGCACAAAGTAATACCCGTCATTTTGAAGGCTTACAGATATTACTGAGTAACATAAGCGAATAAATCAAGAACCATTCAGTGTGCATGTTGCCATATCCTAGGACACCAGGGGGAAAAAATTTGACCCGGTAAAAGCAGATAGGCGCACGGAAGAAGTCGGTACGTGCACGGGTGCTTGTCCGGCAGAGACACGGTGACGATGCATTTAGTACAGTGTAACCACGGTAAAGCAATGGATGAATAGTGATAATTGAGGGAGAATGTGGGAATAATGGAGGGAGAATGTGGAAATAAGGGAGAGAATGGAGGAAGAACGTAGAGGTAAAGGGAGAAAAATGAAAATAATGGAGGAAGATTCTGGAAATAAGAGAGATTATGGAGTAAGAACGTGGAGATAGAGAGAACATTGAGGTAACTTAGAATTAATGGAGATAAGGGGAAATAATAAAGATAAGGGAGGAAGAACGTAGAAATAAAGGAGGAAGAACATGGAAATAAGGGAGATAAATGTGGATAAAAGTGATAAATATACAGAAGTGAGAAAGAATGTGAAGATAAACGGAGATAAGGAGAAAGAAAATGGATAAAGGGAAGAAAACGGGGATCAGGAAACTTTTGTGTGTATACTTTTAACGATGACTTGTATAATCTCACTAAGGGGATAATTATAGACAAATGTATACGTGAAATTATATGAAAAAAAAACATTGAAAGTATAGATTATATCCTTTATTATGTTTAATTTCAGTTCTGTTTCTATGTACAGACAAATGGTTCTCTCAAAGGCCTATTATTAAGCCTATTATTAAGGCAGCACTGAATACAAACTGATTATGTTATTAGTGAGGATAATTCTAGTGTTATAGTTAATGACTGATTTAGTTAATGATAGTAATGTTAATAATAGTAATGTTAATTATAGTAATGGTAATGATAGTAATGAAGTTAATGATAGTAATGTTGATAATAATAATGCTAATGATAGTAATATTTGTTGTCATTAATGATAGTAATGTAGTTAATTATAGTAAGGTTTGAGATTTGATAGTTACTGAGTCTTGATAGATGTTTAAAGAAAATATAGTGTTCAGTAATAATTGAAGTCAGTAAATGGTACATATAATAAACTAATAGGATTCTTAGTAGAGATAGTTTTCAATATATTTTTTTTGGGGGGGTGGTGGTGGGTGGGTGGGTGGGTGGGTGGGTGGGGGGGAAGGTTGTATTTCATTAAGCTACATAAATCTTTGTTACATATAAAATCTTCACTGTATTCAATGTATGTAATCGCGTTAGTTGTATGGACACTAAGTTGAATTGTAAGTTATCCATTTTGTTACAGTCAAGCTTAACGTCCTTGAACGATACACACACACACACACACACACACACACACACACACACACACACACACACACACACACACACACACACACACACACACACACAGAAAAAAAAAGGAAAAAAGAATCAGCTTACCTTGCGTCGGGCAGTACGTATCAAAATGCTTCGTTAGTAACACCAATCACTATCGCTCAAAAAAACATATACATACACTTTTCCGATTATACACTTGAAACGCATCACCAACTGCGTACGTGCGTATGTATGTACGTGTGTGTATGTATGTATGTATGTGTGTGTGTTTATACGTTCTGACACCTGCTACTTGTGTGTGCATTACAGACAGACAAACAGAAAGCTAGTTATGTCCATTGCAAGTGTCAGGTGAGATAAACCAATCAACAGGTGTCGTGATACCTGGTACACGCATGCACAGGCTCATTAACACCTGTCGCGAGGCATTACCAGGTGAGGCCAGGTGAGAGGGGGGGCACGTTAATCTAATAAGCACCTGCCGGGCTTTCACCTCACACCTAATATCCTGATCCTTTAAGAACATTTACTATGAACCCTCTTGATGAGTGCTGCCTCGCCTTAACCTGCCTTGCCTTACTCTGCCTTACTCTGCCTTAACCTGCCTCACTTTATCCTACCTCACCTCACGTCACCTTACTTTACCCTGCCTCAGCTTGCCTAACCCTGCTTTACCTTACCTTGCCTCACCTAACCCTACCTCCCCCTGTCTCACCTCACCCTGTCTTACTTACCCTACGTCACCTTGCCTTACCCTGCCTTAGTGCCTTACCTTGCTTCACCTCATTTTGCCTCACCTCACCCTGCCTCACCCTGTCGCCTGGAACTAAAGGGTGAAGCGTAAGGAGTAATGGAGTCACGGCACTGAGGCGGAATGAAGCACTGAGATACCGTGAAGCTTCGGAATCAAAGCGAAGCAAGCGAGCGAGTGAGTGAGTGAAGCAGTGTAAGTGAAGCATTAGGATGAAACAATCAAATCAAAGTCATTTTGCACGCGCGAGGGAGTCAGTTACGTTCATGTGGAAAGGGGAAAAGTACTACTGCTGATATGTGTGTGTGTGTGTGTGTGTGTGTGTGTGTGTGTGTGTGTGTGTGTGTGTGTGTGTGTGTGTGTGTGTAACTCCTGTACTTACCCTTGCCACTTTTTTCATATCTTTACCTCCAAAAACTTCACCACTTTCTACTCCACCTACTACTACTACTACTACTACTACTACTACTACTACTACTACTACTACTACTACTACTACTACTACTACTACTACTCCACCTCACACCTACCACTCCTCTTCCCTGGTGTAAGTGGACGGCTGCCTCCACCCGCGGCCCCTCACTAGGCTTGGTGGATCGTTAACAAGCCTGCTTTAAAATGTTGACGGAAAAGGATTATTGTAGCGCCGAGGGGGAGGGGGAGGGGGAGGGGAAGGGGGATAGGTTTGGCTGTGTATGTGTGAAAGAGGAAGAGGAGGAGGAAGAGATGATAAAGGAGGAGGAGGAGGAGGAGGAGGATGATCTAGTATTATATTGTTAAACACTTTAGAGAAGAGAGATCGTATGACTACTACTACTATTACTACTACTACTACTACTACTACTATACTACTACTACTACTACTACTACTACTACTACTTATTTCTGTGGTTTTCTGTTGTAATTTAGTCTATATCGGACGGAGAAAAAAATGACAGGAGGAACAGCCTAACTAAGATGTTGTGAGATAAGAGGAATGAGTGTAGAAGGGAGGAAGGGAGGGAATGAGAGGAAAGAAAGATAAGTGGAGGGAGGGAAGGAGGGGAGGAGAGTGGGGAGGTAGTATTAAGAGGAAGAATTAATGTAGAAATGTTATATAGAAAAACGAGGTAACAAAGATGGATTGACTCTTTCTCTCTCTCGAAAAATAATAATAAATAAATAAATACATAAATAAAATAAAAATAAAATAATACAATGTGGTTAAATAAGACTGTAGTAAAAAGAAAGAAGAGTAAAAAGAATAAAGTGTTTGAATTGTGTGTTGTTTTTTATTTATTTTTCTTCCACTTTAGACTTAATAGTAATAAATAAATAAAAATGTAGCAGGGTAGTAAGAAAAGAATAAGAGTAAGAATAAGAAGTGTAAGAAGTGTTTAAATTGTGTGTTGGTGATGCACTTTTGTTTTCGAATCGGACTTAATAACAATAAATAAATAAATAATAGTTAAATAAGAATAAAAGAATAAAAGCAAGAAGAATAAGTAGAACAACAACAATAAGAAGTGTGTTTTAGATGCACTTTTGTTTAACTTCAGACATAATAACAATAAATAAATAAATAATAGTTAAATAAGAATAAAAGAATAAAAGCAAGAAGAATAAGTAGAAGAACAACACAATAAGAAGTGTTTAAATCGTGTGTTTTAGATGCACTTTTGTTTCGCGTTGGACTTTCACGCGACGGCGAACGTTTCCAACTCAGTGCGTCTCCGCCAGACAGCTGCGTGCGGCAAATCTTTCTGATCCACACTGTAAGCCTCTCAGTGTGCTACCAAGGGGGGGAGGGGGGAAGGAGAGGAAGGGAGGGTGAGAGAGAGAGGAGGGAAGGAAAGAGGGTAAGAGGGAGAGGGGACGGAAGGAGGGTAGGAGGAAGGGAAGGCAGAAGGGTTTGAGAGGAGGATAGGAAGGAAGGAAAGAGGGGAAGGAGGGTAAGAGGGAGGGGTTGAGTGGAGGAAAGAGGGATAGTAGGAGGGAAGGGAAGGAGGGGTTAGACGGAAGGATTGAGTGGAGGAAAGAGGGGAGGGATGGAGAGAAGGAGGGAGAGATTACACGAACATTCAAAGAGGTGGTGATGGTCCGTAAGAGGGGAAGGGGGGGAGGGGAGGAAAGGAGGGAAGGGGAAGGGAGGGAAGGAAGGAAGAGGGGGAGGATGATAGACTGAATGCGAATGGGACTGAAGGAAAGACAGAGTATGTTGCCCATGAGAGAGAGAGAGAGAGAGAGAGAGAGAGAGAGAGAGAGAGAGAGAGAGAGAGAGAGAGAGAGAGAAAAGGAACAGTCAGAAACGGAAGAATGAGGAGGAGGAAGAAAAAAATGAAAAAGAGTTAGAAGAAGTCATTCATATCTTTACTACTACTACTACTACTACACACACACACACACACACACACACACACACACACACACACACACACACACACACACACACACACACACACACAGGAATCACGCTAGGAGTGGTTTGGGGGGTTAAGGATTGGCTAGGGTCAGTGAAGCGGGTAGGAAGCTAAGTGCAGCACGCCGCCTCTGTGGAAGCTGCGGCAGGAGGAGGAGGAGGAGGAGGAGGAGGAGGAAGGAGGAGGAGGGGGAGGAGGGAGGGTAATGTAAACAGGAATAAGAAAAGAGATGGAAATATGAATGTGGAGGAGAATGATGAAGTGTGGATGGTGAACTAAGAAGAATGAAGAAGAAGAGGAGGAGGAATAGGAAGAGAGAATGAGATATGAGGAAGAGAGGAAGAGGAGATGGAATGAAAGTGATTGAATAGAGGAAAATGATAATTAGATAAGGAGGAGAAGGAAGGAGGTAGGAGGAGGAGGAGGAGGAGGAGGAGGAGGAGGAGAAGAAGAAGAAGAAGAAGAAGAAGAAGAAGAAGAAGAAGGAGAAGGAGAAGGAGGTAAGATTAATCCTTCAAATGATTATTATTTAGGTGTTAATAGGTATTGTGTAGTGATTATCTTATTATCTCTCTCTCTCTCTCTCTCTCTCTCTCTCTCTCTCTCATCCATTCCTCTTTCTCTTTTTCTATTCCTTCCTTCTACCCAGAGAGAGAGAGAGAGAGAGAGAGAGAGAGAGAGAGAGAGAGAGAGAGAATGGCCGTCAGATCAAAGATTGTGTCATCCAACGATTAATTACATGAAAGGAGACTGATGATTGGTCCTCCTGATTAGCTCCTGCAATCAGAATGTAGGTCTTTGATGTCTCTCAATGGCTACTGCCTCTCTCTATCTCTATCTGTCTCTCTCTCTCTCTATTTCTGTCTCTCTCTATATATACATACATACATACTATCTAACTCCCTACCCCTCTCTCTCTTTCTCCCTCTCTGTCTCTTGTCTCATTAATTCATCTGTTTAAATGGTCCTCTCATCTCTCTCTCTCTCTCTCTCTCTCTCTCTCTCTCTCTCTCTCTCTCTCTCTCTCTCTCTCTCTCTCCTCCCTTCGGTCTTCCCCCTTGCTGAGCACCATTAGGAGGCTGCCCCGAGAGCCAGGCAGGGCGTCGGGAGGGATAATGTAAGTGTGGCAAGGGCTTCCCGAACACCGCTGAGAGGGCACTGATCGGGATTTGTCGGGTGTCTTGTTGCATATTATCACCCCGACATACCCTCCCTGCACCCCCGCCCCCCCTGTAGCCCCCCTGAACGCCCCGGTATCCCCCTGTAGTCCCCTGTTTTGTATATGTGTGTCAGATCACGACCAACCTTTTCTCTCTCACTATTTGAAGAGTGTATTCAATTCTCTCTCTCTCTCTCTCTCTCTCTCTCTCTCTCTCTCTCTCTCTCTCTCTCTCTCTCTCTCTCTCTCTCTCTCTCTCTCTCTCTCGCGTCACTCCAGCCCAACAAACTGCTGTACCTTTCCCCTTAACGAGCGTGAACGAGGGAATTGCTTGCCCTAACGAGCTGTGTGGTGCCGATTATCCCCACCGTACAAGGACATGGGACTCACAGGGATGCAGAGGTTATTCGTCATCGTCAGGGTGTGAAGCTGTGCATGGAGGAGGAGGAGGAGGAGGAGGAGGAGGAGGAGGAGGAAGAGGAAGAGGAAGGAAGGAAATCAAAAAAGAGGAAGAGGAAGAAAAAGGAAGGATTGAAATGAGAAGAGGGAAGAAGAAGAAAGAAGGAAGGAAATGAAGAAGGAGGAGGAGGAGGTTGAGATAGAAGAAAGAGAAGGAAGGAAATGAAGAAGGAGAAGAAAGAAGAAGAAGAAGGAAATTAAAAGCTACCATTTCTATCTCTCCATCACCTCCATCTCTCCATCTCTCCATCATCTCTATTTCCCTCCAATTTCTTTAGTTACCCTTTGGTCTCCAGTTTGAAGGTGATCGACCCTCGCTCGCCCAAACTTATTACAAATCTTAAGACCCTGTATCATGGCTGGACCGGATTCCGTTTTCTGTTGGGATTGAGGAGTTTCAGCGTGTCTGCCTTGGGGGGGGGGAGGGGGGAGGGGGGGTCCTTAGCGTTGGGATTACTCTTGTGGCAGGAGGAAAAAGAGGAAGAGGAGGAAAGAAAGAGGAGAAGGAGGAATGGAAGAAAGAGGAAAAAAGGTTAGTGGTAGTTTTTATTAGATGAGGAGGAGGAGAAGAAGGAAGAAAGGAGAGGAGGAAAAAAAGAGGAAGAGGAAAGAAGGTTGGTAGGGGTTGCACAGAAGGAAAAGGAGGAGGAGGAGGAGGAGTGAAGAGATGGAGGAAGAAGTGGGGAAGGAAGAGACAGGAGGAGGAGGAGGAAGGGTAATGGAAGGGAAATGAAGAAAAAAAAATGAAAGTGGAAAACAAACGAAATTAGATAAAGAGGACGAGGAGGAGGAGGAGGAGAAGGAGGAGGTAAGGAAGGAAGGAGTGCAAGAAAGCAGATAGGAATGAAAGAAAAGAAGGAGCAGAACAATGGTAAAAGTAGTGAAATAAGAGAGAGAGAGAGAGAGAGAGAGAGAGAGAGAGAGAGAGAGAGAGAGAGAGAGAGAGAGAGAGAGAGAGACTGTATGGAGAGATAAAAGGAATATATTCCCTCACCCTCAATTGGTTTAGGTTAAGGATACCTCCTCCTCCTCCTCCTCCTCCTTCTCTTGTTGTTTCTCCTGAGTCCTCTTTTACTCTTCGCTTCTTTCTGATCACCTCCTCCTCTTTGTCCTCCTCCTCCTCCTCCTCCTCCTCCTCCTCCTCCTCCTCCTCCTCCTCCTCCTCCTCCTCCTTCTGTTGTTCCCTAATCTGTCGTAGGAATCAATTGAAGGATCTCTGAAGGATTCTCGTGGGCGGCCGTAAAGTTGAACAGCTCCAAGGAAGGGTCTGTAAACTCCTATCAATGTTATCTAATTGTGTAGGACTTTGTGTAAATGTTTGTAATCCTTTGTGTTATGTACTCTGTTATGTAATCCTTTGTGTTGTGTACTTTGTCCTTTGTTTTATGTTATGTACTTTATGTTGTACTTTTTTTGTTTTTTAGTTTGTTTTCTTTTCTTTCTCTTTGTTTCTTTTTATCTCTTTATCTCTTTATCTTTCTTTTTTTTCATTCTTCCTTTCATTCATTCATTCTTTCATTCATTCTTTCTTTCTTCCTTTCTTACTTTTGAATTTCTAATATGACATTGTAAAAATTAATCTGTTTTATGTTTGCAAACTTACTCGACTCGTTTCCTTAAAATATTCCTTAAAGTTATAAAAAAAAAGGATTATGAAGAAAAAATATGTATGAAAAATATTATTATAGAAAAAAAATATATAAAAAAACGTCAATAGATAGATTTGAGACTTTTAAACTACTACAAATTGACATCCAACTTGAGTTTTTATAGAGTTTCAAAGTTTTTTTTATTCTTCTATTCAAATAGTTGATAAATATTCTGACTTATAAACTATTTTCATGTTTTCAAATTCGTGGAAACTTCGATCAAAACTTATGGACTGAATACAAATGTTAGGGTTTATGATGCTGGGAATTATTATTATTATTATTATTATTATTATTATTATTATTTTATTTTATAAGTCGATTCTTACATTTTATTTAACGTTTTTATAAGTATTGGTATAACATTATTAACTTTTCTTTTCATTCATACACTCACATCACGTCTCTCTCTCTCTCTCTCTCTCTCTCTCTCTCTCTCTCTCTCTCTCTCTCTCTCTCTCTCTCTCTCTCTCTCTATTGCATCGTACTCCATTTTCTTTGATGACAGATCACTTGTGTGTTTTTTTTCTTCGTTTTCTTTCAACTTAAGAGTGTCCGGACCACGTTTTCTTTCCTCTCTTTCTTTTTCTCATTTTCTTTACCTTTTAAGAAGTATTTTGTCTTGGAAGAATGGGAGTTTAAGAGGAAGAGACAGAGAGAGAGAGGGAGCGGGAGGGAGGGAGGAAGGGAGGGAAGGGAAGGAGGGGAAAGAGAAGAGGAAAGAAGGAAAAGGAAGTGATTGGTTGTCTAAAGTGATCATTCTCTCTCTCTCTCTCTCTCTCTCTCTCTCTCTCTCTCTCTCTCTCTCTCTCTCTCTCTCTCTCTCTCTCTCTCTCTCTCTCTCTCTCTCTCGTGTACAACCACTACTACTACTACTACTACTCTACTACCACCACCACCACCACCACCACCACCACCACCACCACCACCACCACCACCACCACCACCACCACCACCACCACCACCACCACCACAATCGCCTCATTAGCTGTGGTATGTAATAACTTCTGCTTCAGGTAATGCTTAGGTGGCAGTAAATGCGAATTAAGTCTAGAATTCAGGTAAATGGTTCTTGTGTGTGTGTGTGTGTGTGTGTGTGTGTGTGTGTGTGTGTGTGTGTGTGTGTGTGTGTGTGTGGTAGACGGTCTTGTAGTAGCTGCCACCACACACCACATACCAACACCAACACCGCAGTAGAGAGAGAGAGAGAGAGAGAGAGAGAGAGAGAGAGAGAGAGAGAGAGAGAGAGAGAGAGAGAGAGAGAGAGAGAGAGAGAGAGAGAGAGAGAGAGAGAGAGAGAGATAGATAAATGATTCAGAATATTCATAAATAAACAAACATTAAAGAGAAACTAAAGTAATACAGATTTATCAATATTTTCAACTTTTGTTTTTTCATTATTTTTCAATGAGGTCGAGGTCAAAATAAATAAATAAATAGATAAACGATTGAATACATTAATAAATATTTGACCATTTAAGGAAAGTGAAGTAATTATGTATATCATTTACTTTTTTTTATTATTATTTTTTTATTATTCTTCCTCTTCCACTTATCAATTATGAACAGATGAACAAATATCAAAGTAGAAATACCTTAAGAATCACACTACATTAATATTTCTTTTCCTTATATTATCTTCAAATTCACTTTTATTAAATCTTATACAACAGGATAATATTTATTTTTCAAGTAGAGAGAGAAAATATTTAAACATTTGTGATTCAATTAATTATATTCATTAATTCATTTATTTTGTTGTTCTGTTTGTGAAGTGAAAATATATTGGTTCCACTTGCAAGAATTTCAAAGTTTATATATAACACCACAAAGGTTTTTTTTATAGTACTAAAAAAGCCTATTATTAAGCTTATTATTTTTGTCATTAGGCTACACTCAACAAAAATTATCATGTTATTAGTGAAGAAAATCTAAGTATTGTATTTAAAACCTAATATTCTTGATCTAAAAATTACTGAGTCTTGGTGAATATTTAAAGAAAAAATATAATTAAATACTAATGAAACATGAACAAAATTAACATGAAATCAATTAAATAAGATGGTTATGTTAGGAAGAATTTTCAATATGCTAATTTTTATGCTACAGAATTCTTTTTTAATATCTATAAAAGGCATTCCTGTATTTGATTATATTATTAGTATGAATATTTAGTAGACTTATAGGTTAAAACAGAGAGAAAAAGTAGAAAAAAACTATAATTAATTAATACATAGCCTATCGAATCTATATTTAATAACCTAACATATGTAAAAGGAAAGATAGGCTACTGTACTCTCTCTCTCTCTCTCTCTCTCTCTCTCTCTCTCTCTCTCTCTCTCTCTCTCTCTCTCTCTCTCTCTCTCTCTCTCTCTCGATTACTCACATTCCCCTATTTATCAGATAATGACAGCTCTTCCTTGCTTCATTAGAGTGAGTTAATAAGCTTAATAACACACTATCCTATTGACAAAGTGCTGCTGTCTATATGAGTAGAGGGAGAGTGTGTGTGTGTTTTGTCAATATATCTTGCTACGTAGAAATGGCTCACGGCAAGGTCACTGTGTTTGATTTCAGGCTCGATTAACAAATGTTCGTTGTGCTATATTAATTAAATGGACGCCAGCCAGCCACCCACCCACCCACCCACCCACCCAGCACAGCGATAAATCAAATGGAAGAAAAATTGGGTGTAAAAAAATATAATTGTAATGGTTTTATTGTTTAGTTTCTCTCAATTACGTTTTCTTTGTTAACTTTTACTATGCAACGGTATCCATTTTCTTTAATTTCTTTCTAAAATGTGATTAAAACTTTCTTTTTCACTCTCATATTCATTATCTTTCTATATTTTGCTTTCATATTCAAATTAGTGTACGACAATATATCCAATAAAGTAAGATATCATGTACGGACCAATGGGAGAGGAGAGCACGAGACGAACGGACTGACCAATGGGAGGGCACGTAACATATCAGCGGGTAGGATAAGCCAATAGGAAGGCAGGAAGCACACGGGCTCGGCTTATATACGGAAGACAAGACCACGTGGGGCACATTTGAGTGAATTACGTTGTGTGGCGGAAGTGTGACGGAAATATCTCGTGTTTTTATCAATTTATTCATTATTTAGTGTAACGTAACGAATAGGAGAGAAAGGTAAGGAGATTATTTATTTGTTTATTCATTTATATTTAGTGCAACGTAACGAATAGGAGAGAAAGATAAGTTTATTTATTTTATTTTATTATATAGTGTTACGTAACGAATCGAGAGAAAGACAAGATCATTTATTCATTTATTTATTTATTATTTAGTGTAACGTAACGAATAAGAGAGAAAGAAGTTAAAGAAGAAGGAGAAGGATTTAGTGAAATAGCGAATAGGAAAGAAGAGAAAGAGGAGATAAAGAATAGAAAAAAGATTTATTGAATGAGGGAATAAGAGAAAGGTGAATAAGAGAAGGTAAGAAAATAGTTATTGTTTCATCATTTATTTCTATTCAATCGTTTTAATATAAAGTGAATGACGTGATGTGTAAATTTTTGATATCGTAAGTGTTTTGAGAGAGAGAGAGAGAGAGAGAGAGAGAGAGAGAGAGAGAGAGAGAGAGAGAGAGAGAGAGAGAGAGAGAGAGAGAATCATAACAACAACAGCAACGTAATATAACACTAAGTCTGCTAACTCATGCATCTCACAACACATTAAACTTTTCACTTTTCTTCCACCTTTTCCTTACCTTTTGTCCCTTTCTCCTTCATCTTCCCTTCCTCCCCTTCCCCTTCCCCTTCCCCTTCCCCTTCCCCTTCCCCTTCCCCTTCCCCTTCCCCTTCCCCTTCCCTTCCCCACTGCGTTAACACCACTACTAACTTCCCTTCCCATCACCTTAGCAAGAGAGCATATAAGGTACAACATCGTCCATTAAAACTCGACATTATTTACACCCTTCTAACCTAGGGTGCGCAAGGGTGGAGGGAGGGAGGTAGGAGAGAGGATGGATGGAGGTAGGTAGGTAAGGAGAGGTGGAGGGAGGTAAAGGAGGAGGGAAGAGAGAAAGTGTGGTTTATCATAATATTATTTTCTTGTTTGTGTTTAAAATTTTATGTATTCATGTTCTGAAATTTTAATGTTCATATTGATAAGTGATATAATCTTATTTTGTGTTTCTATATAAGTGAAATATTGCATTGTTAGGTAATTCCAGTGGTGTTATGCATGATTATTTAATGTGTGTGTGTGTGTGTGTGTGTGTGTGTGTGTGTGTGTGTGTGTGTACGATAGTTTTATCTTAGGGTACGATATCCCAACTCAATCAAGAAAGAATATATATACTTGTAGGAATGAATACATCGTTTCATTGCCTCACAAGACACATTGATTAATATGTTTTGAATTTTGAAAGGAGTGAAATGATAATAATAATAATAATAATAATAATAATAATAATAATAATAATAGTAACAACGGGTAACGAAAAATAATAACCTAGGGAATGTCACACGCGTAGCCTATTCTAAGCCACAAACATATATATACATAAATAATGAATAAATGAAACCAAATAAGATAAATAAATAGCAAAATAAATAATAATTCCTAATAAATAACTGACATTGGCTATACATCATAATCTTACACACATTTCAACTAATAATATCAATACAAATCTTACCTTTTCTCCGATATATCTATAATTAAGTTGAAAGGATAATAATAATAATACTCAATCGATGTGTGTGGCAGGGAAAGGTGAAGGAGTTAGGGTGGAGGAGAGGAGAGGAAGGAGGAGGTTGTGGTGTGTGGAGGGGTGGAGAGAAGGGGAGGGAAGGGGTAGAGGAGTGGAGGGAAGGGGGATGGAGGGGAAGGGGTGGAAAGATAGAGGGAAGGGAGATTGGGAAGGGTAGAACGATGAAGGGAAAGAGGGAGGGGGAAGGAAGGGTGGAGGGAAGAGGTGAAGGGGTGGAGGGAAGGGGGGAGGGAACTTTGGAGAGGAAAAGGGAGGAGAGAAAGAACAAAGAAGTACTACTACTATATCGCCTCTAGCTAGTCATCTGTTTCTCTCCTCACTTTTCTTTCCAATTTATTCTCCTCCTTCTCCTCCTCCTCCTCCTCCTCCTCCTCCTCCTCCTCCTCCTCCTCCTCCTCCTCCTCCTCCTCCTCCTCCTCCTCCTCCTCCTTGACTCCTTGATCTTGCTTCTATTCCTATATTTTCCCTTTTTTCCTGATTCGTAACACTCTTCCTCCTTTATATTCCATGTGGTGGTGATGGTGGTGGTGGTGGTGGTGGTGGTGGTGGTGGTGATGGTGATGGTGGTGGTGGTGGTGGTGGTGGTGGTGGTGATGGTGATGGTGGTGGTGGTGGTGGTGGTGGTGGTGATGGTGATGGTGGTGGTGGTGGTGGTGGTGGTGGTGATGGTGATGGTGGTGGTGGTGGTGGTGGTGGTGGTGGTGGTGATGGTGATGGTGGTGGTGGTGGTGGTGGTGGTGGTGGTGATGGTGATGGTGGTGGTGGTGGTGGTGAGGGTGGTGGTGATGGTGGTGGTGGTGGTGGTGGTGGTGGTGATGGTGGTGGTGATGGTGGTGGTGGTGAGGGTGGTGGTGATGGTGGTGGTGGTGGTGGTGGTGGTGATGGTGGTGGTGGTGATCAGATTGAGTATAGAATATGTGTTGTGAATAATGAATTACCGTAATAATGGAAGCAAGATAAGGTGACCACATTGTGTCATTATGGAAGACTCCATGACGACAATTTATCGGTAATTATTTACATTATTACACTTTTATTTGTTATTTTATTTGCAGGATATATATATATATATATATATATATATATATATATATATATATATATATATATATATATATATATATATACACGCCACCGGCTTGGAGAAGGACAGAACGTCTCAGCTCTCACACCTGACAACACCTCACCACCTGCTGCTGGTTCTCAACATTCCGAAGGCATTTCTGGAGATTTGGGCTCCCTTCCAGTGTGCCCTTCAACTGTACCTACACCATTCGACCCTCCCTGCTGTCTGAGGAGCAATCTACGTTGCCGAGTGTTGCTGTCACGCATCTCACCCTCCAGACAGCTGTACAGGGAGTTATTTGGGTGTCATACCCCTGCTCTGGTAACTGTTTACGAGCAGTTCGTCGTTGGTGATTTATTTTGGCTTCTAGCCTATTGTTTGCTATTTGTGTGTGTGTAAATATATTCGGGGTATCATACTCCATGATTTTTCTTCCCCACAACTCTATAAAAAGATAATATTAATTGGTAGTCACCTCGGCCCTGACATATATATGTATATATATATATATATATATATATATATATATATATATATATATATATATATATATATATATATGTATACTGCTCCTCCTCTCTCTCTGATTGTGGTATTAATGTGATTGTTATATTACAGCTGCCGCCATTACTACTACTACTACTACTACTACTACTACTACTACTACTACTACTACTACTACTACTACTACTACTACTACTACTACTACTACTACAAGGGTCGTTGCGTCACAGCCTGGAAGGGGTGTGGAGTCTGTAGCCATTATGCCTCCTGCCCATCCTTGCCTTGGCAGGGGTGGGCGGGGGACAGAGGGCGGGCAGGGATCCCTCCACACCCTGTCACGTGTGTGTGGCGCGGCGCCCCCACCACTCTACCAGAACATCCACCGAGGGAACGCCGCCCCCTTTGTATTATAAGGTAGTTGTGTGTTTCTGTTTGTATGTTTGTACGTGTGTAGGAAACAAATTTATAGGAAGGTGATTATTTTTTTTATTTTTTTCATTTCATCTCATGAAAAATAGTTATTTACTAAAATAATGATATCATTAAACAAACAATATTAGCTTCTAAGCTAAGATACCAATTGAACAAAGTGCTTTGTTTATTAGTTGGTAATTTCATAAGGAATATCTGATATCTTTTCCATCAA